>CM053585.1:475933500-475951436 GCA_028646515.1 Pseudochirops corinnae
AGGAAGGGACAATAATCTAAAAGGTGAAATTCTGAGGTGGGAGAGGATTAGAATGAGAGGAGACAGGGAGAGACAGAATGGGGTTAATCATCTCATATAGAAGAGGCAAGGGATAATTGTTGCAATGGAGGGGAAGAACAGGAAGGCAAAAGGGAAAGGGTCAACCTTACTCTCATTGAATTTGGCTTAGGGAAGAATGACATAAACTCTAAACTGGGTATCTTGCCACACAGGAGAGTAGGGGGGATGGGGATGAGAGGTGGGATGACAGAAGGGAGGGCAGGGGGGGAGGGTTGCTGGAAGTACACACTTCTGTGAAGGGACAGGGGCAGGGACAGGGTAGAGAATAGAACAAAGTACGGGGGCAGAATAGGAAGGTGGTACATATAATCAGTCTCTCACAATATGCATACTGTGGAGATGTTCTGCATAATTACACATGTACAGCCTATATTTAATTGCTTATCCTTCAGTGGGGGCAGGTGATGAGGGAGGAAGGGAAAGAATCTAGAATGTAAAGTTCTATAATCAAATGTTAAAAATATATATGTGTATATATTATTATTATTATTATTATTATTATTATTATTATTATTATTGTTATTATTAAGTACATCCAACTGGGAATTAAGATATACAGGCACTGGGGTAGGGAGATCCATTCTACCCTACAGGAAAGTCAGAGGGGTGAGGAGGAGGACATAGGAGAGAATAGATTGGGGGAGGGGTTATACAGTGAGATGGCTGTCTTGAGGTGTTGGGTAGGGGAAAGATGGGGAAAAAATTTGTAATTCAAAATATTGTGGAAATGAATGGTGTAAACAAGAAAATAAATAAATTAATTTATTAAAAAAAACATACCCAAACTCCCTGTGTTTTCCTAAAACAAGGACAGTTTGAGGTTTTGTCAGCATGACGTCCCTCTGGCTTTATCAGAAGTATTGCTCAGTTCTGAAACTTTCAAGGACTAAAAGACATCTTTCTCTCTGCTGTTTCTATCATCTTCTGACACTACCTGAAAGGTCACCAATTATAAGGTTGCCTGAGGTCAGACAGATTTCTGACTATTTCAGATTACTGCAGAGTATGCCTCAAGGCTGGTTGGGGCTCATTAATGAATACACTTGGTCTCTGGAATAATATGAGAAACAGTGAATATCAGTAAAGGTCCTGGTCGGAAGGTGTCCCCTTCCTGTTCCACCTCTGATCTGAACACGTACAGAACAATTACTAATGTGCTGAAGCAGCATGAACCAGATGCAAGCTATTAGACAAAATTAGTGATTCAGGTTCTAAAGAACTGCTTTTCGTGCCAATGGCAAAAATTGCAGATATTAATTGCACTGCTTATAGTTTCAGCCTCTTCAGCTGAATGAGAGAGACATTTTGAAAAAAATTTCCCCAGGAGCATGATGCTTGAAGCAGAAACATAGCCCATGACAGATTGACAAATAGGGCAGATTTTAAAAACATGTTTTTGATGCCAGAATACAAAATCAAAGGATAAAGGTTGTATTTTCCTTTCCAATAGCTATGTAAAATTTTTATTTTTAAAAAGTTCAACATAAACATTTTTAATATCTTATATTGACATTGTATTTTTACAATTTACCGATCTATGTATGTATAGAAATATATACTTCTTTAAGTATCTGTTACTTCCCTATTTTGGATGCCGCTATTCTAGATACATCCCATTACCCAGTCTCTCTCTCCCTCCCTTTCTCTCTCTCTCTCTCTCTCTCTCTCTCTCTCTCACACACACACACACACACACACACACACACACACACACACACTCTCTCTCTCTCTCTCACTCTCATTCTCTCTCTCTCTCCCTCTCTCTCACTCTTTCTTTCTGAATGAATATAGGTTCATAGATTTACAGCTAGAAGGAATTTTAGAGGTAATAACCAATCTCTTTAATTTTTTTAATAACCAATTTCTTTAATTTTAAACGTATCAAAACTGGGATCACTTTCCCTAGGTCTCATGGATAACAATGAATAGATCTTCTGATTCCAAATCCGTTGTTCTTTTCACTACAAAATATTGCCTCTTTTGAGATGTTATTGTTGGAAAAAGCTTATTACCGGGTAACCCATTATCTCCTTTCTTTTGATCTTTAGGTGATTACGTGTGTATGTATGTATACACACATATATACATATAGTATTCATTTCTTGACCCACACTCAATATATCACACTCAAAACTTTTTTTTTTTTACTTTTATAAAACTAGAAATCTTTTTTTGCCTTGCTGGCATAGAACTTTAATAGAGAAAAAAATATATATGTATATACATACAAAATCTATATGTATATATGTGTGTATGTATATATGTATAAATATATGTGTGTTTCCTATGTATACATCTGTTATGTATGTATATGCACATACATGTATAAATATATATACCAGCGGTTCTCAACCTGTGGGTGGCACCCCATTTGGGGGTCTAACGACCCTTTCACAGGGGTCACCTAAGACCATCGGAAAACACGTATTTCCAATGGTCTTAGGAACTGAGGCACTGCTCCTCTATCTGTCTCCAGGCGGGTCCGCCCACATGCAGATACCCTCACATATGAGTATTAAAGGGTGGCCATGTTAGGAAGGTTGGGAACCATTGATATATACCAATATGTTTATAGCAAAATACACATTCTCTCTCTCTCTCTCTCTCTCCATATATGTGTGTATATGTGTGTGTGTGTGTGTGTGTATAAAATGCTAGTATAATTGCTACTCTTCACACAAAAGGCTTATCAATAGTCTTTTGATATTTTCACTGGCTATTCCTCATGCTCAAAATATTCTCCCTCTTCATTTCCATCTCTTGTCTTTCCTAGCTTCCTCCAAGACCCAGCTAAAACCGTATCTTTTGCAAGAAGCTCTTCCTGATACTTGTTTTCCCTCTATTGATGATCTCCAATTTATCTCACATATAATTTGCTTGTAAATAATTGTTTTTCTGTGGTCTCCCCTATTAGACTGTGAATTCCTTAACAGAAGGAACTGTCTTTTCTCTTTTTTGCCATTGTATTTCTTAGCACAATACCTGGCAAATAGTAGGTACTTTATTAATGTTTATTGACTTATGGACTTTTGAGAAAATGAGAATGTCAGAATATGGGAAATATTGATTCAATTTAACATTTCTTAGGTTTCTTCTTTCTGCTAGGAACTAGGGATAGAAAGACAAAAGTTAGTCTCTCCCCTTAAGATTTCATTCTACTGGGGGTTGGTGGAGGGAGGCACAAAACAAATCGGCACATTGCCATATAGAGAAGATAAGTATAAAAATAAGTATATAGTATGCAACTGGGAAATAAGATATACAGGCACTGGGGTATAGAGATCCATCTTGCCCTACTGGAAAGTGTGTGTGTGGGGGGGTGTGATGTGGGAGGATATAAGAGAGAACAGATTGGGGGAAGGGGTATTCAGTAGGCTTACTATTTTGGGGTAAGGGTAGGGGAAAGACGGGGAGGAAAAAAACCATAACTCAAAATTTTGTGGAAATAAATGTTGAAAACTAAAAATAAAGAAATTAATTTAATAAAAAATAAGTATATAGAGAAGAAATGAGGAGAAAATAAGAAGAAACTGAACTCCAATATCTGAGGGGGGGGGGGTTTGAATCAAAAAAGGCTCTATAGAGGTATTGGCGCTGAAAGGATCCTTAAAGTAAGAACAAAGTTTTGGAAGGGAGGTCTTGACTGTGGAGGCCATTTGAGACATGGACTACAGCTTCTGCAAATAAACAGAAGCAGGAAGTGGAGTGTAGAGTTTGGGGTGGTGCTACTCAGTGTTCTTTCTCCTGTTTCTATCCTGCCACAGTCTTCTATGTGAACAACATGGAGTTTGTGAAGGGGAGTGGTATGAATGAAATAGGAGCAGCTGAGTGGCGCGGTGGATAGAGTACCAGGCCAGGAAAAAAGAAGACTTGTCTTTCCAAGTTCAAATCTGGTGTCCTACACTTCCTAGCTGTGTGACCCTGGGCAAGTCACTTACTTCTGTTTGCCTCAGTTTCCTCATCTATAAAATGAACCAAAGAAGGAAATGGCAAACCACTCCAGTATCTTTTTAAGAAAACCCCAAATAGGGGCACAAAGAGTTGGACATGACTGAACAGCAACAAATAGTATGAAACAAATCAGAGTATAGCCAGACTATAGTGTGCCTTAAATACCAGGCTAAATAATTTATATTTTATCCTAGGGACAATGGGGAAACCACTAAAGAACAAGTAAGAGACAGAATAAGACCTGTACCTTAGTATGAATATATACTTTGTCAGGTAGGAATTTCTTGGTGTTTATATTTTTGAGGCCAAATTCAAAAATACAAATGAACTCTATCACCACTCGCTACTGAGTGACATGGTAATTGATATACATTTTGCAGTGTGAGATAGCAATGAAATGTGATTTGGTTTAGGGGTTCAAGTATGGCTGAGTAGTGAGAAGTGGTTGTAAAGATCAAAATATAAAATGGAATATTTTTTTCTGAGAGGAAGTTTCCATTATTATACCCATTTTACAATTAAGAAAACAAAAATAGATGGTCTTTCTGTCCTCAGTATCTCACTTAATGGACAGTGTTCCTTTTTCCTGATCTTTCTTTATCAAAAAGTGAAGTTATTTAGTTTCTGGGCTAAAAAGATGGAATAAGAAGGTGACCCAGTATATACAGAATATGAACCTTCTCTCGAAAAATATTAACTATGAAAAACATTCTTAGTATCTGTGGGAATCTGAAAGTGATTGTTGTTTTGCTATAATCACTCCTTATATATACACCAAATACTGCTGTTTTATTTATGGTTGTCCTACTAAAGAAAGAGAAGTATGGAAGCATATTGAAAACCTGTGTAGTTATGGTATATGTTATTACGAAAATTCTATTTAATAAAACTGAAAACATTAAAAATATTATTATTTTTAAAGTCCTTTCCTGACTTGTGGTACAAACCCTTTGGAAAGGTAGGTGGTAGAGCTAAGATGCAAATATCTTTCTTAGGGAAAAGTATTATGTGATGACTTAACTCTCTACCCCTGAAGCAATGGGTTTTAGAATTTACCCAAGGGAAATGCTTTTCCCTTGAAAAGAAGGCACCCTTTCCTCTTCTACTTCAGTTGGGTTTTCAAATAGATTTCTGGAATGAGTCCTGCTGATACTTCCAAGGGAATAATTCCCATGGAATTAGATGGAATGTTAATTTTTCCTTTTTTAAGATTTCTACAAATGTTACCTTAAATGATTTTGGGGAAGAAAATCATGGGGGACTTTGCCAATTTGGACAAATTGTTTCTGGCAAACGAACATTAATGGCAGAGTACATTCTTTGTATTGAAAAAAGAATGCAAATGACAAAAAGAATGCAAAGGAAGACAAAACAATGCCTGCTTTCAAGGAACTCACAGTCTAATGGGACAGATCATGTATACAAATAAATATGTCTGGCAATTGGAGATAAACAATAGGGGTTAGGCACTAAGATTAGGAGAGATTGAGAAATGCTTTTTGTATGAGATGGGGTTTTAGATGGAACTCTAAGTAAGCTGGGGAAGTCAGGAGGTGAAGATGAGAAAGGAGAGAATTCCAGGCATGAGGAAAAGCCAATGAAAATGCCTGGAGTTGGGATATCAAGTTTTGCATTAGAAATAGCAAGAAAGTCAGTGTCATGGGAACTCAGGGTATGTGGTCTTTTATATTTTATGTGTCATAACATTCCATATATATATTCAAAATCTTTCAGTTACATGTTTTGACCAATGAAGGAAGAAATAATGAGTCAGAGAGAAAGTCTAAGAAACAAAAGGAGTCATCATTATCATCTTATTTGTGAGTTTGAGCCATTGTAAAATGGTTGATATTAGTAAACTTTACTTTATTTCCATTCTTTCATGCAAAATATGTTATATATCACCTGCTAAAAGAGTAGATAAAACTAAGCAGAGCATTATTTTGTCCTTTTCTTTTTTTAATCTATGGTACAGATCTTCCTTGTCTTGAATGCATAACCACTGTATCCTCCAGGAATACAGGGACCATTTCTTATTTTATTTTATTTTTGCTTTTTTTTTTTGGAGGGCAATTGCCCAAAGTCACATGGCTAGTAAGTGTGTCAAGTGTCTGAGGTCAGATTTGAACTCGAGTCCTCCTGACTCCAGGGCTGGTGCTCTATTCACTGAGCCACCTGGCTGCCCCACAGGGAACATTTCTAAATTATATTCTCAGATGCTATAATATTGAACAGACTGTTTTGAATGTAATAAGTACTTAATAAATTACTACTGAATGAATGAAGTTCAAACTTTTCATAAAAAATAACTGTCTAGTAACAAGCTATAAATTTCTTAAAGAAATTTATTATCATTATGAAGATCTAAATTCAGAGCAAATTAGACCCAAAAGCACTGAAAGGGAATACTGCTTTGGGGGTATAAAGAATGAAAAGTAATCCTTACTCTCAAGCAAAGTCCAATCTGGATGGGGGGGGGGGGCGGATAACATGTACTCAGATAAACACATTCTCTCTCTCTCAATAGATACACACTTAATTAGATAGTGAAATCTGTCTTACCCTACAAGAAAGTAGGGGGGAATGGGATGAAAGAAAGGAGGGCACATTGAGGGAGGGGTAATCAGAAGAAAACACTTTTGAGAAGGTACAGGGTGAAAGGAGAGAATATAATAAATGAGGTGGAGGGCAGGATAGGATGGAGGGAAATAGAGTTAGTCTTTCATACTATGACTACTGTGGAAAATGCTTTGCATGACTGCACATGTATAACTTATATCAAATTGCTTCCCTTCTCAATGAGGATGGGGGGGAGGGAGGGAGAGAATTTGGAAGTCAGTTTTAAAAATGGATGTTAAAAATTATTTTTACATGTAACTGGGAGATAAGATACACAAACAATGGAGTATAGAAATCTATCTCACCCTACAGGAAAACAAAAGGGGAAGAGGATAAGAGAAGGAAAGAGGTAGTGATAGAAGGGAGGAGTGATTGCGGGAAGGGGTAGTCAGAAGCAAAACACTTTTGAGGTGGGACAGAGGTGAAAGGAGAGAGAGAATAGAATAAAAAGGGGGAGGGGGATGAGGAAGAAGGGAAATACTGGTATAACTGTGAAAAAAAATTGAAACAAGTTTCTTTGATAAAGACCTCATTTCTCTAACATCTAGAGAACCGTGTCAAATTTATATAAATAAGAGCCATTCCTCAATGATAAATGATCGAAATATATAATCAGTTTTCAGATGAAGAAATTAAAGCTATCTAAAGTCACATGAAAAAATATTCTAACTTACTATTAAATGGAGAAATGCATGAAAAAATATTCTAACTTACTATTAAATGGAGAAATGCAAGTTAAAACGATTCTGAGGTGCTACCTCATATGTATTAGATTAGATAATAGGACAGAAAAAGCAAATGACAAATGTTGGAGGGGGTGTGGGAAAAGTGAGACATTAAAGTACTGTTGTTGGAGGTGTCAATTGATTAAACCATTCTATAGAGCAATTAGGAACTCTTGCCAAAAGGGCTATAAAACCATGCGTACCTTTGACGTAGCAACAGCAATATTAGTTCTGTATCCCAAAAGAGATTTAAAAAAAAAGGAAAAGGACCTATGTGTTGAAAAATATTTATGGCAATTCTTTTCTGAGGGTAAAGAATTAGAAATTGAGGGGATGCGCACCAATTGGG
This sequence comes from Pseudochirops corinnae, assembly GCA_028646515.1. NCBI lineage: Eukaryota > Metazoa > Chordata > Mammalia > Diprotodontia > Pseudocheiridae > Pseudochirops > Pseudochirops corinnae. The sequence continues at coordinate 475,941,226 of CM053585.1, forward strand.
GAATGGCTGAATAAACCGTGGTATTAATTATGATGGAATACTATTGTGCTATAAGAAATGATGAGCAGGAGAAGGCTAGGTAGCACAGTGAATAGAGCATTGGCCCTGAAGTCAGGAGGACCTGAGTTCAAATCTGGCCTCAGACACTTAACACTTACTAGCTATGTGACCTTGGGCAAGTCACTTAACCCCAATTGCCCCTCCAAAAACAAACCAAAAAAAAAGCAAAAAAAAAAAATTAAAAAAAAAAGAAATGATGAGTAGGATACTCTAAAAACCTGGAAAGACTTACATGAGCTGATGCAAAGTGAAACATACTGAGTACAAAGTAACAGCAATGTTTTAAAATGATCAGCTGTGAATGGCTTATCTATTCTCAGCAATACGATTCAAGACAACTCTGTAGAGTACATAGGATTAAACATGCTCTCCATTCCCACAAGGAGCTGATGGTATCTGAATATAGATTGAAGCAACTTTTTTCTCACTTCATTTTTCTCTAGGTTTTTTTGTCCTTTTTTCTTTCACAACATGACTATTATGGCTATATTTTGCATGACTACACATACACAACCTATATGGAATTGTTTGTCTTCTCAATGAGAGAGTGGTGGGGTAGAAGGAAGGGAGAAAATTTAGAACTCAAAGTTTTACAAACAGATGTTAAAAATTGTTTTTACATGTAATTGGGGAACAATTAAATACTAAATAAATCAAGAAAGATAAAAGAAAGGCCTCAGAGCTCCCTGAGAGGCAAGACGACATGGTGGATAGGGCGCTAGACTTGGAATGAGTAAGGCTGACTCCACCTTCAACGCCTACAAACAACATGACATTTGGGGAACTAGTTCATTTTGTGCCTTGATCATAAAATGAGGTTATACTCACTGGCCTCTTAGGTCCATTTCAATTCTAAATCCACGATGTTATAAGTGTTCCACTATTAATGTATTTTTATTTGTTGGTCTTAACAGTTCATGAGAGGCAGTGTTGCTTATTGGATAGAAAATTGCCTCAAAATTGGAAAAAACCAACAACAAATCTATGTTGAATTCCAGTCTCTTTGTAAGAAGTATATGGGATCTTAGCAATGTCCAGGAACTGCTAGCACTCTGGGTCACTCTTTTAAGATTGTAAACTGCATAACAATAACAAATCTGTATTGATAAAGGAAATTTTCACTTAGGAGTTTCCTATGTCAGTAGAATTATAGGTCTGTGCCAAAACAAAAGAAAAAAACAGCAAAACAACAACAAACAAGCAGGCAAATTGGTGAAGTTAGAGAAGGCCACTGCACATTTAATTTTAGAAAATTTTTGAGACCAGAAAAAATTTAGCTATTGATAAATCCGATTGAATAAACATTTCCTACTCTTGGACTGCATAATCCAACTAGCACATGTTATTAAACATTTACTTTATAGAAAGCAAAGGCTGAATGACATAATTGGTACCAAGTCAGCTTCAGAATCATGATGACCTGGATTTAATTCCCAACTGTAATATACAGTAGCTCTATGACCTTGGGCAATTCACTTAACTTTTCAGTGCCTCTAAGCAACTATCTTAGAATGTAAATTATAGAGCAGAAGCTCACCTGCATTAGTAGAGAAAGTTCCCCAGAGTTCCATATACCAGTGAAATCACAGATCCATGACAACAGCAACAAAAAGTGTAGTCAGCATTGTGCTAGGTGAAATAATCATTCTAATCAGTGATAGGTCAGTTTGGTCACCCTGCAATAGGGGTATCCTGAAGGCTATCACAGTTGTGGGGCTTTCCTTCATTGAAGACATTTCTCTAGAACATAATGTGTTTGTCTGTCCTATAAATTATGATTATTTAATTTAAGTTTATTATTTTATTTGGGGGCTTGCAAAGGACAGGTCAGGGTTGATGACTAAAGAAGCTCAACAGGATTAGAAACCAAGAAAAATCAATGTGTGTAAACAAAACTATCTCAGATCCTAAGTGGATGATTTATTGCACATTTCAAGTCTTTTGTATTCCTATTATGGGGTACCAAAATTTACTATTTGACACTCACTGTTTTACCAATGCATGTTTTGCATATACAGAAAAGAATGAGGAATTTGCTTAACAGGTGAATTGAAATGATATGACTTTGTATGAGGCTTGATTATTTTTTTTCTTTATTTGTGTGTTATTGATTGGGGTGGATAAACATTGAGTCACAAAGCAGATTATATATCAGCACAGTAATTCTTCATCCTGTTTATTGAAAAAGAGGATTGAAATTGAAATGCCACACTCCATTATGAGGAACCAGAAGTTCATACAGTGGGGCATTTAAGAATAATAATCTAGAAGTTTTTGAGAGAAAAAAAAATGAACACGGGTTATTTGTTATATTACGATTGTTTATTAATTTTGGACATGTAATAGGCAAAGGTTGATTGATTAATTAGTTGAGGTTTGGAATGCTAATAATCATAGTCATGATTCAATTCAGCAAACATTTATTAAGTCCCTATTATGCTTGAGATATACTGTTGAATGTTAGGGATATAAAGGCGAAAATGGAGCTAGTGCCAACTTTCAAGGAATCTATATTCTACTGGGAGAACACAATATGTTCACAGATAAAGAAATACAATTGCTGGCATTTCTATAGCACCTTATGGTTTGTAAAGTACCTTGCAAATATCTCATTTGATCCTTTCAACATATTAATAGATGAGAAAACTAAGACAGATAAATAATAGTGACTTGCCCAAAGTTGCAAAGATAGTAAGTGTTTGAGGTTGGATTTGACCTCAAGTCTACTAACTAACTCTGTATCCAGGGTTCAATCTAGCAGTCACCTAGATGCCTGAATTTCAGTTGCACTAAGTAGAGAATTCCTCCAACTGTAGGGATTAGAAGAGACTTCAAGTTGGAGATGACAAGAGAGCTGTGATTAGAAGAAAGCTAGGAATTCTTTTTTTTTTTTTTTTTTTGCTTTTTGGAGAGCAATTGGGGTTAAGTGACTTGCCCAAAGTCACAGGGCTAGTTTTGTGTTACGTGTCTGAGGCCGGATTTGAGCTCAGGTCCTCCTGACTCCAGGGCCAGTGCTCTATTCATTGCACCACCTAGCCACCCCCTAGGAATTCTTAAGAAGTACAGAAGAGAGCTAAGTGCATTCAGTCATTCAGTGCAGTATGCATGTGTGTGTGTGTATACATATGTACATATACACACAGTATATACACATATACACACATAAATATAAATACAGAAAACATATTTGTATGCACACATACACACATACATATGCTTTGAGAAAGGAGGTGACCTATCCTGAACAGAGAATAACCGATAGGCCAACTGGACTGGAACACAGAACATCTGACAACATTCCAGTAATCTCACAAGGAGGTATCAGAGATAGAATTTGATTTCTGCTACCTTTGTGTCTATAAATGCCCCCATTTTAAAAATCTATATAGTCAGCAGGAAGGATGAAGGAAATAAGAAAAAGAATAATTTCAATGTGATTTAATATCAAATGAGTTTGAAGCTGTCACTTAAAAAAATGAAAAACTAATATCTCTGCTGATCTATGTATAGAATTGAAACCAACAGCAGAAGAGGTGCCCTAAATAACATCCCTGTCTTATGTAACAGATTATGAGAGCTATAGGGAGCGAAGGGAAAATATATATTAATCATCAGCAGCTTGAAAAAGGCACCTCATTTTCCCCTAATTTCTGAAAGTGAAGGATAATAAAGCAAATACAAAACAAGTCCTTGTTCACTTGTGATGACATGCTTCCTGTCGAGTTTGGTTTCTGCATATCATAAGTGGTTCAGGCATCAGTTATGTCTGTTTCATATCTAGCTCAAGTAAACTGTCATAAGTAGGCAGACACTTAGTACATTCATGTGATTTGATGATGAACTACTTTCTGACTCCAAAGTTTTATCAATCATATCTGTAAATAGGAGACCTATAAAAATCTCTAAATGGAGACAATGGCAAATCATTTCCCTTCTCTTGGCCTCAGTTTCCCCATTTGTAAAATCTTGTTTAGAAACTCTATCACTATGCTCCTGCCCAGGTTTTCCTCACCTTTCCCTATTAGAATGTAAGCTCCCCAAGGGCAGGGACTGTTTTTCTTTTCTTTTCTTTTCTTTTTTTAAAAATTTCTCTTTGCATCCAACATGTTTAGCACAATTCCTGGTATGTAGCAAAAAATTAATAAATGATCATTGCCTACATACCCATAAAATGAAGGGGTTTGATTAATTTCAACAAGCTTTTATTTATTTATTTACTTACTCATGCATCTGTGGTGTGTGAGATCTATGTAGAAATCTGGGGATTAAATGATAAAAATGAAGGAGTTTATTTTGTATTGGAATTGGTCTGACAATGTTCTAAGTTGTCTCTCTCCTCTCTTCCCCCATTTCTACATTCTATGATTCACTGCAAAATACCAGCTTAGCATTCAGGGACATTGGTTGGAAAAGAGAACTTTGAAAACAAGGGACAAGAAAAAGAGGATGACCACTAGGGGCAACATTGTGACAGAGTATAAAGAAAACTGGCTCTGGAGTAAAAGAACCTGGGTTTATGCCCTGCCTCTCCTTGCTACCTGTCTGACCTTAAGCAAGTCCACTTAAGAGATTCAGAGCCTCTGCTTCTTCACCTTTCAAATGAGGGTGTTGAACTTGATGGACCCTAAGGTCTCTTCCAACTATTAATCTATGAATCTAGAAACAATAGAGGATAGAATAATAGAAATAGAAATAATAGAAAACAATGAATAGAGGAAAGGAGGCAAAACAAAATTTTAAAAATGAGGAAGATAATGAAAAAAAAAAAGCAAAACATGCAGAGAGCACTGTTTAGTTATACAGCTAATTGGCATTTCTTAAGCTTTACTGGGTCCCAGGCACAGTATTTATCACATAATGGTTACAGGAAGAGATGGTGGAGATAGACAGAGAGAGATGAAGAGACAGAAAAAGAGAGAGGGAGGGAGTGGGCCAGGGAGGCAGGGATAAGAAGAGAGAGAGAGACAGAGACAGAGACAGAGAGACAGAGAGACAAAGAGAGAGAGAAGGAGGAGGAGGAGGAGAAGGTGGTGATTGTGATGGTGATATATGGGTGATGTATCCTAGGTAGAAAACAACAGAACAATCCTTAGAAGAGAAGAGTGCCTATCAGATCCCCTTCAAAGGGGATTAAAGAAGTTACTTGGCAAGATGTTCTGTGATAAAGACCCAATTTGTCAGTTCAATTGATATGTAATCAAGGGATATATTTGTAGTAATTAAAGTTACTCAGCTTTTTGTGACTTTCAGATCTACAGAGAAGTTGGATTTATTTCGGAAAAGTTAGAGAAATACAAGGGAAAAAATATACAAAACCAACAACAACATTGCCTCTGGAGTCAGACAACCTGGGCCAAAATATTACCTCTGACACTATCAAGGTAACTTTGGGAAATTTCCTATCCTTTCCCCAGCATTCCCAGTACCCTTCCAGGACTCAGGTTCCTCAAATGTAAAAAGAGTGGGTTGGACTCAGTGGTCTCTGAGGTCCATTTCAGTTTAGAAACTGTGATTCCTATGATCCTAGTGAATGACAGATATTGGTCAAATTTTTTAAACTCTGGACCTCAGTTTCTTAATGTATAAATTTAGGGGAGTGGTTCTAGATCATCTATAGTTTGTGATCTTGAGCTCAACGAGAAGGTATCAAAACAAAAGGAGACAAAACTGTTGAGGACAAGGGTAAAAGCCTCTTTTCATTCTTTTCAGCCATGGAACACTGTGCATAGAACACCCCATGACTTGTCCTTGGAGATATTATCATGTATTAACAGTTCCAGCAAAAGTGGGAGGTGAGTTTGGGGCTTGGATCTTGTAAGTGTACTGATGTATTTCTCTCATCAAAGTACCTGGCACCTAGTAGACAATTGTTGGTTAATATATGGATTTGAGAAGGAGGCAGCTTGTGTACCCACACAGTGCTTTTTGTTTAGGAAGAGGGTGTAGTTTTATGCCAATATAGCTCAAGAAATCCTTTAAGTATAATGCGTGGTAAAAAAAAAAATAGTCACTTCCCTAACTGAAGTTTGTACCTTTACTTCTGAAATAAAATAATATGACATGTATACTGTATATGACAATTATCCATATTTTTAATTTAATTTTGTTGATAGAGAGCCTCAGTCAAAATAATAATAGCTAGCATTCGTCTATTGTTTTAAGGATTGTAAAGCACTTTACAAATATTATCTCATTTGATCCTGATAGCAATGCTGTGAGGTAGGTTATTCCTGTTTTCTATATGAGGAAACTGAGGCAAACAAATTAAATGACTTGGTCAGAGTCACCCAGCCAGTAAATGAGATTAGATTTGAACTCAGATCTTTCTGACTTGAAGTCCAGTTCTTTATCCTCTGTGTCCCCTATCTACTGCAGTTTCATGTGTAATGCTTTTTTCCTCTTAAGGTCTTTGAATATAGAAATTTCCTATATGAAAATTTTTAAGTTTATAGTAAAATAGATAAAAAGGAATTTACCCTAAGGAGTTTATTTTGGGGATATATCAAACCCTGAATCCTTGGGGTTCATTATTATTGATGGTTATTTATCTAGTCTTTTTCCAGGGATGTATTGATATTTTAACCAATACCAAGTACATCTCCATTTTAGTGTGGAGTGTTTCTGTTTTTTTGCTATCTTTTGGACAGTAGAATTTAGAAGAGAAAAAAAGGACTGAATTGGAACTTATAATGATATAGAATCATTGCTACCTTCTCAGATTTAGCACTTTATACCAAATACAAGTCTTTCTGATATTCATCCTTTTTTATTATAAGTATCAAAAGAAATCTTGGATCAGAGGAGGAAAAAAATAATCACAGGTATTTTGCATGGCCAAAACCTCAAAGAATTTAAATATGTATGTGTTAAGAGCTAAAAGACTGTTTAACTCTCATCTTCAAGAAGGCTTTCCTGATCCCCTTTAGTATTAGTCTTTTCTCTAAGATTATGTCCAATTTGTAAATGTAATACGAGGTGCATGGGTAAAACTAATTTACCATTACATATGCTTATTAGTGCTGACAGTGTCCTAATAACGCATACTCATTGATGTGTAAAATCAAATTTTATTGACTATTTGATAATTAAAACATCAGACCTTCTAGGAACTAACCACTAACCTGATTCCTAAAGGTCTTAGTAAGTTTATCTCACATATTAGCTCATGACAAGGTTCCCTCTGTGCCCAACGGGAGGCCATATTCCTTTCTTGAAGGAGGAATTCTAATAAGTCTCTCTATCAATCATTACTGCTTTGAAGTGAGCATGGAATGCCCACGTTTTCAAGTTCAGGGAATGAGAAATATGTTTTAATCGAGACCCAGAAGTAGACTGCTGACTAATATAGTCTCTACTGGCTTTTTAATGGTTTTGACTAAAGATGTTTGTAAGTTCCACCTAAGTTCTGATTGATCAATTACCTAAGCTTATGATGAAAGGAAACTTTACTTTCTGAGTATCATTAGCAATGTTAATGAATTGTTTTCCAGATTTAGGAGAAATATACATATCATTAGTAGTTCCTTAGAAAATTTGGAGAACATGTATACAGAAATGGCTGCTTCTTAACTCTGTAGCCTAAGGGCCAGCCTTAGGCTGTATTCTCAGGAAGGACTGAAGAGGCCAGAGGTGAGAGAGAAGTGTACAGCAGCTGTCTTTTATTGTATTGTAGCACTCTCCTTATATACCCTAGAGGTACTTGATTAAAGTATGATATCCACGTGCGCTAGAGGGATGGACCAATGGGAGGACAGGCCGAGCCAGCCCATCTCAGCTGCCGCTCATCAGGCGGGTGGTCTTTCATGACTTCTCCATGAGTTTTAGCAACTGGACTGTGACCATCAGCATCAAAGGTGCTTTTAGACTCACACTGATCCCTACAGTATACACGTAGTTGCCAAACTATACGACTCAAGTTATCTTATTGTTAACAAAGAAAAACAACTTATATAACCACTATGTAGTCATAAAATTGGGTCTTGAAACAAAAGGGAGTTGCACACCCTAAATTAACACACTTATTGCTACTACATTTGTCTGTAGCTTGTTTATATGTAGTTGCACTCATGTTGTCTACTCAATTAGACCATGGAGTTTCTTGAGAGAAGAGACTAGCTTTTGTTCTTATTTCTATTTGACCTCTCTTTATATCCCTAGCACTCAGTCTGGTTTGTGGCACAGAATGAGTGCTTTTTTAAAAGATCATACAAAATGAGTTTAAACCCTTTAATTTGTTGCTGTTGTTTCAAGCAAAATTAGTTTGCCTTCAAGTCAAACATTTTTTTTATAAGTACTTCCTATGTTCACAGTGTTGTACTCTCTGTGGTGTGTGTGTGTGTGTGGGTATTTTTCTTGCCTTGGCCATTTTTGTTCAGATTGTGATTTTCAGTTGTAAAGAATTCTACCTGAGGAAACTCCCTTTAGCAATGAAGACCTGAAACTGTTTGGCACCTCAATAATCATAAAAAGGTAACAAGTCATGAAGAGATTAAGTGACTTGACTAGGTTTACACAGTCAGTATGTGTTAGAATGAATACTTAAATTTAGGTCTTTACTCCAAGGATGGTTCAGTACTTTGTATGCCACCCTCCACTATGTTGTTAGAGCAGTTTAGTGAATGAATGAACATATGAACACAAGAACAACAAATCAATTATTAAGATATGGATCTTGTGGAGTTTTGGTTTGTGTTGGTAGAGGGAGTTCCCTCACTGACAAAATAATAGGCCCTTGGCTTTAACATCCTTAACACAGTCATTGCTTTCATACTTTGAACTTAGTAGGATTAAATTATGGGGGCACTCACTGTAGTAGAAAATAGTATATGGCAAGTGTATAAACAAATAAAGCAAAGGATACTTAAATAGTAATTGAATCCATAAACTTCAATTTTTTTCTTAATTGTAATAAAGATATCACCAACTGGAGAAAGAATAAGAGAATTTAACTAACACAAAAACAATATTTAACCCCACAATGAATATCAACAACTCCTACATAGTTTCTAGAAACTCACAATGCTTCCTGGTTTGACCATGGGCCAGGCTACACTTTTATATGGAATGACTGGAATTGTGACAATTCTTAGTGCATAAGGTATTTGGACTGATAGATTTCTGAGTGGAAAGAATGGGGATCCTATAGTCCTTAGAAGGAGAACTGAGTGTCCTGTATAGCAGATATTGATTAAATAAATCTTATTTATGTGTTTATGTCCCCCATTATAATGTAAGGTCTTCAAATGCAACTACCTCTTTTGAGTTTTTTGTTTTTGCTTTTTCTTTGTGTCCCCAGTGATTAGCACAGGGCCTAGAGCTAATGTAATCAATGCCTGCTGATTGATTAATGTGGACTTGTCATTTTGTCTTTGTGGGAACTCCTTCCACCTCATCTTTAATTCAGAAAACTGCCTGAGGGTTGAAAGGTTAAGTGATTTGCCTAGGATGACTGAGAGGCCCTGTCAGAGATAGAACTCGAATCCAGGTCTTCCTGATGACAAGAGACTATATGCCATGCTGCCTTTCAAAATAAAATGTAAAAAATACTTAATATTAGTTATGTAGTTTCATTACATTATTCAAATTACTTATCTACTGAATTAGGAAGGTAGTGATAATGGTGCATTGATAATATTAGAATTCTGTTCTCGCCAAAATCTCTTCTAAGCACCCTAGTATATAATTTTTCATGGGTCACTCCTAGAAACCTTGTCTGTTTGTTGTTTTTATGCACTAATCTTTAGTAGCTTTCTAAAAGACTTCTTCTACCCAGTCTTTTAGAGTTTAGTGATTCAAGATTATTCTAAAGGGAAATCTGGCTAATGAAAAAGGGATGATCTCTGGTAAAGGAGGATTAATTACAGCCTGACTAGCCAGATATTCCCTAGGGATTATGATAATATGCTTTAGTTTCCATTGCACTAAACCATGATCATCAGGTCACCAGAGTCCATCCTTAGAAAGGGAAAACCTTTTTTTTTTTTTTTGAATAGGAAGGGATGATATTTTATTTTTTTTTTATTTTATTTACTCATTTACTTTTAATTTACAAGATTCAGTTCCACAATCACTTGAGTTTCAGATTTTCTCCCCTCCCTTCCCCTCCCCCCCCATGGTGGCATGCAATCATGTATAGGATCTGCAAATACTTT
>CM053585.1:475951936-475970901 GCA_028646515.1 Pseudochirops corinnae
ACGCCCTGATGTGAGGTTTTGTTTTGGGGCTCACTTTGAGAAGAGTTGTGTGATTTGGCCAGATGAGACTCTGGGAAGCCATTGAGCCCCCTGGCTTTGAAAAACCCAGATGCTGGTGCTTCCCTCTTTGGTAACTGAATAGGTATGGATGTAATGGTCAGATGATTGGAAGCCTGTCTGCTGATCTGTTTCTTTGTTTGCTTGTAACTTGTGTTTGCATTCTCTGAAGTTCAGGGTGCTGACTTTTTCCCCTGAACTAGGTAAATGATATTTGTTTGATTGAGCAAAGTAAGATTGTTAACTCATTTTGAGTTGCTTTCCTTTAGAAAAGCAGATCTAAGAACCTGTGGTAGCAGCCATCCTGGGTATGCTAGGGTGCTTGCTGATACACATATCTGGTAAAGGAAAGCCTTTAGTGACTAGAATATATAGTCTTGGGATAAAAACTACTTAATTTCCCATTTTGCTTAGGATGGTAAATGAGCAGCCCAAATTTGAGAGTCTTCTTCAATAAGTTTAGCTTTTAAGATATTTTCTATTTTTAAATATTCTTTAAAAGTTTATTACTATAGATTACTTAAAGGGATCTTTTCTATAGTACCTAGACACTCAGAAAACTCCTGAAAAAAAAATAGAGAACAAAATCAAGTGTTTTCCCTGATTTTTTTAGTAGCATCTTGAGCTCCTTTTGGCCACCCTCCCATATTCAAAGTATATTTTAGGAGTGGGTCAATCATATTTCATGGATCCCCATCAATGCATTCATTTTATCAGCAAACTGGAGGACGCTTTTTTTTCAATTGTCAAGTTATTGAAAAAGCATATTAAGTTAAATAACAAAAATGTTTTCTCCTGATATACACTGGGGCCTCCAAGTTACTCTACTGCCATTGTAGGAGAAGACACATGGAAGTGACCAAGGAACAGGTATGGTGATGCATAGATGTAAGGAAAACATTTCATGAGGGCAGAAATGTGCCTGGGGTGACTCGTGCTTACATAGCCAAGAATCACTTGTATGGCCTCCACCAACCACCCCAACACCACAAGCTAAAGAAGTCCTTAGACAATTTAAACTCATTTTAAGTCAAACCTTCTTGTAGGGCTCAGGTTCCCTATCTCACTTTCCTGTCTCACTTGGAATTACAAAATTCCTGTCATCCCCAGTTGTATCTTGAATGTTAAATAATTGCCATTTAATACATTTTATATGATCTATTCTTATTAGAATTATAAAGGTCTTGGATTTGGGCTTTCTTCCCCTTCCTGCCCCAAACTTAGCTCCTAGTTTCCATATAGATTCTTTTGGAGTCAAACTGAAAGGTCTAGAGATCTTTGTACCATTTCCTTTGCTCTACATCCCTGCTTCCGTTATCCATTCTTTTCAATGACAAAATTACTGATCATCCTACATCTATTTTGTATGCACCAGGATGAACTATTGAAGAAAGCCAGTATATGCCTAAAATGAAATTTTATTTTTTTATGAAGCAATTTGGCATTTTTAAAATAAAAAAAATCTCCTTTAAACCCAAGGATATTTCAGGGGTACAAAAATATGTTTTTGAGGTGAAGGGAAAAGGAACAAATGGTGGAAGAAGAAACTACTGAGTGAGAAGTGTAAGAGATTTAATTTTGGGTAGGGAAGACTTTTGCTGTGAGGATACACACACACACACACACACATATATACATACACACATACACATATACACATACACACACTATGAAATGATTCATGAGATGGTGGAAGATCTGCTTCATAGCCCCTGAGAAGTCACTTTCTGTCCTAGTTTCTCTGTTTCCTCATAAGAAAAACAAGGAAAATATCTACCTTTCCTGCCTTACAAGGCTATTAGAAGTTCTAAAAAATAATGTATGTGAGAACATTTTGATAAGTATAAAGTGCTATAAAGCATAAGCTGCTTTTATGGATAAGTGTGCATATCGATAAAAAAAGTTTTAAAGTGGGTGGGTACCAAGCACTTCAGGCCTCTTATGGTAGATAAATTAAGCTAAGTATGGGGAAAATTCCATCTTAATATACCAGGAGAGAGTAACAAATTAGTCAAGTCAGAGTAATAACAATTCAGGTCAGCCAGTGCAAAGAAATAGATAGGAATCGACCTTAAAGTGAAAATGTAGAGAGAAGCTCTAAGAGTAGAAAAGGCAGGAAAAAATAAGGAGAGGAGAGAAAAGGGAAGAGAAATAAGAGCAAAAAATATTTAAAAGGGAATAGAATTCAATAGATATTTATTAAATGCCTATTCATGCACTATATTAGGTAGCAAGATATAATACAATAGTCCCTACCCTCAGGCACCTTGCAATCTAGTAGAAGAGAAGAAATACATGTAGATAAGGTTAATACAAATTGTCATATATCAAATATAAAGAAGTTCAAACAGATTGCAATGAAAATCATAGAACCTCAGAGGTCATCAGAGGTCATTTAGTCCAATCCCTAGTAAGAATCTCTCCCTGTTCCAGTACCTTGTCAAGCTGTGATTCGTATTCTTCTAGAAGTCTTCTGCTGATGAGGGCCTTATTGCTTTGGGGATTTTAAATTATTGTGGTATGTCCTAATACAGTTTTTAAATAAAAATTACAGAGGCAGAAAAGTGGCATGTAAATAGTGCTAAACCCAGTGTCAGGATCAGCCAAGTTCAAGTCCTACCTCAGAGACTAACAAGTTGAATGACCTTTTGCAAATCATTCAGTCTTTCTCACCCTCAGTTTCCCTATCTGCAAAATGGGAATTATTATCATAGCATATACATCCCAGGGCTTTTGTGAGAATAAAATGAGATAACATGTAAAGCTCTTCAAAAACCTGAAAGCGCTATTAAATGTTAGGTATTGTTGTTATTTGTTATTATTAAAAGCCCATCCCCAATCATTAAGATATAGATTCTTCTATACTCTAAAGCAATGGGGGTTCAAATTCAAATAGAAATGGAGGTCTCTAAACTGTACAGAAGGATTGCTGTGGGACACAGAATGACTTGGAAATCCAACTAGGTATCATCTATGTTTTATTGTATTTTCACTTATTTTGTTCAATATTTTCCTATTTTCATCGGAGTGTTATGGGCTGCGTGTTTGATTCCTCTGCATCAGAACATCTCATCGCACTCAATTTGTAAAATATAAAGGCTCAGTCTGAAGCCCTGACTAGAATCTCGCCAAAGTCCTTCCATCATAAGCAGCTTACACATGATGTGAAGAATGTCAACAAAGAAGAAAGGTAATATGGTGGTCTCCTACCATTTGAGAGTTGGAAGGAACCTTAAGTACCATGTAGTGAACCCATACTCAAAAGGAATCCCCAGTAAACACCCAACATGTGATTCTCTAGTTTTCTCAATGGAGACAGAAGTCTAGTAAGGGAAATTAAATTCTGGCAATTAATTCTGTATAAGAAAGACAGAAAACTCCCCCTCTTGAGGTATTGTTTAATTATTTTAGAGCATGGTAGTCTTCATGTATAAGGTTTCCCCAAAGCCTTTGTGCAAACAAACAAATAAAAGTGTCTTAGTGAAAGCTTTAGGGATTTAGAATCGCACTAAGACTTTTGGGACACTTATTAAAAGGAATCATTTTAAGGCAGTATGATAGAAACCGAAAGGGGCTTCAGAGATACACTAATTTTGTTGCATCATTAAAAGGTCATCTTTTTACATAGATGGATAGATAGATGATAGATAGATAAATAGAATCCTTTTCCCCTGTGTGTCCTAGAATTTTTAATAAAAAAAAATCTAAGTGCCTCAAAAATAACTTTCAATTTGACCAGGACCAAGTTGTTTAAGGGGCAGTTCGTTGGTTCAGTGAACATAGTGCTGGGGCTGGTGTCAAGAAGACCTAAGTTCAAATCCAGTTTTAGACACTAGCTGTATGACACTCGACAAGTCACTTAAGCCTGTTTGCCTCAGTTTCCTCATCTGTAAAATAATATGGAGACAGAAATGATAAACTATTCCAGTATCCTTGCCCCCCAAAAAACCCAAATGGGGTCATGAAGAGTTAGATACGACTGAAGAAAGACTGAACAAGTTGTGTAACATCTTTCAGCTTTAGGCAACCAATTATAGTCCAGGTCTGACTCATGCAGGTGCGATAGTTGAGTCTGATAGCTTCAATTTAAGATTGGAATGAAAAATGGCACTAGTAGATCTGTTAACAAAATAGTTTAAAAAGGAGGTTTACTTAACCACAGCATGGACAAGATGTTCAGGAAAGATAGAGGGCTGGTTCAGGGAGATGCAGCTTTCCTTTCTCGAATGTTCTCCGTATTAGTCTGACAATTAAAGGAGCTGCAGACTCCTTATGTGCTGGCTTTTCTCTAGGTGCCACCAGGAAGTTATGCCAATGGGGGAATGAAAACAACACTTTATTTGAAAGTCAGAAGGCTTGGGTTCTATCATTTACTAACTGTGGTGATCCTGAGTTAGCATCTCTGAACCTGAGTTTCTCTGCCTGTCAGATGAAGTCAAGGACATTTCTTCTGCCTTTTCATAGGATTTTTGAAATTGTTAGATGTGGTAATATAAATGAAATTGCTTTGTAAACTATAAAAGACTGTACAACTGCAAAATATTGCTGTTTTGAATATCTCCTTGAGAAATCTCAAGTTCAAATGTCAGTTTCCCATGTAAAAAATGTGGACTTTGTGGCTGAGAAGGAATGATTCTTAATTTCAGTCAAGGTGAGGCCGTCAGTGAAGTGGAGGTGTGCTAGTAAAAAGAACAACAGCAACAACAAAACAAAACAAAAAACCGTCCTTAGCTCAGGCAAATGGAAATTTATTGACTGTGGATGGAATCTAATAATTTGCTAGTCTCTGAGAACTTAAAGTGCTAAAGATAAAACTAAAATCATGGAACATTTGATACAGTTGTAACGAGGGAATTGTAGTAAAAGCCATTTATTATAAGTGGCAGGGGACAAACTACTACTTCCTTGAAGGGCAAGTGTTCCAAAAGTTAGCATGGGTCAGTGAAGCAAAGACTCTGATGTTTTCTGTGTAATAACAAGGGGAAGACCTTCTCCCTCCTCTCCCCGCCCCCCCAACCCCAACCAACTCTATGACTGAAAATATATAAGAAGTATTTTCTAATCAGTTTCCAGGTCTCATTAATTCAACTTCCACAACTCTTATATCTGTCCCTTTCTCATTCCTCATGCCAACACCAGTTTGTTCAGGCCCTTATCACCTCTCATCTGGAATATTTTAATTATCTGCTAACTGGCTTCGTGTTTCTGGTCTCTCTCTTTTCCAATTAATCCTCTACACAGCCACCAACATAATCTTCCCCAAAACACAAATATGATCATGGCACTCACTTGCTCAAGAATCTTCACTGGCTAAATAATGCCTCTGGGAGAACTTATAAATGTCTTACTATGGTATCTGAAGACCTTTGCAAACTAGCTTCTAATATTTACAGATTTATTTCATATTATTTTACTTCTTGCATTCTAAATTAAAATAAAACTGCCCCATTCACTCTTTGCTGCATAATACATTTTAACTCCTGCTTCTTTGCCTTTAGAAGGCCATTCCTACAAAGCACTTTCTCCATTTTTAAGAATTTAACTTATTTTAGCTTAGTATTACCCCGTATGGGACATCTGAATCTTTTATGATCTCCAGAATTATTCACATTTTCTTTTCTTCCTCAAATATTCTTGTATTTACTTATATGTTTGTATGTTCCATCCCTCATTATCATGTAAGCATCAAGAAGGCAAGATCATCTTCCCCCCATTTGTTTCTTTGTACTGCCAGTTAATAAATGCTTGTTACATTGAATTGGAAGGTTGAATCATTTATTTTCTTGTAGTTTTAGAGAGTTAATGTTTTAAAGAAAACTTGCAATTTTCTATTTATAAAAAGTGTTTTATGCAATAAGGCCAGTGTCACTGGCTTGAAGAATACATGGAGAAAGGACAGGTAGAAGGTATAAGAAGACTAGAAAGGTAGGAGGGAACTGGGTTATAAACGACTTTGAATGTCAAATAGAAGATTTTGTATTTGATCCCAGAGGTGAATAAAGGAGAAGAATGTCATGGTCAGACCTGTGCTTTAGGAAAATCACACCCACACCCGCCCACACACCCCCACCCCCACTCCCACCCTCCCACACACACTGCTGATCTCCCTTAATGAGCTCCTGCCCATGCAACTATAGGTTCTAACCTGGGCACCAGATAAATCTTCATTTATTTAGCATTTCCTTTGCGAATAGTTTGGGGCTTTTGAATGACCATGGTTCTTATTTGTAGAGCTTGTTGTGTTCTGGTACTCCGATCTTCAGTACAATGCCATCTGTGGAGCAGGGCGCTTGGGAGACCTCAACATCTTTTGGTCTACCTAACCATCACTTAGTCCATCCACTTCCATTTACCCTTCCATTTGGATGTTGCAAAGGATGCTCTGGAAGATGGTGGACATGGTCTCTGAGAAGCCCCCTTCCTGCTATTTGTGACATGTTAAAAATAAAAACTCAAATATTTCTAAAAAGGTGTATTATTTATATGTTTGTTTAAAAAAACAACAAGATAATTTAAAGTGAACAGATCCATCCATCAGTCAAAAAATTATTAACTCCCCCCCCCAATATTCCAGACACTACATTAAGGTACTAGGGATACCAATTCAAAGACTGAAACCATCCCAATTCTCAATGAGTTTACACTTTAATGAGAGGAGAAAATACATAGAGAATAATAATTTAAGTAAAGACAGAGTAGTAAAAGGCTGTTTGAGAGAAAGGACATTAAAATTGGGGGTATTAGGAAAGATTTCAAGTTGGAAGTGATGCTAGAGTTATGCCTAGAAGAATTCTGTGAGGTGGAGATAATGGGGAAGTGCATTCCAGAAATGGGAAAGGGCCAGTGTAAAGCCAATGCGGAAATGGGGAATAAAATGTGGTATATGTAGAACAGAGATGAGACCAGTTGGGTTGAATCACACACAGAGGATAAAAAGGAAGATAATATAGGATTGAAAAGATAGGTTGCAGTCAGATGATGGAGGGGTT
Source organism: Pseudochirops corinnae (assembly GCA_028646515.1). Classification (NCBI taxonomy): domain Eukaryota; kingdom Metazoa; phylum Chordata; class Mammalia; order Diprotodontia; family Pseudocheiridae; genus Pseudochirops; species Pseudochirops corinnae. The sequence goes on from CM053585.1 coordinate 475,958,983, forward strand.
CTGTCTCTGTCTCTGTCTCTCTGTCTCTGTCTCTGTCTCTCTGTCTCTCTGTCTCTGTCTCTCTGTCTCTCTCTCTCTCTGTGTGTCTGTCTGTCTGTCTGTGTCTCTCTCACACTTAATTTTCTCTCTGTCTCTTTATTTTCCATCTCTATGCCACAACTACTCTCCCTTCAGGTATGCTAATCTTCCTCTCTGAGTTTCTTCCTCTACATCTCCTGTTTCCATTCTCACTTTTTAGCACTTGGACATTGCAGGCACAAAACAAAGCCCCAAACAAGTCTTAGATTCTAGAAAGCAGCAAGATCTGGAGCTACCAGTTTCCTTAATTTATTATATATTTGGATAGCTGTGACCAGCCTCTATGGCCTTTGGGAGAGACATTAGTACATTATACTTCAGTAATAAATATGTGCATTAGTACTTATTCTGATGTATATTCAATTCACTTTAGGTAAATTAAAGGTGATTTAATTAAAGCTGAGTTTCTGGGAAATTACAGAGTTTCTCTAATGATACCAAGCTTCCCATGAAAACAAAAGGTCTTTTAAAATCTAAACATTTGTTGTGACCCCCATATGTGAAATACAACAGCCTCCATAGAATTATAAAGCAATATCCCACAAAGGGCAAGTTTTTTTTCTGCAAAAGATATTTTAGAAGAAGGTAAGCCACAAGATCTTAGGCTAATATCTTTTGACTTGAAGAATACCCTAAATCTAGAAGCATCACTGATCAAGAAGGATTTGATACAGTGGACAGAAGAAAGAAGGAAAATAAAGAACAAAATATTCCCTGTTTACAATGCATCCTTTATGCAATGAATAGAAGGGGGAAAAAAGAGAGAGAGAAGGAAATTAAATAACATCTGGGAAGAGACTTTTCAGAATAGCTGGTAAAGTGAATAATATTGCAAAGTGAATTTCTAAATTCTGAAGTTGTTCATGAACAAAGGTTAAAAAATACTTAGGCAGAAATCTTAAGGAAAACAAACCTTTACTTTGAAAACAAACATTCTAGTGCAACCAAAAAAAGAGAGAAGCTTTTATAGGAAGGGACCTTTATAAATTTCTGGAGGGGGTAATCAGTACTTCACAGAACAGGTCTTTGATGCTCACAGTCCAAGTGTGATCAGCACAGTTTATCTCCCTGCTAAAATTCTTACCTGAGAAACTACAGTCTCTATCTTTGTGTTGCTACTGTTTCTCTTGATAACTTTTATTCTTCTCTCCACATATCAAATCCTTCTTGACCAGCGATGGTTCTAGATTTAGAATATTCTTCAAGCCAAAAGATGTTAACATCAGGTCTTGTGGCTTATCTTGGTTTCAAATGTGTTTTGTAAAAGAAACTGGGAGCCAGGTGAAACAATGGTCTTGAACAGCAAGGAAAGGAGCAAAGTATCTTTATTTTGCCTGTTTCTCTCTCACTATTGCCAAACATACCATTTAATGATTTGTTCTCCTGCCTGAGACAGACCCCTGTTATATAATCTGAACATTTAGAGATGCTGAGGATTGTTTACTTATACCCTAGACTAGAATTTTTGGACAATCACATGATCTATCATATACTCAATGCAAGGACAATAAGAAGATTAAGAGGTTTAGTGCAAAAAGCCCTGGACCAGAAGTCTGGACACCTGGTTTCCAATCCTTGTTCTGTCAGTAATGAGCTATTTGGCCTTGAATAAACTGCTTAATCTCTGTCACCCTCTGTTTCCTCATCTTCTTTAAAATAAAGAGTTGTACTGGAGATTCACTAAAGTTCCTTCAATCTCCCTAAAATTCAATGAGTCTGTGCTATGAAATGCAAACAAAATTATTCTTATTAGAACTTCTATTTTGGCTTGAGGTTGGAAATATTTAAATTTAGGGAAAAAATCCTCCTCCCATACTACGTGAACTTTCCCTGTCACTATTTTTGTACCTAATCGTTTGAAGGATGGGCATGATAATTAGTATTTGCATAATTTTCCAGGTCATATATTAAAAAATGTTCTTTTCATTTATCTGGGTCAACTTACACATATGAAACTTAAAATGTGTTTTCATCATTGACTTTTTGAGTTATGAAATATTTTAGAGATCATCTAGTCCAAAAATTGCATTTTATTGTTTCTCTAAAAAATGTTTTTCAAAGAGTGAAAATTTACCTTTTTTTCTCCCCCACCTCCCCTCCCTACTGAAGAAGAAAAAAACAAACTCTTGTAACAAATATACATAGTCAAGCAAGGCAGATTCCCACAATGAACATGTCCCAAAATATGTATGTCTCAGTCCACACACTGAGTTCAAAACCTATTTTAGTTAGAATATGAAGAGGAAGTTTTGTCACAAGTTCCCTGGAAATGTGGCTAATCACTGTGCTGATCAAATTTCTTATGCTTTTAAAGTTATTAATCTCAAAATGCTTTTATTACATAAATTGTGCTCCTGGCTTCTGCATAAGTTCAAACAAGAATTCCCTACTTTCTGTGAAACTGTCCCCTTCATCATTTCTTATAGAACAATATAATTCCGTTGCATTTATAAACCATAATTTATTTAGCCATTCCGTGACTGATGTGTACTCCTTTACTTTTCAGTTCTTTCCATTGCAAAGAAACCTCAACAATTGTTTGTTAATTCATCCTCTTCCTCTTTCTTCTATCTCTTTGGTATTATAAACCTAGTATTGGTATCACTGGTTCAATGAATGTACACAGTTATTTAAGTATGGTAGAGTTCCAAATTGTTTTCCAGGATAGCTAGACCAGTTCACAGCTATGCTAACAGTACAGTAATGTTCTTGCTTTTCCCACAGCCCCTCCAGCATTCATTATTTCCCTTTTTTGGGTCAACTTTGCTAATTTGATGGGTGTGAGGTGGAAACTCAGAGTTGCTCTAATTTGCATTTCTGTTATTAGTTTTTTGGAAAAATTTTTCCCTATGGTTATAGATAGCTGGTTTTTCTTCCTTTGAATATTTTCTGTTAGTTTCCTATGATCACTAATAACTGATTTAATTAATTAATTTAATTAAGAGGGACATTTTTATTCTTATAAATGTGAATAAGTTCCCTATTTATCTAAAAAATGAGACCTTTATCAGAAAATCATGCTTCAAAATATTTTTCTTGCTTCTCTTCTAGTTTTTGCTGTATTGACTTTGGGCAAAAGTTCTTGAGTTTTATGTTATACAAATTGTCTGTTTTACTTCCTGCGATCCTATCCCTTATTTGGTCATGAGTTCTTCTATTCATAGATCTGCTGAAAGATAATTTCTTCCTTGATCCTCTAATTTTTTTGTGATATCACTGTTTGTGTCTAAGTTATGTACTTATTTGGAATTGTCTTGGCACATGGTATGAGATGTTGATCTATATCTACTTTCTTACAGATTGGTTTCCAGTTTTCCCAGAAATTTTTGTCAAAATTGTTTGTTGTTTGTTGAGTTCTTGCTCCAGTGCCTGGAATCTTTGGGTTGATAATACCCTAGGCAACTGTGCTTGTTTGCTTCTATATAATGTATATCTGGATGTAGCTAGGTGGCACAGTGGATAGAGTGCTGGGCCTGAGGTCAAAAAGACCTGAGTTGAAATAAGACCTCAGACAGTTACTAGGTATGTGATGCTGGGCAAGTCTTCACTTAATCTCTGTTTGCCTTAATCCACTGAATATCTCTAATCTGTTCTACTGTCAGACCTCCCTATTTCTTAAGCAGCCCAAATTGTTTATTACTATTATTGCTTTGCATTATAGTTTAAGATTTAGTACTTCTAGACTCCTGTGCTTCCCACTTTTTTTTTTCATTATTTCTCTTGAGATTCTTCATCTTTCATTCTTCCAGAAAAAATATCATTATTATTTTTCTGGGTCTTAAAGTAACCCATTGGTTGTTTTATGAGCAGGACATTGAATAAGTAAATTAATTTAGATCATATGACATTTTTATTATATTGGCTAAGTTATAATATATTAGCAAGACCTGTCCAACACTCCAAAAAATTAGGTCAGCCTAATTTCAGAAAGGCCAGAAAGGTCATCTTTAAGGGGTCTAGATTTATTGATCTACGCAGCCCTTATGAGGAAATGGTAGGACATATGGAGCATCTTACTGCAAGTTGCCAAAATTTAGCATCTACAAAACCTCTCATACATAGCATCAGGTGGCTAGAATTATACACCAGAAGCTTATTACCCTTTATAAATGAGCAAACTCCCATATAACAAATATAACCCTAAAATGTCCTTGAATTAAAAAAAATATATCCTATTGGAGTTTGGAACATCAGCATACATAAAATTGTTGCCCATAGATGCCTGGACATAGTATTGATCCATTAATAAAATTAAGAAGAATTTTTGAAATAGATGCCACCAAAGTGAATACTCAAAAATTGTAATCTGTTTGGATTGAAAAATTATTATAATCCAAATATCTACTAGGAGAAATCAAAACCATCTGAAAACAAATATATTAACTTCTTTGTTTTATGGATTACCTGAATGACCCCCAAAGACAGTTTCAAGCAGCCTGTAGAGTAGGCTATTTTTGTGTGGATCTTTTGGTAATACAGTTAAGTCTGGAGACCTCTCCCCAGAATAACATTTTACATGATTGAGGGAAAGGCTAAATTTTGGTTGAAGCTTATTAAAAATAAAAATTTATTTTTTCCTCATTCAAATTCAGGGACCCCTTAAAATCTTTTCATGGATCCTTAGAGATCCATAGTCTCCAGGATAAGAAGCCTTGTTGTAGAGTTTAAATCCTGCCACTTTTATTCAATTATAAAACAAGCATTTTATCCATATGAATAGTTTATCAAACATTAAAAGAGTAGCAGGATAGAGATTTGTCTCAGGGCCATTTCAAACTGAACTTAATATAATATAAGATGAGAAGAATGGGGAAAAATATCTCATATGTGTATGATGCTTTAAAGTTTTAAGTACTTTATAAATATCATCTTATGAGAACTTCACACCAATCTCATAACATAGGTAATATTATTCTTTCCATTTTACAGATAATTGAACTGAGGCTTAAAGAGACTTAGTGACTTGCTGAGATAATCTTACTCTTTCAAGTGACAGACTTTCAGATACCTGAAGACAGATATCCTGTCCCTACTTAGTTTATTCTCTTCTTGGCCAAATATTCTTACTTCCTTTATTATTATTATTTTTCTTTTAAAAAAATTTTATTGATATCCTTTGATATTACATCATTTTTCTTTTCTTGTTTTGAATGTAACAATTAGCACCAAACATCATTTTCATACAAAAATAGATTGAATGTGAAATCAAAATTTTTCATTACATATAGATATTTAAAAGTATATAATAAATTAGCATATTACTTCAAAAGTTGTCCTGCTTTTCTTGTTTCCTTCTGAACATCCTTCTGTTCTCTTCTGTGTATTTTTAGAAATGCTTAATCAACAGAATTTTCTTTGCCTTGTTTTCTATCTATAGTCTTCTTTTCTTCCTAATATTCTTCCATGGAAATATAAAAACACTCCCCCAAAGCAAGTCAGTGTAGTCAAGTGTAGGGAGTTTGCCTCGTACCCTAAGGCATGCAAAGATTGCCTAGAATGGAGATATCTCTAAAAGGGCTTGTCAAAGATGCCCAGATTTCCTAAGCTGGAGGCATTCTGCATCTACTACTCTATATGGGGGGGTAACTCCTTTTGCTTGACTGACTAATGGAGAAAGACTTTCTTTAAAACTGGGAAAACTGAGATAGGCACGCTTTCCTACTTCATCTAGAGGGTAAAGATTATGATTCATGCATGAAATGGTGACACAGGAAGTATTTCCTTCCCCTGTTCTGTTACTTTGTGGCTCCAGGAAATGGGTGAGAATGTTTGTCTTGTTCTGTTTTTTTCTTCTTCTCAGTTTCCTGTGCTGGTGATCTATACCTGACTGTGTCAGAGTCATAACAGCCCTGGAGCCAAGATTCTAGACAACCAGGCTGTGAAAACAGCCTGGCAGGAAAGCCCAGAGAAGGACTTAGAATTGAGAATGTGCCTATAGGAATTGAGCTAAACTATGAGCCTAATCTCCCCACCCTCCTTAGAGATTAAGTTGGTGCCAACAGAGTATATGTGGGTAATTAAGCCTCTCTCAAGTTGGATAATAAATTTGTATATTTGTGAATATACCTTTGAATTTGTAAAAACTAATCTGACTCTTAGTGGTTAATAGACCTGGAGTGGCGGAGACTATGTCTTCAGAGGGAACACAGCTGGGGGTAGGGGGAACTAGAACCAATAGCAGAGAACCCAAACACTACCCAAATTTCCTTAAGGGAACTGGAGAATACTAAGTGGGAAATAAAATATAAACTTTCTTCTCTTCAGGCAGTGAGTGTCCAGGATAGAAAGTGTCACAACAAAAAGAAATCCACCATTCGCCATTTCTGAAAATGAATGTGTTGTTTTTCATTTCTAGTTCAATAGCTCTCTTCTCAAGAGGTGGGAAATGTGATTGATTATCAATCATTCCTCAGGATTCCTGGCTTCTTTTAACTAATTCTTATATGGCACAAGGTTGAGGCTTTTTGCCTTTCTTGTATTCTCAAGGTTACATCTTGTGATCTCTGGATGGTCTCCAATGTGTCAATAAACTTCTTAAAATGTATATCTGAGAAGGAATGCCTTCTGCTCTCCCAAGCTAACTCTATTATACAATTGAGTTCAAAGGCTTGGAGAAATAAAATAAAACTGGAGCTCTCTTTGTCAGAGTTCATACTGATAAATCAAGGTCTGGAAAGTAGGTTTTTGTATCTGATTGTTGAAGGAATGCTTTTCTTTTATTGGGATAGGAAGCCTTTCTTCTTTCTGAAAACTGAAGTATAGAAATGTCTCTGTGCATTCCATTAAATAATATCTAGAGGTGACAGTATACCCTTCAGTGAAATTTCTTTTGATCAAAGTCTTATATTTGTATTTAAATATAAATTGACTTCCTTATTGTCTCTTGCATCTTGACAACAGCTGTGTCTCAGTCATGTATCAGGCTAATCCCTCTCATTGACTGAATTCATCTTCTTTCTCTACTTTTTCATAGATAAAAAGTGAAAGATTGATGAAAGGAAAAATAGGATATGGAAAATTTCTTGGTACTTCCTATGAAATCAGAGAATAAAAGTGTGTTCTAACAATTTTCAATACTTTTAGGCTCTGAGCATCTATATAAATTTTGGTATTCTTGCTATAAACAAAATCAGGTGACAAAAAAAGTTGCATCTAAATGGAAGAATGGGTTCACAGTTTCTCCTTGGAGGGCACATAAAAGAAATTGGTTGTTTTATACACACAAAAGCCATAGGAAAATCACATTTGGTGGAAGATGTTGTCATCTCATATGATAATACTCATGATAAGCATTTGTAAAAAGGCTACTATGAAGATAATTGCTGTTTAGTCACCAACATCTGTTGCAGATGATAAAGGAACAGAAAAAATTGTATTAAGTTCTTGATAAGCTTAGCAATATTATACCAACATATACTTTAATTGTAGGTGATTTTAATGGAGTGGTCAATTTGGTGGAAAAGATATGTTAAAAATGTGGAATACAAAGCCAGAGAAAAAAGATTGTAAATTACACAGAAGCCTTCCACATAACTTTGTATATACCATTCATTTGTTAGAGCTAAGAGCAAAATTAACAGCAAATTAGAAGAAAATAAAAAAAGAAAATATGGCATGTAATGAAAAAGCTCCTTTGCTCCTTTTAAACAACCTACTGATGCAAGAGAGAGAGAGAGAGAGAGAGACAGAGAGAAACAGAGAGAGACAGAGAGAGACAGAGAGAGGAAGAGAGACAGAGAGAGGAAAAGAGACAGAGACAGAGAGGGAAGGAGGGAGGGAGGGAGAGAGGGAGGGAGAGAGTGAAGAAGGAAGGGATATACCAGGAGGGAGGGAGGGAAGGAGGACAGATTAAAGAAGAGACATTGATAATATCAACATTTCCTTTAAAAAAAATCTTTAACTGATACAAATCTACTGCCAAAAAAAGGAGGAGACCAAAGCATTCTAGAAATGCCATCAGCTAGCAAAAACCTGTTTTCTTTGCCAATTGGAGAGATATGGCTGCCAAAGTCATACTGGTTAAGAATACAAATTCATTTATAAAAGCTTATATTGTGAGCACTATTGTTTCACAAAACAGCAAGAAAAGGTAGAAGGAAAAAATATATAGGAAACTGAATAAGAGAACTAATGAAACCAGATCATCTCTAAATCATTTCATGATTCATCAAATCATGATGAAACTATAAGGACAAACTATAGGCAAAAAAATGAAGACATTTTTCAAAATTATAATAAAAAATTATTCTTTCTATCAATTAGAGTTGAGTCACTACATTTGGATTTGAACATCAAAATCCCTGAGGTGTTGCAAGAATAGAAGCATAACACTAAAGATAACACAAATGGGAAAAATCTGAGACTTAGTACCACAAGTTCTGGATTTATCTGAACTGGGTTCGATTTTTTAATAGATCACCAAATCACTTTAAAAAAAATTGTTGCTCATGTCCCCAGTTGCCTCTGGGAAATCTCAGAATATAATTAAAATATAAATTATATTTAGGTCCTCAGAGATGTAAATAAAGATATTTACAAATCTAGTATATACATTCAAGATGATACATGTATTTGTGGTTCCTGGCAGCCATTATTTCACTGTATAGAAAATGCAAGAACAATGTAAAGGTCTCTCACAATATGCCCATTGTGGAAATGTTCTGCATAATTACACATGTACAACCTGTATTTAATTACTTGTGCTTCCAGTGGGGGTGGGTGACGAGGTAGCAAGGGAAAGAATCTAGAATTTAAAGTTCTATAATCAAATGTTAAAAAAATAATATACATATATATATATACACAATTATTATTATTATTATTAACTATATCCAACTGGGAATTAAGATACACAGGCACTGTGGTAGAGAGATCCATTCTGCCCTACCAGAAAGTCAGAGGGGAGAGGGGGAGGACATAGGAGAGAGCAGATTGGGGGAGGGGTTATACAGTGGGATGGCTGTTTTGAGGTGTTGGGTAGAGGAAAGATGGGGAGAAAATCTGTATAATATAATACAAATAAAAAAAGAAAAAAGAAAAAAAAGAACAGTGTAAAGGACTCAAAATACACCATAGAAAATCAATACAATTTTCCTCTTTCTCTGGTGAGTCTCAGCTTCTCAAATGCCTCAACGTATTCCATCTTCAGAGTACCATGTAGGACCCTAATGATAAATACGATACATGATCTCATACAGTATGAAAAATAATCACATTTATGGTCATCCTTGATGAACTTAAGGGGACAAGCAGACTTTCACAAATGATATTCTATAGCAAGGAGGATCTTTATAGCTACATACTTCACTGAAAACTGCAGTGAACACAAGATCCCATTATGAATTTCCATTGAATATTAAAAACAAAACAAAACACAACTCTTGATTTGGAGAATAAAAAACTGCCTTAAAGGTTCTCCTCTATCACCATGTTTCCCAAGCATATGTTAAAATCATAAAAGTTCCATTAAAGACATAATGTAGACAACTTTATTTTTATTGTAAAATCCTCTCACTATGAACATGAGGCAGAAACATAAAGCAGGAAAATATTATTTAAAATGTTTTCTACTTCCATAGAAGATAGCTAGTGCACAATACAAATAGAAGAGGAATTTCCTAGAGATGATGAGATCCTCTACATGCTTCAATTTGTGGGCAACATGGTTAGCCATCATTGCATCAAATACCTGAAGATTGCAGAATCTCCTAAATTACTTAAAAGAGTTTAGCATAACAGAATCCACAGGAAAAAAAATGGATGAAGAAAAACTATTTTCCAGACTGTGATATGAAGTTGAATGGAGAGACTATAGAGCTAGATTATCAGGTAATGTTTCTTGGACAGATACTACAGGTTGGTAGAACATTCCAGTCACTGCATAGTGCTCATAGCTCCCTCAAGTATTCCCCTGAAACAAAAGACCATTGTGTTAACATTGGTATTCTTCCAGTAATGCTAAAAGCCCATGAATCATGAAATATCCAAACCTATAAACATATTTCTTGCTATAGAATATCATTTGTGAAAGCCTGCTTATTTCCTTATCATATGTTCCTCACAGATGACCTCCATAAATGTGATCATTTTTAATATTGTATGAGATTATGTATCATATTTATTATGAGGGTCACACATGGTACTCTGAAGATGGAATACATTGAGGCACTTGGGAAGATGAGACTCAACAGAGAAAGAGGAAAATTGTATTAATTTTTTATGGTATATTTTGAGTCCTTTACATTGTTCTTGTATTTTCTATGCAGTGAAGTAGTGGCTGCCCTGAACCACAAATACATGTGTTATCTTGAATGTATGTATAGGATCTGGGGACCTCTTTATATCTCTGGGGACCTAAATAGGAGTTACTGTGGGGAGGTAGGAATAATCAAGTAACTACACCAGAAATTTGCAAACCAATGTAAAGTTTATTGATTTCATCAGTGAGAGTGATCCTCTTGCTCAAGTAGGGAGGAGTGGGGCTGGAGGATCTGTTTTTAGGGCTACAGGACAATCTTGCTTCATATTTGTTGGTCGACCGAATCCAGGATATCACAATTATTGTGGTTAAGCTTGTTTTGCAAATTGAAGTGTAAAACATAACATATTGATATCTTATTTCTGGCTGCTTAAAATTTCAAACAGGAAGAGGGTGCGGGTGAGACGTTAGCAGGTGACAGGATGATGAGGTCAGAACTCACATTACCCAAATGGCAAGTAGAGATATATGGTGGATGTGGATAAATCCTTACATATTTCCAGTAAAGATCTATGTAAATGAGAAATAATGCAAAGGATATTATCAGATAATTGTATGATCTAAAAAGGGGACTTATTAGGCATGTATTAAAAGCAAAGAGTGACTAACAAATTCATCTGCTCAACTGGTACACATACAATTTCAGGAGCTCCAGAGGAAGATTCTTAGCCTGTTGGGTTCAAAATTTAAGGAAAGACATGGTCAAAAGTCATAAATGAGAAAGTGTGGCTGGTCTGTGATTTGCACCACTGAAAGGAATGTCTATACTGAAAAGATCACAGAGCTATTCAGGAATAATCTAACTAAATAATCAATTGTTAAGATTATAATTATTATTTATAAATATGATCATTGATCAAAATCATATTGTTTGTAGTTAATTATAATGTTGATGGGCATTTATGAGAACTGTTCCCTTACTTGGGAGGTTAAACCTTGAAATCTTAAATCTAGAAATATTTTAATAGTAATAGATTTTATTTTGACATTTTTTCCTGAACTAATAAACACAGAGTAGATAATCAGAGGATCCCCAATGTGAATAAATACACCAAGCTAGCTCCCCCATAGGAATCCCTAGGAGGTCACATAAGGAAGACACTAAAGCAACTATAAGAGAAGAGGAGGAATTCTAGTGGATAATTTTAGATACTTCTAAAATCTCAGTGTACATGACACATGCTTCTTTGGTTGTTTGTTAGATCTCTAATTTTGTCAATGTATACATTTCCTATGAAGGTACAGGGATGTATGGGATGCTTAAGGAGGGCTAGCACTTCTAATGTGAGGGTTTGCCAAGCCTACTTTACTGTCTACATGTCACCCAAATCTGACCTGTGGCTCCAAGAGGCTGCAGCATGCACAGTGGGCTCACCCTGGTAAAATGGGCAGCCAACAGGTCTTCCCTGAGTTGGGGGATGCCTGCCACAAGCATGTGAAGACTTTCCCCCTGTAACAGCAAGCACCCTAGCATGCCTAGGGCGGCTACTAGCACAGGTTCTTAGATCTGCTTTTCTAAAGGAAAGCAACTCAAAAAGGGTTAACAGTTTCACTTTAATCAATCAAACATATATCATTTACCT
>CM053585.1:475971401-475987891 GCA_028646515.1 Pseudochirops corinnae
TGCCACAGGCTCCATGTGACCACATTCAGCCTATTAAGGAACAGAGTATACTTTCAAATATCCAAGGGTCCTCAGAGTCACGTAGCCACATTAGCAAAGGGCCTAGGGGCAGGGAAGATCTTTAGATTCCCATAACACCCCCATGGTGCGGGTAGATGAGAATAATTTGTTCCAACACCCATGAAGATGGCTGAAGCAGGCACTGTGGAATGACCGGAGCTTGGTCAGACACCAAAGATATAAAGCGCGTCCACTGGTCGTGCCACTGGCCTTTGATGATTCTGGAAGAGAGAGTGAGACTGCCAACTTGGTGTGATTCTGCATCATTTAAACCCAATTTGTAAACAAGTCAAGACATTACATCAACTTGTGATGACATTGGTCCTATTTGAAAATAAAAAAAATAACAAAACAGAATGCAGCCTAGACATGTGTTCTTATTCTATGTCGATGGTCTATTTTAAATCCTCCAAATGGGGTCCACTCAATTTACTGAAGCCCTTCCTCTAGATCTCTTGATGGTATTTGGGCACTAATGCAGCACATGGGCCCTAATGGAGACTATTCCTTTCCTTACTAATAATTGACATTATCTTTGGACTGAATTGGTGTATCTTCTTTTAGTTAGCAAAAATTTCTTCTATGAAGTGATTCTAGAATCACCACAACATCATGGTATAAAATTAGGATAAGTTTTAACATGGTGATTAAATTCCAGTATTTCTGTGTGTCTGTGTCTCTTGCATATAAATAGAGAGAAAAAAATTAGAGCCTTGCCCTTTGTTTTTAAAGTTGAAGGTCCTGGTGGTGATCACTATCTCTCTGTGAGGTTATGTGAAAAGAATGCAGATGTGTAGGAAGCCTAGAAGGGATTGCTCGACAGTGAGTTCATTATCATCACATGTTTCTATGAAAAAACCCACCTGGCTGTTGAGCCAGCTCCGTGTTGCCTTATGGTCACAGTCAGAAAATTATAAGCAGAGTAAAAAAGAGTCAACAAAACAAAATATCTATGGCCCCTCAACACAGTAACTAGTGGAAGACCCCCACTTTGGGATTCAGTATCAGTGTCACACCTCTGACTGTTACATTCACCTCCGGCAAGAAGTGAATTGGGGATTGGAAAAGACAAATTGGATTATGAAAAACATTGTAGGAAAAAAAGAAAGAAATCTTGTAAGTGTGATGTCTATATTCAGGAAGTAGGAAAGAAAGGACAACTATGAAATTAGAGATGATATCTTCCAACTCTGGAAAAGTGTTGCATATATAACAACAACAACCAACAACAATCCTGTTATACAGAGCTTACTGGGTGGCCAGGCGTTATGCTAAGCGCTTTATAACCATTATCTCATTTGATGTTTACTACAACCCTGAGAGGTAGATACCTTTATTAACCCCATTTTACAGATGAGGAAGCCAAGGCAAACAGAGGTTATGTGACTTGTCCAGGGTTACACAACTAGTGTCTAAGGTCAATCTGAATTCAGGTCTTCTTGACTTCAGGCTTGGTGCTCTATTCACGATTCATGTGTTTCTAAGATCATAGCAGCCTAATTGGTGTGCAACACATAAAATAACCATTTAATTTTCATTCTTAAGTGGAGGATGGGGCCAAGTACTTGGAGTGCCATGGGGTGGGGTAGGAATGAATGAGAAGGGGATATTATTCTACCCTTATATGTACATAAACACAATTTGGGTTGGTCTAAAGTTTAGACTCTAATCTGTCTTGACTGCTTGCTTACAAGAGAAGAATAATATAATTTTTTGCAATACTAATAACTATTCAAATAGATTTTGCCCCATTCTAATTTCATCTACAGTATAATTTAAAGCTAGACAGTCCAACAGAAAGTCATTAATATTAGTTCTGAGTCAGTTTGGAGAGACCATTTTAAACAATGCCCCTTAGGAGATAGTAATAGACCAATAAGTTTTTCTGTTAGAAATTCTGTTATTTGAAATTCAAAATGCATTTTCCATCAAGAAAATGTTATAAATAATGGTGATGTTTCCAGGCCAGCTCCGGAAAAAAACCCTTGTAGTTCATATAGATTTCAGGTGTCCTTGTCTCAGTTCTTACACATACTGGCAAGGTGGGTCCTCAGGGGATGGCTATGTCTCTCCCCTCAAAATTCTTAGGAGGTACCCTAAGAGGTAGGGTATAGGATATCTTATAGAATAATTCTAATGCTATTAGCTAAAGAACCCATTACAATGCCTTCTCCCTGATGTCAGTTGTTACTTATCAAGAATAACTCCCTTATATTATTATAGAACTAGTGATTAACTCCTCACCATCCCTTTGACCAATTGCCATTAGTGAATTTTTACAAAGGGATATTTATTGAAAAGATATAGCAAAAACAAAGCAAAAGAAAGAAAGACAGAAAAGAAGAGGGGAAAAACAGAGTGGAAAGACTATAACCTACTAGTAATTCCAGGATTTACTATTTAAGTTCTTAAGTTTGAATCCCAGCTCTACCACCTACCACCTTGACCTGCTACAACCATTCCACTAATTCTCATTTTCCCCGCTCCTTCGTGGTCTCCTCATTAAATTTCCATTTCTCCATCTGTGAAATAAGATTGTGAAACCCAGGTATAAAAAGGTATCTAATGGGAAATATATTCATTCAAAACTTCAACTGAGGTTTACAGGATCACATTTTCCCCCAATTCAACCCTGGAAACTAGAAGAGGCCATATGTTTAAAACTCTCTTCCCTGCCCCTCTTCATCAGTTGGAAGGTGGAAGTCGATATTCTCTCAGTTCTAACTATTGTGCCTTCCAGAGGCTGTTTCTGGGCCTCTAATATGGGAGGATACAGAGTAATATGATTATTGGGGACAAGCCACATTAAAGAGCTATGAAAGGGTGACACATGTGACTGGCATTACCACTTAGGGCTATAGTGTGAGCTACCTCTTTGCCTCTTTTTCCTTTTCTTCTTATTTGTTTTCCTAGGATACTGGCTTACCTGTGTGTTTTTCCATTGCCAGCACCTATTGTTTTCAGGAAGTATTTTTTCTTGTTTATTGTCCCAACATAGAACAAAATTCAATCTTATACCTGTTGCCCTTTCCTTCCTGTCCTTGATATAAGTAAACAGTCCTCCTCCTCCTCTACCTCCTTTTCCTCTTTCTACTGGTGTTTTTTCTTATTGTTGACAATTATAAGATAAAGAATAAAACATTTACTCCCTAGCATGATTTTTCTTTCTTTTTTCCCACTTGAACCTTATGGAGAACAACAGAAGTATATATTAATGATGATTGAGAGGCTTTGCAATGCACTAAAGTGACAACCTTTAATTCCAATGAAAATGTCCTAGGTACTTTTTCCATAGGAATAAGCTGGGGTGTGGCAGGAGATGGAAAAGAGCTGAATAAAAGACTGATGAAAGGGATCCAGCCAAAAGAGTTCATTGTTCTTTCTTCTCTACCCTTTCCTTTTCACAATGCCAGAGCTGCCATCCCATATTCTACCTTAGACCAGCAGAAGGGAGAGTCATAGTTAGTCAGTCCCCAGAGATTAAAGTAGAATGGTGACAGTGTTAAAGGGGAGTGGGAAAAGAGAAGAGGAATGAAATTCAAAGAACTCTCAGCTTGGAAGAAAGCCTAATTCTTATGGCCATGGTGGTAGGTTGCCATCTTGGACTGAACATTCTCCTTTAGGAGATTTACATAAGTCAGGTGTGTGTGTCAAGAACAGCTTATAATTAAGTAAAACACAAAGCAGTGAAATTCGAAAGAAATAGTTTATTTTTCGTGGGTGCTTGAAGAAAAGCTGGTTTAATTAGCAAAGGATGAAGACTGCAAATTTTTAATTAGGAGAGGATGGAGATTTTAAAACATATGGTTTTCCTTTTCCTTGATAACAAGTGTATGACTAGCCTAATGGTCATTCAGTTTTTGCTTCTCAAGAGGAACAGAGAAAGGAAGAGGGAGAAAGAGAGAAGAGGGAAGAGGACAGAGTTTTCTGAGGCTATGAACTCATAGATTTGAGCCAGAAGCTGAAACTACCTATGGGTTCACTTCTCCACTGTATTTCTCTTCTTTTGCCCCATAGTTTTTAAGAAGGAAAAAATAAATCCTTGAAACATCTGACCCAGACTTTCTCTTCTTTCTTTCCCTTTTGCCCTCATTCTTTCATATTTATGACAGCTGACCTAGTCTCTAAGTGAAGTATCACTTGGTTAATGTCATCTGCTATGATCTTCTTTAAATACTGTTCTCTATTTCTCAAAACTCCTATCCAGTCACTGAAGAAGTACCGTCGTCTTTTCCTCATTTCTCTTTCAGTGCCATTTATCCTACTCTCTTTTCCTTTTTCAAGGACCTTGCTCTTCCGTTGCCTTTTCAAGGTGGTTAGGCACAATTAGCAGGTCCTGTTAAACCTCCTGGAGTAGTATGGAGAAGAGTATGGTACTGTTAAAATTGTATCGTATTCTGGTCCCCCATGTTACCTCTCCATCTCCTTCTAATTAGTATAGTAAGAAAGATTATAAGTAGTCAGTATAAAGTGGCAATAAGCAGGAAATAAGATTGCAAAGGGGAACCTAAAAGTCACGTACAGGCTGTACCAAAGATCAAAGGAGCATAATTTATAAATTGTATCATATATTAACCAAAATTCATGTCCTGGTAATATGGGATGAATCAGTAGAAACCATCTAAGTACTGCTTGTCAAGGTTTCTGGTCTGTGATAGTAAAGTCCAGGTAAAATCTAGACTTCTACAGCTCCAGACCAGAGGAACATCAAAAATGTGTTGATAACTTTGAAATGTAACTTTGAAGCTTTACCTGTAACTCTGAGATGATTTGGATATATTAATGTACAACTCCAAGGTGGCACAGATAGGAGTTGATCTGTTTCTCCCAAAAAATCTATAAAAATGAGACCTCAAGCTCCTGCCCATCCCTCAATACTCCTTAAGTGCTCTTATATCTCGATGGGGTCCATGCTGCCTAGTTCTCCCACCTCTAATCATGGTTATCTGAATGATATTCTCTGTCTCTCCCCAACCCATACTCTTCCTGACACTGCCTTCCTTCACCATCCCATCCCCCCATCCCTTCTTTATAATTTCATAAATCAATTCAGAGTTCAGTGAGGGGGTAAATAAGCCCAGAAATTTAATCAGGCATTATGAAGTGGGGAGCAAACCTGGGGTTCAGAGAATTGGAGAATTCAGCATGATATGCATATGTTAGTAAAATTTTAGAGAGGAAGCAATATAAAGGATTGGTGAATACCACTGCTCAAAATATGTGCCCTCATCTCTGTCTTTTTATGGCAGGACATTCAACTTTTAGGCAGCTTTGATTTTTAGGAAGTTTTTCCTGAAATCAAGCCTATATTGACCTTTTTGTAAATTCTACTCTTTGCTCCTGGTTCTGTCTTTCTAAGGCCTAACAAAACAAATTAAATTCCTCTGATAGAAACTTCAGAAACTTGGAGGCAGATAGCTATTGCTTTGGATATGAGTGTTCTGTTCTCTAGCTTAGATGTGTTCAGTTCTTCCAACCAGGCCTCCTATGTTATGGATTCAAGGTCCTTTACCATCCTCTTCATCCTTCTCTGGACACACTCCAGTTTATCCAAGAACTGAATATAGAATTCCAGATGTGGTGTGAGTAGACCAGAGAACTGCGGAACTATCATCTCCCTCTTCATAGAAACTTAATTCAGCCCAACATCGTGTTAGCTGTTTTGGTGGCCACATCATGCTTCTGACAGAGCTTATTGAAACTCCTAGATTTCTCTTCAGAACAACTGCTATCTAGCCATACTGACCCCCCCTCATTCTTGTGAATTTGATTTCTTTTTATAACCGTGCAAGATCTCATAAATATCCCTTTTGAATTTTATCATGTTAGACCCAACCCAATGCTCTGGTCTGTCAAGATTCTTTTGACTCATGAATCAGTTATTAAGTCAATTAACTTTCTCTCAATTGTATGTTATCTGCAGATTTGAGGAGTCTTTTCCCAAGCAATTAGTAAAAACAATATTAAGCAGCATGGGTTCAAGAATAAATGTGTGGGGCACTTCACTTTCTGTCTTCTGACTTATTTACACTTAATCACTGCCTTTTGAGTCTGGTCTTCCAACTAGTGCTAAATCTATCTGTTTTTATTATAACCTAATTTATATTTCTCCATCTCCAAATAATAATATGAGATTCCTGATCAAAATTTTGGCCAAAATTTAAGTAAACTATTTCCACAGCTTTTCCCTTGTCATGTTTAATATCATTGTGGGGACAAATAAGAAATGAGCTAATATGGAATGATTTGTTCTTGATTAAGCTGTACAAGTTCTTGTAATTACTGTCTCCCTTTCTGGACATTTGACTTGTTCTAGTATTTCCCAAGAATTGGAATCAAGATCATTTGCCTAGAATTTGCATGCTTTGTTGTTTTGTGTGTGTGTATATGTTTGTCTGTGTGTATGTGTGTGTGTGTGTGTGTGTGTTTCAAAGTATGCCATACTGATGCAGAATGTCTACTATTCTTTGTATATATTCTGTTATTTCTGCAAATAAGCACTTCACAAAGTCAGTGGAGAACTAGAGTCTGCAAGCTGCCTTTAGAGAGATCAAAACAGTTTTAAATTTTTTGTTGATTTTTCCCAATTAATTTGATTCTCATGCTGAAAATAATAATTAAAAATTACCTTTGGGGGAAAACTACTATACTTTCCTTGAAATATATGTTAAATGATTCATGAAAATCAGTCTGTCATTCCTCAGAATTTGAACAAAGAAAATATTCCACAGTATTCTCAGAGGAAAGTTCTTCAGTAAAAGGTATAGCTAAAAAATTGTAATATGATTTAAATAATTCAAGTTTAAAATGAAACATGTTTTAAATAATTGTTTTTCTGTAGTCCATTAAAGGTAAATTGATTGTTTTGCTATTAAATCTAAAAATGCTTTCTGCAACCTTATGTGATTTACTCATTTATTCCAACATTGTCAAAACCTATCCCCAGCCTCAGGGAATGTTAGCCTCACTCTTGATGGAAATTCTAATGAAGATAGGGTCAATTGTGTGCCATCAGGGCTGACTCACTACTGTAGGGCCTGAATCTATATGATACTCTGGAGATTCTGAAGCTATGATGAGCCTCAAATAAGGGTAGAGGCTGTGACTTGGACTGCAGACATTGATACCAAAGGTCGAATGAGGATGATTCCCCAAAATAAGAGCTGGCATTCATATAGTGAGAATGCTTTAAAGGCCATAGAGTGCTTTGGATATATTATTGCATTAGATTGAGGCATCTACTCGGTGGGATAAGAAGTGCAAGTATTATGATCTCCATGATACAAATGAAAGAAACTGATTCTCAGAGAGATGAAATAACTTATTCATGGTAGTAAGTAGCAGAGTTGAAAGCTGAATCTACATCTTCCAACTACCATTTGGTGCTATTTCCACTAGGTTCTGTTGCCTTTAGCCAATGAATTGTTTAGAAAACAAAAAAAACAAGTACATAATACATATACTCATATATACTATGCGTATATGTATATGAATATATTTATACATACGTACATATATAATTGTCTTAATTCATATGAGGTCACTTGGATATCTAGAATGGGAAAATCTCACCCTCTACTTTTTAATCCTTTACCTTCTTATCCTATTTTCACTTATGCCCTGCTAAACCACAACCCTGAGTTATTCCTACCATCTGCCATCTTTACTCTTACATATGGATTGTTGAATGTCACAGGAGAAAGTCATACAATAGTATACATTATAGCCACTATAAATTTATGTTCTCTAATCTCAACAGAGCCCTCATAGCTGCATAGCAATCCTTTTTATAACTTCCTATTACACTTCACACAGCAGCTATTCCAAACTTGCTTTTCTATTATTAAAGCCTCCTAAATTACCTTCTCTACTGATCCTCTCAGCAGAGAACCTCACTTCTCATTTATACCTAGAAAAATGGTGATTCAGCTGGAACCCCTACTCATTCCTGAAAATTCACAACTCAAAACCCCTCAACATCTCCTACTATTGTCCTTTGATCTAATTATCTTATAAAGAAATGTTATCCCTTTTCTCCACCAAGGTCAACCATTATATGTGTGCTCTTTAGGCCACATCCTCTCATCTCTTCCAGAACCATGTCTTTTCAGTCATCCACTACCTCTCTAATCTTCAATTATTTTTTCCATCAGCTCTCCCTGTAATGCCTACAATATGCCCAATTTTCAACTTTTTCGTTTCTTCCAAGGGAATCATCATCATTTCACTTATACAGGTTTTCAACCTCAGAGTCATCTCTGATTCTTCCCTTTCTCTCACCTACGGTATTTAATTACTTTCCAAATTTTTCAACTCTACCTTACAGTACAACTACTTTCTACTCATAGATCCAGACCCATATCAGCAGTTCTCAACCTGTGGGTTATGTTCAATTTGTAACAATGAAAATACATGCTGCATATCGGATAGATTCATAACAGTAGCAAAATTACAGTTATGAAGTAGCAATGAAAATAATTTTATGGTTGGGGGTCACCACAACATGAGGAACTGTATTAAAGGGTTGTGGCATTAGGAAGGTTGAGAACCACTGGTTCAGACCCTTATCATCTCTTTAGCGGAATACTGTAACAGCCTCATAAATGGACTACCAGCTTGCAACCTCTCCTGGGTCCAATCTATGTACAAGAACACTGACAAAATAATCTTCTTGAAGCATATGTCTTTGTCAGTCTCCTTTGTGTTCAAGAACTTTCCTTGTTCCCCATTGCCTCTTAGATAAAACATGAGTTTCTCAACTCGTTCATTAAATACCTTTGCAGTCTTGCACTGCAGTAGCATTCCAGGCTTATTATACTTTACTCTCCTCTTTGAACTCTACTTTAGAGGCAAACTAAACTTTTGCATTTAAATTTTAAACTACTTGTGGGCAGGGATTATCTTTTGTCTCTTTTTGCAGCCTCAGTGCTTCAAGGTACCTGGCACATAGTAGGTTCTTAATAAATGTTCACTGAATTTAATTCACTTGAATTGCATTTCCACAAAATGAAAATACCTATTTAATCCCATTTTACTTTCCAACTCAATAACTATGATTCTAAATATGTAAATGTTTCTGTAATGTAAATAAAATATTCACACGATTAAGTCATACTTATCAGTTTAGACAAGATTAAGGTTAGTATGATATACAGAATTTTTCAACTTCTTTTATAAAATTTCTTTTTAGGAGTGTCTAGGTGGCACAGTAAATAGGGCACTGGCCCTGGAATCGGGAGGGCCTGAGTTCAAATCTGGCCTCAGACACTTAACAGTTACTAGCCATGTGATCTTGGGTAAGTCACTTAACCCCAATTGCCTTGCTTTACTCCCTCAAAAAAAAGAAAAAAAATCATTTTTATCGACATTTTTATCTGCCTCCCATCCCCCACTTCCCTTGAACAATAAAAAGTAAATAAAAATAAAACCCTCATACTATACATGTACAGACCAACAAGACAAATTTCCACATTTGTCATGCCTAAAATTCATGTCTCATTCTATATTTTAAGCTCATGATTTATTTGGCAGCAGCTGAATTCATATTCCTTCTTTTTCTGGTGCCTTTATTTATCATCACATTGATCAGAATTCTAAAGTCTTTCAAAGTTGTTTACCTTTATTGTGCTGTCGTCATTGTATGCATTGTTCTCCTAGTTCTTACTGCCCTGTGCATCATATCATTGAGGTCATATTTATTAGTTCTTACATCTCAATAATATTCTGTTACATTTTTATACATGCTTAGCTACTCCCTAGGTAAGCACTTCCTTAATTTAGGATACTCCATCAAGAGTTGTGATGACCATTTTTAGAGATAAGGAGCTTTTCCCTCTTTCTTGGGTCTCTTTCAGGTATCCTGTTTGCAAAATTAATCTATTACACTGTGCTTAGAAATCACATTCTCCTCATTTCTGCCTCACAGAATGAATCTGTAGCTTCCTTCAAGACTTAGCTCATATGTATTTTATTATAGAAATACTCATAATCCCTTAAATTATCTGTAATCTTTCCCCCTGCCATTTATTATTATTATTTTGTGTTCAGTCTTTTCAATTGTGTTTGACTCTTTATGACTCCATTTGGGGTTTTCTTTTTTTGTTGTTTTTTTCGCTTTCTTTTTGGAGGGGGGAAGGCAGGGCATTTGGGGTTAAGTGACTTGCCCAAGGTCACAAGGCTAGTAAGTGTTAAGTGTCTGAGGCTGGATTTGAACTCAGGTCCTCCTGACTCCAAGGCCAGTGCTCTATTTGCTGCACCACCTAGCCTCCCTCATTTGGGGTTTTCTTGACAAAGATGCTAGAGTGTTTTGCCATTTCCTTCTCCAGCTCATTTTATAGATGAGGGAATTAAGGAAAACAGAGTTAAGTGACTTGCCCACATTCATACAACTAGTAAGTATCTGAGGCTGGATTTGAACTCAGGAAGATAAATCTTTCTGACTCTAGGCTCCTAACTCTGAACACTGCACCAGCTATTTCTACAATTACACATATGTACACACATACATATATTCATAAACAATACATACACATGTATGTATTATGTGTGTATGTGTGTATGTATGTATAGTCCATTCTTACTTAGCATAAATGGACAATTCTGCAGTCTTTCCCCTCACTTTCAGGTGCTTTATGTGGTACTGCCCAGTAAATGGCTCTGAGGCCCCCAGTGCCTGAGGAACTTCAGTGCCTGGGTCCTTACAGCCAGAATGGTTTCAGTGCCTGGAGCAGAGGACCCTTGGCAAGGGACTCCAAAGCAGCTCCCACTGCTGCTACCTGAAGCCAGAGACTTACCAGGGGAGTTGAATTTTTTAATGCAAATTGACATAACACTAGAATTCTCTGTACATGTAAATATCTACATATGTTCCTATATTTATGCTTTTTATCTGTTGCATCCTCCCAGAAGAATTTATGTTTTTGAAGACAGAGGCCTTTTATTTCCTCTTTTTTTGAAGGGGCAGAGGGTCAGGTCAGATCCTTACATTATACCGTGGAGAAAGCAAGCAGTTAATAAATTGCTATTGGATTGGATTGGATTATATTGGAATGGATTGAACAGGGTAACTGCTTAATAAGTGGTTACCAAATGAATCAGAAGAAACCCCAGTGTCATGGAGAGTTTATGTTTTAACAGAATTTAATTTACCTCTTAATCTCCCCTTAGACTTCATGCAATGGATAGAAACTGAACTTGGAATTTTTTAGGTGGATATCTAAATATCTTTTAGAAACATAATAACGGGGTTAGTGTGAGCATTTCAGAGTCCATTCTTATGAAACAGTTAACAAAAAAAGGTGTTTCTCTTTAACTACAAGAGTGATTCCATTAACAAAATTGAGTGGGGAGTGTGGAGGCATGGCTGAATTCTGCCATTTGGAACTCTTCAATTTAGTCATCTAAATTAACTAATACCTAGTCTGTTATTGAAGAACACTACCACCTGCCTCCTCCATATGTCAACTTTCAATTAGAAATACTTTAACTTGAAAGTCTTGCACCTCTTTTATTCTCTCACCCTACTTTCCATCTATGGTATAATTAAGAGAAAATATATTTTGGGATGCCTTTATGTAAAATTCTGTTGAGGAATGCAGCAACAAAGAATCATCCTGTAATACAATTGTTGTTGCAGCTTCTCAGATAGTCCATATTGATGGGATTTTCCTTCACCATTTGATTAAAAAAAATTATAAGGATGTTATAATAAATGTGTCAACCAGTAACATGGCAGCATGGGGAAAAGATAGAGAAATGGACTTGAAGTAAGGAAGCTGTGAGATCAAGTCTTTCCTCTGACAAATTGTCTGTGTGACCCTGGGAAGTCATTTAAACTCTCACTGCTTTAATCAACCATACAAGACTTCAAGTTGCAGAGAACATTCCACCTGCATTGGTCAAGAGATTTCTCTCATCTAGGGAGGCTCTGTACCAATGGAAGTGACAGGCCCAGTTCTAGCCCCATTCCTTATATTATACAGCATTATTTAGGGGAAAGAACATTGGATTTATAATCATCTTACCTGGGTTCAGTTCTAACTCCCTCATTTAGCAATAGAGCAACCTTGAGTAAGTTGTTTCACCTTATATAATTTCTCATAATTTTAGTACTCAATAAGATTTTCCTATTCAAATGTTTCCTTGAGTTCCAGCTCATCACAATTCACTCAGTCTACCACTTTTCAAAGGGTCTAGGGAGGATCTTCACAAGTATTTTGTTTTACTATTTCCTCTTCAGCTAGACCTTAGGCAACATTTTGGATGAGGAAATGTATCCTGCCTACTCCATCGGATCAAGTGTGAAAAATACATGTGAAAGCACGTTTAATTTTTGCGATATGGGAGTGACACAAGCTAGTGGCCAAAAACCCCAAAAACAACAACAACAAAAACTAGACAAAGAAAACTTAAATGAATTCCCTAAATTCCCAAAGCTGGTTAGTGCAAAAACCAAAGTTTTCTATTTCTATAAAAATATTTATTTATTCAATGAAAAAAGTATTGAGTATTTGCTATTCAAAGAAGAGTTTAATGAGAAAATACATATAGAATGATAGAAACAGACTTTTATTTCTGACTACCAATTCCCATAAAACTAGGTTAATGATCATACATGTTAAATATTTGCATAAAAACAACATTTAAAACATGGTATCATACATAGATTTACAAAGGAGGACACAGATCTAGAAGGATTCAGATTTGATGACTTGCCCACAATCAAACATGGTGGAAGAATATTTGAACCAAAATCTTCTGACACCAGGTCTAGTGCTTTTCTAGTGCTGCCTCCCAGGCCAAATGCTTGAACATGATATATTTTGTATATAAAATGTTCAAGTGATAACTCAAGTTTTTTTTTTTATTCTGAGCTTAAGAAATAAAACAAGCATTTCCATAACATAGTAGACTAGGGGAAAAAAAAAAAGATGATTGCACATGAAACTTCAAATCTATTTTATACAACTTATAAACTATATATTTTATACTATGTATATATATATGTATATGTTATCATGCAACTTTATTTTTCCATTTTTTCTTCCCTCCTATTCTCCCCTCCCCATGGCTATCATTAGACACAAATATGTATGTGTATATGTATGTGGTGTCTATGTAAAATCATTCTATACATACTTCCATTTATCAGGTTTTTTTTTTCTCTGAATTAGTTTTTACCTGTAGGGACAGTGTCAAAGTTCACTTTTTGTGCAGAATTCAGCTTGTGTCCATAGGAAGAATATTTATTTCTTCATTTCACTTTCTAAATTCATTGTAAATTAAGGGAATTTCAGAAATGTGAGCCAATATGAGTGGATATCTACTTGATTTTCCATCCAGGCATATGGTAAGAGGCATAAACAAAGAAAAATTCACTTAATTAATTTGTTGTTTTGTTGTTTTTTTGGGGGAAAGGGAACAAGGGAAGAGAGAAACATGTTCAAAATGTCAAAATATTTTTAAATTGTAAGAAGAAAACAAAATTTTTGTATTCATACATTAAATTGAAAGAAGAAAACATAAAATTGTTGCTCAACAAAAATGTTTTAAAAATGCGTTTAAGTCAAATATTTTAGCCAAGTTAGGGAGTATACCCTTTAAAGCATGATTACTACTTCTCCCTTGACTCTCTTCTTTTATGTTTGTATTTTGGCCTATGAACCTATTTCTGAGTGCCATTTGTATTCTTGGATATTTATTGTCTCTAGGACACGTAAAAATTTACTTCTAAAAATATGCCTTTTTTATTTTAAAGGGAGAGACAACAAAGAGTAAAGGCACTTCATCCTCATCTATGCTTATAATTGCAACTTGGAAAATCCATTTACAAATGACTTCAGGCAGTCATGTAATTTAGTTTTGCCACTCAGTACCTGAGAGTCCAAGGAAACAATTTCTAAAGATATCTTTCATACTTCTTTATCATACTGATAACAGATAGCATACCTGTTAGTTTTGTCATTTTAAGATATCTACTCCTTTAGTTTTGTTCAACCTTTTTTTTTTTAATCATAGTTAGGCTCTCCTAAGGAGGAATATTTCTTTTCTAATATAGATTAGCCAACTGACTGCAAATTTATAATCTTAGTTGTTGGCATACTGAAACATTAAATAACTAGTCTTTGGTGACACAACCAGTATGTAGCAGAGGTAAGACTCAGCCCATATGGAAGACTATAACACTAAGTCCCTCAGTATGCTGCAAAAATTAAGAATTTGTGTTTTGAGGCTCCCCAGATTTCCTTTAATAGAAAATTAATTCCAGGCATGGAGGGTTCTCAACTCTCCAAGAAATCAGAACCCGCACCTTGCTCAAGAAAGGAAGAAGTTTAGTTTATCATTGATTTAAGAAAAGGGCTATTCTTAGTTTTCAGATGTCTTTCCTCTGGGTGTACCAGTATTATCATTTTTCATTTTGGAAAATAATTGAGAAACCCATAGCTGAGCATTGTACTTTGGTGCTTTTTTTGTTTATTTCTTTATGGTTGTGGATTTCTGAGGAATTTCATCCTTTGTTTCAAGAATATTGTGAAATATAAGTCGTGTATTGCATGAGACAAGGGTTTTTCTTATTGTCAAGGGGAACTCTGTTAGTCTTTCTCTAAACAACCTGCTTTTAGATTAATAAATGCACCTCTGATAGATTTAGCTAAACACGGTATGTAGGTTGTTTTTCTTCCACACTCAAGTGTTAGTGACTCTCAAGTTGGCTCTAACTCTACTGTGGCACACTGCCTCTCCTCTAATAAAATGATCAAGATTATTTTACTTGGGGAAAAGTTATCTCAAAAGGGATTAGTAAGTGTATAAAACATATAATATAGGTGAACTTCACTAGTATTGAAATTGTATGTAGCGGAAAAAAGTCTCCACTTGACAACTTGCCTTGTGCCTGGCATATAGAAAACACATTATAAATGTTCTTTGTTTCTTGGTCTCTCTCTGTCTTTCTGTCTCTGTCTCTGTCTCTATCTCTGTCTTTCTGCCCCTGTCTCTGTCTATCTCTCTGTCTCTGTCTCTCTTTCTGTCTATCTCTCTCTCTGTCTTTCACCTTCTCTTCATTCATACAGAATGAAGCCAATTTCATCTTTCTTTTAAGGTTCAAGAGTCCCTCCTTTGGGATTGGATATATCGTTCACCAATCCTATGAGCTCAAGCCTCCATCCCGGTGTTAGCTGGTGACAATTAACTCCCAAGTTCTTTTTAACTAATTTGCATCAATTAAATTTGCAAAGGGGTATTTAGTTAGAAAATTGCACAAGGACAAATACATAAACATTTCCCACAGACACCTTAGGGGCACACACTCAGTTTTACCTTAATCCTTCTGATTCTGTTGTTCCCCCTTCTTTCTTATTCCAGGTGAAGAAGACTAGGAAAAAAAATGGACCTAACAGAGTCAGAAGCAATTGCTGGGCCAAGTGCTTTCAGCTTCATGTCCCTTCCCCACTGCATGACCTTAGTAGCTTCTCCTCCCTCTCAAATGCCAGCAAATTTGGAAAGAGCTTGTAGCATGAAATCAGCCTGAGTTGACTGATGCCTTTTTGAATGGACCCAGATTCTGAATCCATAGCCAATCCAAGAGGCTTTTCTTCACAACATAGTAGCAGAGCAGAATCAGTTACAAAATGTTTGTACATGCTCCAAATCTCTCCATGGTACTTGCATTGAATGTCATCATCCTTTTCCAGGCATGCTCCTGAGCTTTTTCCATATAAGAGATTTCTTTAGCACTTCTGCTACATTATCTGTCTATCTATCTATCTATCTGTCTGTCTGTCTGTCTATTATCTCATCTAAAGATAAGTGATTCCACCTTTTTAAGACTGTTTCCTAATGCTTGTACCACATATCTAACTGAAGAACAATAATGGGGGAAAAGTGCTTTAAACTGTAAAATGATGCAGAAATATAAGCCAGTATGAGTGAATGTCTACTTGATTTTCTATCCAGGCACAGAGAAGCAAGTTTTAAGAACCACCTGATTTTTTTATTCCTTGACTCATTGCTATCTCATGTGATACCAGAAAATGTATAAATCATCCTTACAGTTCATCTTTTATTTTATATGCAAGTTGACTACATATCAGGGTAAAAGACAAGTATACTCCATCTCATTATAAATGCTAAAAACATCATTCTTTGGAAGTCAAAATCTGATAGGCAAAGATCTAACTAATCACATACTTCTACTACTCTGATAAATTGGAAACATTATAATCAGAAACATGGGCAAATAGAAGAACTTCTTTTGAAAAAAGCATTGATGTTATGCTTTAAGTAAAATATACAGGTACTTGGTAAGGTGATCTTTGTTCACTTTTATTTTCAAAGGAGAAAAAGTCTGCCTGGTTGCTTTCAAGAGTGAAAAGTGTCGAATTTACTTATATCCACCAAATAATCATATTTATGTATCCTTATAACCTAGA
>CM053585.1:475988391-476052016 GCA_028646515.1 Pseudochirops corinnae
AGCCCTCAGCAATCTCAGTTCCTGGGGAGACAAGGCTCAACAAAGCCATAGCCAGTGTCCTCATCAAGTCACTCTCTGCCTGTAGAACAGTCCCAGAACCCCTGAAAACATCAACAAGGCCCTCTTCCAGGATTTCTGTACAGGTACCACAAGAAAATCCTCCTTCAGGGCTTCTGAACCAATAGCCAGGTTACAGGACCTCTACAACAGCAGCACTGTCCTTCACCATCAGGTGAATCTGACAAAACAACATCAAAACAGACAGACAAAATACCGGCATCACAGCCATGCCTACGCAGTCCTTGGCAGTTCCAGGTGGCAGTTCCAGATGGCAGTTCCAACGGGCTCTTAGCAGTCTTTCTCTCAGCAACTCAGGCTCCACAATACTGGATACTGCTCTCCCAAAGTCCTTCTGGCCTTCTCTAGGCTTGGGCCTCTTTCCCAATTCATGGCTCCTCCCAGTTCAGCCCCCTCTCTTCATGTCAACAAGTCCATCTCACAAGTGGGATTCACAAACTCTGGATTTTAACATCCAACCCCAAAATCAAGCCAATACAGGGGCACCTCCAAATTCCATTACCACTACAGCAAGTGGATAGCATTTTTTTTATTATGAGATCTTCAAAATTATCTTGGATCATTGTGTTAATCAGAGTAGCCAAGTCTTTCATAGCTGATCACCATTATGACATTGCTATCACTGTGCACAATGATCTCCTAGTTTTTTTTTTTTACTTCACTTTCTCTCAATACCATATAGATCTTGCTGTAGTTTTCTAAAACCATCCCCTCATCATTTCTTATAGTATAATAATACTCCATCACAATAGTACCACAACTTGTTCAGCCATTCCCCAAAGAATTTATAATTCTTTGCAACCACAAAAAGAATTGCTATAAATATATTTTAAAATATGTAGGTCCTTTTTCTTTTTCTTTGTTCTCTTTGGGGGTAAAGAGCTAGTAGTGGTATTGCTGACTCTGAGGGTGTGCACAGTTTTATACCCCTTTGGGCATAGTTCCAGATTTTTCTTTCTTTTTTCTTTTCTGATTTTTCTACAAAATATTTGGATGAGTTGACTATTTGTAATGGTAATGGGGATTTGAAGATCTTCCCTGCCCCTTGTATTGGAAATCATATTGGTACTTAGCACTTTGTTTCAAGTTCTGAGAAACAGAAGTAGTTAATACTTTGTTTACTATTTAACTATTTAGCACCTTGTTTCAGTTCATGATTGTATCAAGTATCAAAATCCAGAACTTGTGAATCCCAGAGTAGGAGGAAGTTGCTGATATAACAGGAAGGGGCAGAACAGGGAAGGGCTAATGCCATATATAAGGAAAAGCCCAAGTTAGAGAGCCAGAATTGCTGAGAGACAGAGAGAGAGAAAACTTTTAGGATCTTGAGAGCATCTGAGAACTGCTATGAATTGAGAGCAGAACTTGAGAACAGAACTTGTGGTGGCAGAACCAAGAACTGTGAACTAAGTACTGAGAAGAACTGAGAAGAGAATTGAGAAGAACTGAAGAAATGAGAAGAGAGGAGAACTGGGAGGACGTGTGGCTGTGGTGCTGATACTTTTTCTGGCTGTTTTGATGTCACTTTGTCAGATTCGTCTGCTGATAGAGAACGTTGCTGCTGTTACAGAAGCCCTGGGACCTTACTGCTATTTTAGAATCCCTGAAAGAGGGTTTTCTTGTTGTGTGTTTACAGAAATCCTGGAGGAGGGTATTACTGACCTTTTCAGAAGACTTGGGACTATATTGATGATTGGTGTTGATTTTTCAGGCCTTGTTGTTGGATCTGTGTTGATTTCACAGACAGAAAGTGAATTGATGAGGATGCTGGCAATGTTTATGAATGTTATTGTGGCTTTGTTAAGCTTTGTCTTCCAGGAACAGAAACAGTGAAGGACTTGAGGTGGACTAGACAATGTGATCTTCAATATGGAATGGGAACTGCACAAGGAGCTGAACAAAGAACTGAGGGCTGCCTGCCTTTGAACCCAGGTGAAAGTTGGATAGATTCATGCAGTAGCTGGGACCATGGAAGAGGAATCTTGGAAGCTGAGAGCCAGCCTTGGGTCAAGATGAAAAGACTTCTCCTTGGGTATTTAATGCAAACTGAGAAGATCATGATTTACTTTGGCCTAGTGGTGAAGAACTCTGACCTTTGTACTCTGTATCCTCTACTTTTCAGGATGATTGAATTAAGGATAATTAGAAACTAATCTCCAGTTAACAAGAAAGGATCCTTTTTGACTGAGATATTTGTCCTTGGTGTCCATTAAAGATTCTTACTTCCTTAAGGATGATTGAGTTAAGGACTTACTAAATGACTGAGTTACTTAATGATTGAGTTACTAAATGATTGTACTTTTCTAAAAATCTATGTGACCACTTTGGTGAAAACTATGTCACCATTTTAGTGATAAATTGTTAAGTTATAACATTGTGAATGCTGTACTTTGGTTTCTGTGAATGTTTTGCTTTAATTTATTGATGAATAAATAGAGAGTTCACTATACTATGTAATCAGAAACTTGAAGCTGTTCACAGCAGCAATCCTCTGGAAAGCTGCTCATGCTTGGCTTTCCACTATTCCATCAACAAATCATTAACATACATATTTTCCCTCATCCCCTCCATCATTTGTAATTTCTGAAAGGTGTGAGGTTGTTTTAATTTGCATTTTTCTATTCAATAGTAATCTAGAGCATTTCTTCATATGAGCATAGATAGCGTTGATTCTTCTTCTGAAAACTGACTGTTCATGTTCAACCATTTATCAGTTAGAGAATGGCTCATATTTTTAGAAATTTGACTCAGTTCCCTATGCATTTGAGTAATGAGGCCTTTATAAGAGAAGCTTTCTGTGAATTTTGACTAAGTTTGTATTTCTTTTTACATTGTCTGAGATTCTGATTGCTACCCCTGTTTTGTTTTGTTTGTTGTTGCTGCTTTTTTTCTACAGGTGAAGCATAATAGATTTTGTTCTAGCCTCTTATTTTAGCTCTCTGCATGCCTTTTAGTTTCAAATGTTTCTCTTGTATATAACATATTGTTGGATTCTGGTTTCTAATCCATTTTACTGTCTGCTTCTGCTTTGTGGGTTAGCTCATCACATTCACATTCACAGTTATGATCATCAGCTGTGCATTTCTCTTCCTCCCAATTTCTTGTGTTTATCCTTTTCTCTTTATTTTTATTCTTCCTGTCCCTCCTGAAAAGTTTGTTTTGCTTCTGACCACTGGCTCCATCAATCCACCCCCCTCTTTATCATCTCGCCCCTATGTCTTTTATCCCCTTCCCCTCCTATTTCCCTATTGGTTAAGATAGATTTCTATATCCAGCTGACTGTAAATGTGTGTGTATGCATTTATGTATGTATATAATCTACATTCCTATTTGAACCAATTCCAATAAGTGAAGTTGAAGTATTGCATGTATTCCTCTTTCCCCCCTCTACCCTAAAAACTGTTCCTTGTGTACCTCCTTTATGTGAGAAAATTTGCCCCATTCTACCTCTTCCTATCCTCTTCTCCCAATATATCCCTCTTTCTCACATTTATATTCCTTTTTTAGAGTACATCTTAACATAATTGAGTCATATTTATATTATGCCCTCTGTCTATGCAGACCCCCTCTAACTGCCCCTCAGCAGTTACATGCATCATCTTCCCATAAAGGAATGTAAACAGTTTGACTCCATTGAGTCCCTTATGATTACTCTTTCATGTTTACCATTTTGTGCTTCTCTTTAGTCTTGTGCTTCAGTGTCAGATTTTCTATTTAGCTCTAGTCTTTTTATCAGGAATGCTTAGAAGTCTTCTGATTAAATATCCATATTTTCCCTTGAAGGATTATACTCAGTTTTCCTGGGTATGTTATCATTGCTTGTAATTTTAGCTTTCTTGCTCTCAGGAATTTCATATTCTAAGCCCTCTGCAAATTAACATGGAAGCTGCTAAATCTTGTATCATCCTGACTGTGGTTCTATGATACTTGAGCTGTTTCTTTCTCACTGCTTGCAACATTTTCTCCTTGACCTGAGAGCCCTGGAATTTGACTGCAATAGGAGTTTTTATTTTGTGAGCTCTTCTAGGAGGTAATCAGTGGATTCTTTCTTTATTCTCTGACTCTAGATTACCAGTGCAATTTTCTTTGATAATTTCTTAAAAGATGATATCTAGGCTTTTTTTTCTTTTCAATCACGGGTTTCAGGTAGTCTGATAATTCTTTAATTATCACTCCTGGATCTACTTTCCAGGTGAGTTGTTTTTCCAGTGAGATACTTCACATTTTCGTCTTCTTTTTTTTTTCATTCTTTTGACCTTATTTTATTATTTATTTAAGTCTCATGAAGTCATTAATATCCATTTTCCCAATTCTAATATTTAAGGAATTATCTTCTGCTTTTTGAAGTGTTTTTGTTTCCAGTATTTTTGTGCCTCTTTTACCAAGCTGTTAATTCTATTTTAATCATTTGCTTGCATCATCCTCATTACTTTCTCAATTTTTACTCAACCATTCTTACTACTTTTGTTAACTGTTACAGGAATGCTTGCTCATCTTGGATCCAACGAGCATTTTTCTTTGAGGCTTTACTTTTAGCTGTTTTCACATAGTTGCCATCTTCTAAATTTATGTCTTGATCTTCCCTGCCACTAGAGTAACTTTTAATGTTCATGTTATTTGCTTATTTTCCCAGCCTATTTCTTGAGTTTGAACTTTATGTTAAAGTTGGGCTCTGCTCATCTGGGATGGGGAGGTACTGTGCCAAGTTTCAGACTTATTCTGCTATTTTTGCAGGTAGTTCTGGGGGTCTGGAAGTTTTCAGTACTCTTAAGGTGGTAGATCCAGGGAGAGGTGTGTTCACTGTTCTCCTGGTCTGTGCTCTGATCATAATTTACCTAGGGAGGGCTCCTGCTCCCCCTATGGTCACAAGTACTAGTGCTCCTCTTGATCCTGGAACTGTGACCAAGACTCTTTCTCCCTTGTGATTGATCATGTGCTCTTCTCCAGCCTGGAATTGTGGTCTAAGACTGCTTACGGTTAATAGAGTTGCCAATCAGCACTAGTTGTACCCATTGTCAGCAAAAAGTCCCCTTTAATCTCTTTCTGACCAATTGTCTGACACCTTCCTGTCTCTGGACTGAGAAGCTCCTGAAACTCCTGAAACACTGTACCCAAGATGCACTGCTGGTGTTCCTGCTATATTCTGGGCCTGTGCCCACCCTGGTGTTACAGACCTCTCCTGCTAACCTTTTAAGTTGCTCTAGACTGAACAATGTGCCCCTCTGATCTTTGTTGTCTCTGCTGCTCCAGAATTTGATTTGAGACATTATGTTTTAAAGCTGTTTGGAGAAGAATATTGGGAGAATTCAGCTGAGTCCTGACCTGTACTCTGCCATCTTGCTTCTCATTTCTTTTCACAGGTTGTTTTTAAATAAGGAAAACATAATATTGTCTTTGCCTTGTTAATCGTCCAACTTCCTCCTACCCTACTTCAATCATATGTAATGTACATACATAAATAAACACAAACATATACATACACATATACACGATGGCAGTATACATTCAAGAGTTAAAAAATAGGTAGACCTTCAGTGTTAATATTTCAGGATAAGAGTTTATGTGGCAAATGACCCAAGACATCATTCTCATACTGCCCATCACTGCTTCTGCCTACACATGATCTATGGTACATGAAGAGAAGGAAGGGGCAATGAGTAAAAAGGCCATTGAGAAGCTTGATGAGAGGGTTGAAATAAATTCTGTCTGTACGTGTGCATTTAAAAGAAGGGGCAAATAGGAAGTCATAGTTATTCACATAGGCAGGAGTAGTAGCTGTAGAACAGGGCTATAAATACACCAAGGGCTAAGGCATGTATTGATTTCTGAGGTGATTTCCCAAATCAGAACCTCTAAACTTAACTGTAGCACATGGTGCATGTTGCTAAATCTTCCTTTAGCTGAGGTATTCAGATTAAAGTATCCAACTGCTCAATTGCTCCCTATAGAACCATGAGTTGATTAGGAGACACAGAAAGACTTCAGCTTAACTCTACAAAGCATCCATCTGCAAGTAATGTACCACTCTTTTCCTCTCAAGGTGTTTTACTACCAAGGGCAAATCATGATCAGCTTAGAAAATATGTACAGGCTTATTTTTAAAGTATTTTACTTATAATAACATGAAAATTTTTATGGTTAAATCAAATAACTCCTTTTAAAATTATTAAAAAATGGGATAATAGGTGTTTTAAAGGAAAAGTACAGTCTTTTATTGTAATAGAAATGTTTGCCAGGTATTTAGGTTTTATAAAACAATTCACTCTATGAACACTTTATTCTAATCTGGATGGCTTTTATGAAGAGCCTACTATGTGTAACTCAATGAGTTACATCCTGGAGTTACAAAGACAAAGCAGAAAAAAAATTTGAAAGAAAAGGAATATGAAATGAGCATCTGTATCTGTGTCTTCCTTGATGAATTTCATTATGCAGCCGTTTGAGTTAGCTGCCATGGCCTGAAGGCGAGAATGATTTTCAGGCATCTGGCTGAAAGTATTTTTCAGGGTAGAGAAGCCCCTAGGTGCCCTTTACTCTTGGGAGCAGGTACAATTTTGTTAAAAAAAAACAAAAAACAAAACAACAACACCAAGAGTCAAGGGATAAGGGAAAATTCATCTTGTAAAATGACATAGATTAAAACAATTTATATTTGGTGTTAGCTCTTTGTATAGAGTATCACATATTAGACTAAAATATCTTAATTAAAAAGTTAGGTTTCTTTTTTTCCTAAGAACAGCTGCATACAACTCTTTTTAAAAAATTATAATAGGTTATTATAGGTTCTGTGTCTTTCTGCAATCTTTCCATTGAGCAGGCAGTTACAACTCTCAGCCTCTGGCCTGATGTTGAGTTAAGGAATGGCTCAGGGTGACATTCCAGCCTGGCACATAAAATCTACTAAGACAGATTGCTTAATTTTAAAGCTTAAAGGCTTTTGAAAAAATCTTGTGCAGGACTCATTTCTATACAATAGGGTAGTCTATATCCTGAATCCAGCTGCCAGACAGACATAATTTTCCTAGGCTCTTTAAAAATGCTACAATCAAGGTTAATCTAATAAGGTATGCCTTTGAAGATTGCTGTCAAATTGAAATGAAAGAATATTAGTGTTTGCTATATTTCAATAAATGTAAAGGCCCAGTGGTATTTTGTGTTCTAGGTTTAATTTACTTTTTGGGCTGTAGCTATAAGAGGTTTTCATGAGGGACATTAAAGTTAAGTTGAAGTGGACTTTGTAATCACAAGTTTCTTCAAGTGTTTATTTTTCCAAAGTTTAAAATGAATTCTCCTAACAGGTATGGGGTATTTAGCCTCAGAAAGTGCTGATGAGAAGTGGTAATTTATTACCTAACATCAATATCCATCAATAAGTTTAGTGGATGCCAATAAGTTAGGTATTTTCTCTTCTCTCCTTGGTAGAGTATTGCGTTCAGCTCTCAACAAGAAAGAAAATTTTTAAAAAGTAAAGGAGGAAGTGATTCAAAAGACAGTATCAACAGAGAGTCATACTTGATCCCTTGAATAGTTCTGATTGTGATATAATGGGACTAGAAAGAAACTATTGATAAAGCAAATCAGTTAAAATAATAATGCAACAGTAGCAATAATTCACATTCATATAGGGCTTCAAGGTTTCCAAAGCAACATAGATATACACATGTAGCCATGCAACATAACAAGCATATAACAATATTTTACGTGCATACGCAAATGTATGCATGCCTGTGTCACATGTGTGCTTCAGCAGTGTATGTATGTGTGTCTATATATACATACCTATATGCATATGCCACATACACACAGCACACACACACACACACACACACACACACACACACACACACACATTAATGAAGCGGTATCAGAAACACAGCCCATAGCTGAACTGTGGCTAGTAATGCTCCTGACTGTGGCTGTAATCAGATTAAAATATCAATGGAAAATACTTAAAGAAATAAATGAAAGTACAATAGAATGTAGATAATGTTAATATGTGGTTTTCTAAATCAGTATGCTACTTCAGGGATTCTAATGTTATGTTAATAGTCTCATTTCTATTTGAGACTGATGCCGCTATTCTAGAGTAGAGGTTTAAAAAAAAAATGATGGGTTTGAAGGACTCTAGAATTTTGCTTTTTTGTGTCCCAAAAGCCAGACTTTTGGTGTGCTTTAAAAGTGTTGTCTAGTGATGATAGAAGAGACACAAATTAAATATATTTGCAATGAATACCCTAGGAATAATCTTTGTTGTTTAAATTCATGAACAAATTCCAAGAAAGGGTAGCCAAGAGGTATAGTAGACAGAGTACTCTTAATTGTATGCCCCGGGCACATCACTTAATCTCTCTTAGAATCAGTTTCCTCATCTACAAAACAGAACTAATAATAGCACCTAACAGTTATGAGGAACAAATGAAATAACTCATGATGTACCTTGTAGCTATTAAAAAGCTAGTTAAATACTCTTGTTGTTTGGTCCTTTCAGTCGTGACTGAGTTTTTATGACCCCATTTGGGGCTTTCTTGGCAAAGATACTGGAGTGGTTTGCAATTTCCTTTTCCAGCTCATTTTACAGATGAAGAAACTGAGGCAAACAGGGTTAAGTGACTTGCCCAGGGTCACACAGCTAATAAGTGTTTGAGGCCTAATTTGAGCTCAGGTATTCCTGACTCTGGCCCTGGTGTTCTATCCGCTGTACCACCTAGCTGCCTTTGATTAAATATAATTTTGTTATTTTTATCATTATTTTCATTAACTTTATTATTATCACCGCCCCCTTCCTCCCCACCTGCTTATTTCTCTTCAGTAGATCTGTGATCTCAAACCTGTGGGAATGGCCTTAACAGTCTTGATTATCTCATCTTGTACACAAAATGACACAGAAATTCCCAAATAATCCCCATGACTGGTTGGGGATAATTGGCAAGAATCAGTAGGAACCTCCCCATGGTGGCCTATGAGAAAAGGGGAAATGACTCCAGCCTTTTCTCTCTTGTGCCCCTTTTCCATCTAATGTCTTTTCTTCTTTGTTATTCCAGCAAGGAGTGTGGAGGAGCTTTTTCTCTTCTCTATCACCCCCTCCGTGGCCCCCAGCAGCAGCTGTGCTTAAAAGCCCACGGCAGTAGGAAAGTGAGTTTGTCTAGGTGATTCTGAGTCCTTTGCTGCTTTCTTCCCTGTTTTTCTGTTTCCTCGCCTGAGTGCAGGCCAGCAATCATCAATTCTAAGGCCAGACTTGCGGTGTCATTCCATCACCCTTCCTACACATATCCTCCCAGAAATCCTCCATAAGAAGTCTATCCAATGTGCTAGTGATCTTCCTCTAGATCTCTTGATATTGTATGGCAAACAGTAGGGCACACAGGCAGCCCATCTCCTCTCTTTCCCCCACTGCATATCACTAATGATATTCTCTAAACAGCATTTCCTGTGTAATTTTTTGTTAGTAATATGCTGTAGCCTGCTCATCTGTCCAGTGGCTCTTAGATGAACCTTACTTCTTCGGAAAATGTATTCCACATTGCCTAAAAGCTATCAAAATGTGCATATCCTTTGATACAGTGATATCACTACTATGTTTGTACCCCAAAGAGATCAAGGAAATGAAATTAAACCATATCTACAAAAATGTTTATAGCAGGTTTCTTTTTTTGTGGTGGCAAAGAACTAGACATTTAGGTACTGGAGGAATGGCTCAACAACTTATGGTATATTAATATGAGAGAATGCTATTGTACTGTAAGACATGGTGAAGGGTTCAAATGATGAAAGTTTAAAGAAGCCTAGAAAGATTTATATGAACTGATAAAAAGTGAAGTGAGCAAAACTAAGACAATTTGTGCAATAAAAATAATGTTATAAAGGCAAAAAAGTTTTAAAGACTTAAGAACTTTAATCAACACAATGACCAAACACAATTCCAGAGGATTTATGATGAAATGTGCTATCCACCTCCACACAGGGAACTAACAGATTCAGTACAGTTTGAGGCACATTTTACTTTTTGAAAATAGCTAATTGAGGAATTTGTTGTGTATATATTTGTAACACGTTTTGATTTTCTTACTTTCTCAGTGGGAGAGGAGAAGGAAGAGATGGACAGAAAGAATTTGGAGCTGAAAATAAAATAAAATTGGATTAAAAAAAGAAACATATCTCATTATTATAGGCATATAGCAGCAACAGAATGATATTGCTTTACAAAAAGATGAGCCTTTCATTAAAAGTTCTACAAAATGTTCTGAATGCCATCCAGCCTGCTTTTCAGCTCCTCTTCAATTCTGAAAGCTATCCACACTGTCTATCTTCAATATCTGGCTAAGATACATGTACTGACGTAGCATGTCTTAGGCTGTCCACTGAACTGCACATGCAACACATTCTGGACAATACATATTCTTCAAATTGGCCCTTCCCTCCCACCCCCGATGGGTTAGAGTAAATTATGAATCTCATTTAGGAAGTGCCAATATTTCAGGACTTGATACAATCTGTAGCATGTCACCTGAATACATGAGTGTCTGGGGGAACCTCACCATCTATAATGAACCTTTCCCTACCCCACCCACAATATTGGAACATACATTTGGTGAGTAGATATATTCAGGTTTGATGTCCTGCCTTGTATTATTCAGAGGATCATCAAACAAATTATCTTTGTTTTTCCATCTTTTGAGGAAACTTGCATACTTTATCATATACATGGGGACAATCTTGATGGAAAAAAAAAGCTGTTGGGTGGCATTATGCTTAATCAAATCAAATGTCTTTTTGATAGGCAACAAATAATAAGGTTAGACCTGCTATTCAGAAACCTTCAGAGCATTCCTATCTGCCTATAGAATTCTCAGCCTGTAAAGACCCTCCAAAATCTGGTTCCAGACTAACTCTCTAACCTTTTCTTACATATTTTCTTTAACATACACTAGTCTTTG
Organism: Pseudochirops corinnae; assembly: GCA_028646515.1. Lineage (NCBI taxonomy): Eukaryota > Metazoa > Chordata > Mammalia > Diprotodontia > Pseudocheiridae > Pseudochirops > Pseudochirops corinnae. The sequence continues at coordinate 475,999,404 of CM053585.1, forward strand.
GGCAGTTGGGTGGCACAGTGGATAGAGTGCCAGGCCTGGAATGAGGAAGACTTATCTTCCTGAGTTCACATGCAACCTCACACAGTTATTAACTGTATGACCCTGTTTGCCTCAGTTTCCTCATCTGCAAAATGAGCTGGAGAAAGGAATGGCAAACAATCCAGCATCTTTGCCAAGAACTGGGGTCACATAACTGAAACAACTGAATAAGAACAACACTATCCTTGGCCACTATGGACTACTAGCTATTCTCTGCATTCTTTTTGCCCTCTTTTTCCTTAGAGCATTCATTAAAATTGTCTCTATTCCTCAAATGGACTCCGTCCACATTGCTGTAATGGTAAAGGGAATTTGAAAATCTTCCCTGCCCCCTAATAGACTGAAGGTAATCACATGGAGCCTCTGGTGTGTTTGTTTTCCCCCTGCTATGACAGCTAGGCTTGTGAATATTTGTTTGTGGGAAGACTGAGGGATGGTGTGGCTCTCTGCTGTGCTATGGTGTACTAACTTCTTTGTTGCTATGATGGATTCAGTATCCTGGTGTTGGGATTTGTTTCTCTGGTGTCTGAATATGGTGCCTGTTTTGCTTCCGTCTTCTGTATGGATAGTGTTACATTTTGTGATTGATAATTATGCCAGCATATTTGCAGTAGACACCAGCACTGTGTTGGCACTACAATAGCTACCCCACTGGCACTTCTCTTTTCCTTGGTCATGAAGCCTTTCCTGATCTCCCAGTCAAAAGTGTTCCTTCCCTCCATGAAACACCCTTCTTAATTATATGTAATTACTATATTCCAAGTTTTAGCATTTTAATTTCTGTACATTTTATCTCCTTTATCATACTGTGAGCTACTTAAAGGCAACATTGTGTTTATTTCTTAATCATTGAATTCTTAATACATAGTACATCTTTAATAGGGGTTTAAAACATGCTTGGTCTATAAGCAAATTAAGAGAACATGGAATAGTTTATCTGCCAGATTTATGGATAAGGGAAGAATTTAGGACCAAAGAAGAAATAGAGAGAATTACAAAATGGAAAATAGATAATTTCATTTATATAAAATTTAAAAAGTTTTTGCACAAAGCCAATGGAAGCAAAATTATAAGGCGAGCAGAAAACTGGGAGAAAATTTTTGCAACCATCATCTCTGATAACCATGGCAGTTTTCAATATATAGAGAACTGAGTCAAATTTATGAAAAGTACAAGTCATTCCCCAATTGATAGTCAAAAGATATGAACAGGCAGTTTTCAGATAGGAAAAAATAAAAGTTATCTATGGTCATATGAAAACATGCTCTGAACAACTATTGATTTGAAAAGCACAAATTAAAACAACTCTGAAGTACCACATCACATCTATCAGATTGGCTGACATGACAAAACAGGAAAATGATAAATGTTGGAGATGTGGGAAACTTGCAACACTAATGCATTGTTGGTGGAATTGTGAACTGATCCAACCATTCTGGAGAGCAATTTGGAACTATGCCCAAAGGCTATAAAACTGCATACCCTTTGACCCAGCAATACTAGTTCTAGTTCTCTATCCCGAAAGAACCATAAAAATGGGAAAAGGACCCACATGTACAAAAATATTTATATCAACATTTTGTGGTGATCAAGAATTGAAAATTGAGGGGATGCCAATCAATTAGGGAGTGGCCAAACAAAGTTGTAGTATATGAATGTAATGGAATACTATTGCGCTATAAGAAATGATGAGCAGTCACACTTCAGAAAAACCTGGAAAGTTTTGTTTTTTTTCAAGAAAAACTTGAATGAATTGATGCTGAGTGAAGTGAACAGAACCAGGAGAACACAGTAACAGTAACATTAGGTGATGATCTACTTTGAAAAACTTAACTGTTAGCAAAGCAAGGATCTGAGACAATTCCAAGACTCATGATGGAAAATGCTATCTATAACCAGAGAAAGAACTATGCAGTCTGAATGCAGATCAAAGCATACTGTGTTCTCTCTGGTTTTTGTTCCTTCTTTCTTGAGATTTTTTCCCTTGGGTTCTAAATCTTTACAACATGACTTATATGGAAATATATTTAATATGATTGTATACGTATAGTCTATATCAGATTGCACACTATCTTGGGGAGGGAGGAAAGAAAGCGGGGAAGAAATGTAGAACTCAGAATCTTATAGAAGTGAATATTGAAAACTAAAAATTAATAAATAAATTAAATAAAATTAAAATTGAAAAAATGCTCTAAATCCTTTTTGATCAGATGCAATTCAAGACAACTCCCAGGTGCCACCTCACATTTATCAGAGCGGAAAATATGACAAAAAGGGAAAATGTTGAATGTTGGAGGGAATGTGGGGAAAATGAGACACTAATACACTGTGGTAGAGTAACGAACTGACCCAAACATTTTAGAGAGCAATTTGGAACTATGCCCAAAGGACTGACTCTACCCCAACCTTCCTAATGCAATTCATTTCTTATCCTAACCCAATTAATTTCTAACCCTAACCCCAAATGTGTGATTCACATCTTCTAGGTCTCTATCCTAAAGACCTCCAAAAAAGGGGGAAAGTACATATTTGTACAAAAACTATTTGTAGCAGCTCTTTTTGTAGTGGCTAAGAATTAGATATCAATGGAAGCACATTAATTGGGAAATAGCTAAACAGGCTATGGTACATGATTGTGATGGAATATTATTGTGCTGTGAGAAATAATGATCAAGTAGACTTTAAAAAAACCTGGAAAGACTTACATGAACTGATACAAAGAGAAGTAAGCAGAACAGGTGAATGTTGCACATAGTAACAGCAATATAGTTTGATGAAGAACTGTGAATTACTTAGCTATTCTCAGCAATATAGTGATCCAAAACAATCCCAAAGGACTAATGATGATGCATACTACCCATCTCCAGAGAAAGAATTGATATTGATTGAATACAGGCTGAAGAATGGTATTTTTCTCCTTCCTTCCTTCCTTCCTTCCTTCCTTCCTTCCTTCCTTCCTTCCTTCCTTCCTTTCTTTCCTTCTTTCTCTCCTTCTTGTACATAATGACTGATATGGAAATGTTTTACATAATTGCACATGTATAACCTATATCTGATTGCTTACCCTCTCAGGGGAGGGGGAGGAAGGAGGAAGGGAGGGATAGAATTTGGAACTCAAAACTTTAAATAATAATTTAAATAAATGTTTAAAAACTGGGAAAAAAGTCATTTCTATGGGCAACAAAAAAGGTGCTTGAACAGACCTGAAGCTCAAATATCTCTGCCCTAGTGGAAAATCCAATAGAAATTAGGAGTAGGTTTGAGTGACTTCTGCTTTTGACTAGCTTAGTTTGTGATGTCCAAAATCAGCAACGTAAAGACTGGATTATGATTTGGTGTCTCTGTCATTTTGCCTTGAATTTGATGATACTAACTCTTTCAGGCCAACTAAAAAGTGGTTGCTATTCTATTTACCTAGAAGAAGGTTGATACAAATTCTTTCCTCAACTGCCTATAAAGCACTAGATTAAGTACTAAAAATAAAAGGCAGCTATTACTTTACTTGGAAGTGCTCATTCAGAAATACTGTCTCTTTTCTCATTTTGGTAGGATTCAGACTCCTAGGACCCATAACTACAAGTAGAAAGCTTTCTAGTCCAATGACTTTCAGTTAGTCAGCAGGTATTAGCATACTCAGAATGTTCAATTTCAACTTTTTTTAAGAATGAAATCTCTCTCTCTTTCTCTTTCTCTTTCTTTTTCCCCCTACACACAAACACAAACACAGACTTGAAAAATGTGCTTCATAAATATTTCCCCCCCCTGCATCTAGTCTTTAGTGCTTATCTCCTAACCAACAAATATGTTTCAAGTGTCATGAAAATCTTTAGGACATTTCTTCATAAATGAAATTAGCAGTCATGAGCAATTGTTTCTTTATTTCTTATAGAAGATACTGCCAGTAGGATAGCTATACATTATATTGAAATCAGTCCTACAAATGTGTCCTTCCCTCCCATACTTTCTGGTTCTGGTTCTTTACTCCAAACCACTTTCTCTTCCACACTTCTCCCCAACACAGTTATTTTGACCTTTCTTCCATTGCCCGTAAGGATCTTGAACTGAACGAAGTATCATTTTGGAGAATATCTTTGAGGTCTACTTTTACATTTCATTTCTTGCAGGAAATGTTTGCTTACCAGCTCAAAAATGTTAACTTTTTAAGAATATTATTTACAAAATACTAAATAGGGCTAATCTCATTTTATCATTTAAGTGTATCTGCAATCTTGTTGATATAAATACTTACATCTTTCAAAGATTCAGGTTGACTTTTCCTTGCAAACCCAATTGTGTGAAGTTTATCCACAGTCTCCCATAAATCCTCTACAGGGGGTCCATTTTACATGCTGTAGGATTTCCTTGAGATCCCTCAACATAAAGTAAATATAAATAGAGCATGAGGGATCTTGTTAAGTGTCCATCGTTTTTTGTTTTTTTTGCTGGTCTTACATTACTCTGTCGTGTTATGGTAGTTCTATGAAATTCCTCAGTTGTGTTAAATTTTAAATTGTAATGAATTTTAAATACATTTAATGGACAATGTAATTAAGAAAAAGATTTTAATTTAATTTAATAACTGTGAATTGATAGAAAATGTTTTCTCATTTTCCAAATTTACACACACACACACACACACACACACACACACACAATTTTGAAACTGGAAACTGTTTTCTTTTTATGTTTCACCTAGACTTCATTCCCTCCCAGCACTCCTGGAATGAACTTGGTCATTGCCATAGAGTTAAAATCTAGGTCTCCAACAGCTAGCAAGGTGAGTCCTCTTCTGCAGTATTTCCTTTTCATTACTCAACAAGAACACAAAGAAAAATTCTCTGGGAGAATCAATAGTCATTTCTACAGGGATCATGACCTATTCACCTTGACAGATGTGGCTATCCAAGAAAATATATATACATACATACATACATATATTTTCATACACACACATTTAATCTTTAAAAAATTTTTCTCAGGATCTTAGATGAAGGAATCTGAGGGAACCTTAGAATCACCTAGTCCAACCCCCTCATTTAAGAGATAAAGGAAGAGATGAAGGCTCATAAAGGTTAAATGACTTACAGTAGGTATCATAGGGTACTAAGTTTTAGAAGTAAGATTTAAACTGCAATAGCTAAAGTTCTTTCCCCTATGCCACAGTGCTGCCCTCCTTCTCTTGCTGCAGGCTCCTATTAAATATGCTCTTTTTTGAGAGTGGAAGGTAAAAATATTCCAACAATACAATCACAGACACATCGTAAGTGTGATGACCAACCTTGATAAAGTGGACTCTTCTCAGCAACGCACAGCTATAAGACAACTCTACAAGTCTCAGGATGGAAGGAGATATCTACATTCAGAGAAAGATCTAGAAAGAATAGAGTTTAAATGGAGACTGAAGCAATACATGCTATCGTTCTTTTTCATGTTTGGTTTTGTTTCTTTTTTCCCAGTGTTCACTCATTGGTTACAACCCTTCTATACGCCCAGACTATTGTACAATATGAAAGTATTTGCAGATCCTTTAAATGATTGCACACCACCATGGGGGAGGGCGGGGTATGGAGGGGAGAAAATCTGAAACTCAAGGGATTGTGGAACTGAATCTTGTAAACTAAAAGTAAATAAACAAGTCAGTGAAAAAAACAAACAAAAAAAACAAAATGAAAAAATAAAAATAAATATTCCAGCATATTTCCAAAATTTTCTCTCTGAGATTTTACCAAATTTCTAGGAAATGCTTGTTTGGATGGTTGCTTACCAGCTCATGGGATGTTGTAATCTGAGGCAAGAGCACATAAGGAGTTTTATGTACCTCTTCTCTATGAGCTTACCTTCACATTAGGCCACTGTCACCAGGTGACCAAGAGAGTGCCAGGTATTAATACAGATGGGTTAGCAGTCTCCATGGCAACTGTACACAGGTATCATGATCAATAGCCTGACTATCGCTAGTCTGTAAACAAAGTAGAAAGCAGTTTATAAACCTGATTTGATATTTGGAAAGGTAAATTACTTCATTGATATGACTACCACTTCACCTGACATTACTACTCTTCAGTGCCTTTTTTTTTTCCTTCTAGGTACCTCAATGGATATCTCCTGGACCTTGAGTCTGGAAGATAAGTTCAAAGCAAAAAATTAATGATATTACTAAATCAGTGAAAACCAAAGCATAGTAAAATTACAATATTGTTTTTTTGATTATTATTACTAACAACATCAACAATAATAGACAGAACAAGGGCTCCAGAGTCAAAGGACCTTAGTTTAAATCTCGTCTCTGCTTACTATCTCTGTGACTTTATGATAAACTTAACCTTCCGGGTCCCCAGTTTATTTGTAAGGAGGCCTTTGGACTAAATATCCTCTAAGGTTCTCAGAAGAGCTAGATCTATGATTCTTTGTGATCCTTTCTAGCTATTAAATGATATATGAGTCTACTAAATCATGTCTCTATAGTTCAGCTTGTTAAACTTTTAGGAGACATGTCTTCTGGAATACAGCCTGAGGTGTTGGGTTGGTGTGCTCCCAGCACTGTCAGTAATAGGACATGCTGGCTTCCCAAGATTGCATAGACATATCTAAGGTTCTGTTGGTGCACAATGCTGACCACAGATGTGATCTGCGTGCATTTTGTTATGCCTTTTCCCTTCAGGAACATGTCCCTCTTTAATTAGGTTATAGATAATTCCTTTCATTTTGTCTAAACCATCTAGGGATACTCTTTTCCTTTCAGTCTTCTTTATAGGAAACTGATGGAATGTCCTGTGCCTCATACAAACACATTTATGTACACCTCTATACACACACACACGCACACACACACACACACGCACAGAGAGAAGCCAATTATTAGATGAGCCTTCTTCTTAAGCACTAGACACTTTTTTTCTCTTTTACACTGTATGAATCTTGTTATCCAAATGTCTTACATTAAAAATTCCACCAGAATGTGTACTAATCTCATACCTTCTGCACTCCCTAAACCTCCTCCTCTACAAGCTGGAACTTCTTTATGGCTGAGACACCCTTGTGAGCTGTTGTAGCTCCAATTTATCAACGCAAAAAACCAAAACAAAACCAAAAACCAAAACCCAAAACCAAAAACTGGTAAAGAGCCTAGCTAGCCTAGCTAGCATGATAGCTGCACATGTAGTAACATTTGGAAGATTAATAATAGCATTTGTATAGTATTTGTACTTAGCTCTTTACAATGATTCTCTCATTTGATTCTTAGTCAATCCTGGGAAGTAAGTTCTATCATTTTCCTCATTTTTATAGATGAGAAAGCAAACAGACACTGACTTGCCCAAGATCACACAGCTAATAAGTATCTGAATCTGAACTCAGGTCTCCCTGACTTTGGGCTCAGTGTTCTATCCACTGAGCCACCCTGCTACCCCTTTTACTACTACTACTACTACTACTACTACTACTACTACTACTACCACCACCACCTAATAATTAATGCTTACTATATGCCAGGAACTGGGCTAAACACTTTACAAATATTATTTGATCCTCCCAATAACTGTGGGAAGTAGGTACTATTTTTATATACATTTTACAGTTGAGGACATTGAGGAAACAGACATCAAGTGATTTTTCCAGGGTCACATGGCAAGTACAGAACATGGTAGGCACATAGTAAATGCTTGCTAATTGTTGAAAAAGACTTGTCAGAGTTTGCATGTCGCTGGAAGAGCCATCAAGAAGATAGGGTCATGACCATGAAGCAATGTGGTGGTGGAATGAGGTTTTAGGGAAGGATGTGGTCAATACAAGTTAAAGTGTAAACAATGAATTTTGTGACTAGTGAAAATAAATATTTTTACAATATTCATTTGGGAACATGTATTTACATACATATATGCATGTATATATGCACATATACACACGCATATACGTATATGTGTATATATATCTCTATATATATTTATACAGATACACACTCGTGTGTGTGTGTGTGTGTGTATATGTGTGTGTGTGTGTGTGTGTAGAATCTCCCAGTATAGGAGGCAGCTAGGTGGCACGGTGAATAGAGCACCGCCCTGGAGTCAGAAGAACCTGAGTTCAAAACCAGCCTCAGACGCTTGACACACTTTAGCTGTGTGACTTTGGGCAAGTCACTTAACCCCAATTGCCCTCCAAAAAGCAAAAAAAAAAAAAAAAAGAATCTCCCAGTATACTGTAAGCTTGTTAAAGACAGAGACTATGCTAGTCCTTTTTTTTGTATTCAGCAACAATGAAGAAATCTAAGATTAGCAGTGTTGCATTTTTAATAATAAATTCATATCAACAAGAATTCTCTAGGAATGAGCTAAAAGTACACTAATTTAGGTGTATGGTCAGTGGAATACATTTTAAAAACATTAATAGCAATATCCGTTCCTGGAAAACTTTTTGAACTTTGAGTAGACTGGTGAAATTGAAAGTGTATGAGTAAATAAATGGCTATTTATAAATGGGCATTTATTAAGCACTTACACTATGTGTCAGATGTTGAGATGACCTGTGTTTATGATTCCAGGGAATTTTTTAAAAGTTGGTTTACAAAAATATAAATTGATTCAATCTATAATGTTAAAATATTTGTCTGTAACATGGATGTCATTACGTTAATAATAAAATTTAGACCATGTTTCCCCTAAATGTCAATATACCATGGAAAAATGCAGCAGACATTAAAATGATATAGTACAGTCTTCTAATATGTAAGTATATTAGAACACAAAATACCAAGAATAAGTAGTCTCTCGAGCTAAATCCAGGGAAGTCAACTTTACCGCAAGGCTGTTAGTGATAACAGTTGAATGTAATGAAAAGGAAGGCTTTGATAAAAATCCCTCTACAGTCTACATTATCTACCTACTCAGTTTTCTAGAGGATGTGTTTATGACACACAGATGGATTCCACCATAAAAGAAAAATACTAGGTGGCATAATGAAACAATTCTGATGAAATATTTCTCAGGGGAAAGAAAGCCATTATCTCAACTTTGAAAATGAATATTGGCCCATATACACAGAGCTAGAGAAATTCCAACTGGGCATCAAAAATAATGTGTTTATTCCTTTTTTCCTTTTTTGTTTGATTTTCATAAAGATTGTGGGGATGGGAAATTTTGCATGTATAGATAGTATTGCTGTAGGCTGGTGTTTGTGTTCAATTAAGCCTAGTTGAAATGGAAAGAATATATTAAATGTAAGTATTTATAGTACATTTACAAGTTAATTTTGACAAGATACAAATATACACAACTAGAAACATATTGGGTTTGGTGATACTTTTAAAGATCTGATCTGTGTGGATAGAAGATATGTACATGTACTTGTATTTATTTTTCTGTCTATGCATCTATGTATATATCTATCATCTAATCATCTATCCTCTCAATCCTGACTCTTTATCTCAGTCTTGTGCTTCTCTATCTGCTAGGGTCCCATGACCTCTAACATTAGCTTGCTAAAGAAAATAATCAGTATGTTTAGAAGGTGTTGTTAGAAGCTCAGTTGGTGCTGACAGGGCCATTATTATCTAGATGTTTGATGTACTTTGTGTCTAAGGATTCATAAGTTTTGCAGCAAAGTTCAATTCACAAAAGTTTCTCAGGTACATATATGACACCCAAGGAATAGACAAAGCAAGACAACAGGTTAGCCGTACTCCCCCTAGTTAGACTTCTTCACCAAAGTGATGCCTTATATGGATTTCCCCCTCTCCTTGCTCTCAGTATTACTCATCTCTCTCACCATTGTATAATGGATAATTGAGGAGCATCAATTATTTCAATTGCCGATTTTATATGCTATATATATATATGGTTTCCTTAGTGTGGTTTCCTTAGTGTGAGAGTCTCATATACACATTAGGGATATTAGCAGCCACTGATGATTTTCTGCTTCTACAGATCAACTGTCCCATTTAACTGAAAATCTATACAACTCTCCACCATGACTGATTCATTACTTGCTTAGCCCTCTCTTTTTAGTATATTGGATTTCAGCAGTTGACAGTATTTTTTCATAATATCTTTGTGGAGAAATGTGAGCTAAATGATAATACAGTAAGGTAACTTCTTGGCTGGTTGAATAATGGTACCTAAGTGTAGATAAATGAATGGACATCAGCCTGAAAAGAACTCCCTAGTGGGATGTTGCTGTAGGTCTCTGTTCATAGCTCTATTCATGTTTAATACCTTTTATTGGTTATTTGGATGAAGACATAGAAAAAATACTTACCAAATGTGGGGATAAAATAAAATGGAAAGCTAGTTGAAAATTGGAAAACAGAATCAAGATTTTTAAAATGCTTGATAGGCTAGAAAGATGGTCTTCACTTAACAAGACAAAATTTAGTGAAGAAATGGAATGGGAGCTAGATAGCCTGGGCAAATCACTAATTTTAAAACCAGAATTAACTCCTTCATTTTAAAAATAAATAAACTAAGTTTCAGAAAGGCAGCTGCTTGCTGAACATCACACTGCTAGTGTAGGGCCAAAACTCGTTATTAGTTTTAGCTCTTTCCTGACAGTGTGATGTTCATCTTTCTGAACCTTTATTGTTTTATTTGTTTAAGTGAGATAGCTCTGATTTCAAAATTATGTGCTAGGTTTTATGAACGGTTTCAATTCAATATTTGCTATAGGATGATAGATATATAATGGCAAGGGACTGTCAAGTCATCTGGACCACTTCCTTCATTTCACTACCTTCCTTCATTCAGAAAAAAGGAATCCAAGGCCCAGAGAGATTAATTTACAAGATCTCATAGTTCATAAATAGAAGATTGAAGATTTGATCTCAGGTTTTCCCACTCCAAATCTAACACCCTTTCTGTTGTCCTGTCCTCCTTTCTTCTGTAGTTCAAGTATCAAATCTGTACTTATGATTTCATTAGTATTGGGAACACCAAGTGAGAAAATTTCTTCCCAAAGCAATTTATCCCCTGCTTTGCCACATGAAGTTCTAGAGTTACATATATTTGCACTTACTAAGGACCTCATATGTTCCAGACAATGTGTCAGTTGCCCAAGATACAAAGACAAAAATAGTCTCTATCTTTTGGGAACTTACATTGGGGAAGACAACAGGTACATAAATAAGAATATACATGCAAAATAAATCTTGTGTGGAGGTATAATTAGTTTATTTCATATGTATTATCAACTAAGAAATAGTCCTTGTCTGTAAGGAACAGATAATTGGGAGGAGGATTAGAAACAGACACAGGTAACCTTAATTATAAGCAAAATGTGAGGAGGATAGAGGAAATGCCCACCAAATAAGATCAGTTAATCAGAAATTTGAAAAGGCAGAGATTATTTCTACCTGGAGAGATGAAAATATTAAGCAGGACTTCATGTAGAAGGAGAACCTTACTTAGATATTAAAGAAGAGGACAGTTTTTTGAAGGTGGTAGTAACAATGAGGTTACATGGCAGAATAAATGGACTGAAAAGAATGAGAGAGATTTATAAACTACTTTTTTGTTGGTTTGTCTTTTCTCATCATGTCCTTACTGTAATCTGGTTTCTAATTGGCACTCCCTTACCTTCTATATTATAATCATTGTGCCTTTCTCCCATCCATTGCTTCCAATTCTCTGTTCCTTCTGGAACACTGGGGTTGGGTGAGATCTCTGACCTTCAAGGGGTGAAGTGACCCATTGTGTAGGCCAATATGGATAGGTCTGATTCCCACCTTTTACAAGCCTCATCTTTTCCAGTCTCTCCTCTCATCTCCAGTGAATGACTTTCTCCCCTTTTTAGGTTCACCTCTAACTCTGGCATGATTTATTGGTCTCAGCCCACTAAAGAGTGTGGAATAAGTATGCTTAGAATTTTAATGAAAATAACAGTGAGAAGCTTCTGTAACTAGTCCCATTTTCTACCTTTTCTTTGTTCTTCTTTTAGAAGGTACCCACTCTGCTGTGCTAGAGGTTATTTAATCAAGCCTTTTTGGATTTGGTAGAATGCAACCTAGTTAAAGGCAAAGACCATTTCATTCTTTGTATTTCTAGAGGCTAGAACAGGGCCTGGCATGGCATATAAGTACTTAATAAGTTCTTGTTGATTGATGGATTCTCCATCTTACTCTAAAGATAATCACATTGTTGTTTTTTTTTTTTCAATCTCAGCCACTGTTGCTAGTTTCAGTGGGAGTAGAAAGGAGTGACTAAATTTTCAAAGCATTATAGAGAAAGCATTATATGATTTGGTAGCCATTGAATTTGGAGAATGCAGAAAAGGAAAAAGACAAAGATGATATTGAGCTTGGATAATTGGGACAATGTTTGGTAACATCAACAGAGAAGCAAATTTATTGGGAGGAGTAGATTTGGGATGGGATATCATGAATTTTGGATATCGTGAATTTTAGGAATTCATGTGTCAACCAGATAGATGGATATATGATGGTAGAGGTCAGGGGATAAGATGGGGCTGGTGATATAGATTTGAGATTGATCCTCTTAGAGGTGATGACTGAAATCATAGAAGATAAGATGGCTAAGGGAAATAATGTAGAGAGAAGACAAAAAAAAAATCAACGATATAAATAGTGCATATATTATATATACAACATTAACATGAAATTAATAAACAAACATCTGCATATAGATCACAATAATGACTAGCATGGATAACATAATTTAAGGTCTGCAGAGTGGCTGACCAATGTTAAGTCATTTGATCCTTACAACAACCCTGTGAGGTGGGTTACTCTCATTATCTCCATTTTGCAGGTGAGGAAGCTGAGGCTTAAAGAGGTGAAGGGAGTTGCCCAGAGTCACACAGCTAGCTAACTGTCTGAGTTAGGATTTGAACCCTTCCTAACTCCACTTCCTGTTCTCTGGCCATTGTACCACTTAAATTGCTATACACACAGAAGAGTTCCATAAGTTCACTATTTATATTGCGTATATGTATATACATATATATATATATATATATATATATATATATGTACCATTAACTTTGTATTTATGTTGTAAGCATTTCATTTATACTTGTTTATCTCTCTTATTAGAATATAAACTCCTTGTGAGTAGAGACATTTTTTAATCCTTTGTACTAATATCCTCAGTACCTAGCACAGTCATGGAACATAGAAGACAAGTAATAAATATATGTTGATTGATTTTTGTCTTCTCTCTACATTATTTCCCTTATTGGTTTGGGTAGCAGGACACTCACAAAGGGAATCAGCAAAGATTTTATGCAGAGGGGGGTGACTGAGCTGCATCATAAAAGAAGAGAGGGAGTGTTTGAGGAGAAAGTGAAGAGATACTATATTCTAAGCACTGTAATAGCTAGTACAAAGGTATGGAGATAGGAGATGAGATTTTGTGAGGAAGGAATAAAGAGATCAATTTGGTTAAATTGCTTTGTGAGAGAGAGGCAGTAATAGCCAGTGATTTTGGAAAGATTAATTAGGTCTAGATTGTTTAGGATTTTTAAAAGTTAAAGAGAAGAATTTATCCTAGAGTCATTTGAAAGATACTGCAGTTGGTTGAATAGGAAAGTCATATGATCAGCTGAGTGTTTAAGGAAAATTACCTTGGAAATCAGTTGGTAGGATGGACTGGAGTGGTAAGGGTCTTGGGACATATTTGTGTTCAGGGAGTGGGAACAGAATGAAAAAATAAAAACAAATATTGACACAGAAGAAATAGAGAGGTAAGAAGAAAACCATGATAATTAGTGTCATTAAAGTAAGAAAAAATGAAAAAACATCAAGAAAAAAAGGGGTACTTAGTGATGCCATATATTTCAGAGGGGTCAAGGGGCATTCAGTCAGGAAAAAAAGTCAATTGAATTTAATGATGAAGAGGTGATGAAATATAAAATTTGACCTCCTAAAATAAATAAAACAACTTCACAAGAATAGGATGAAGGAGGTATGGCCTAACTAGCCCTGTGATGTCACTACTTCTAATCACTTCCCAAACCAGTGCAGCATTAGGAGACAAAAGGAGTGCAATGTCTGTGATGAGAGTAGTGTTAGTTAAACTATACGCTGCAGAACTGTAGGGCAACGAAATATTGCAGTGGATGGATCACTGGGCCTGGAGTCAAGAAGACTCATATTCCTGAGTTCAAATCTGACCTCAGTGACATACTAGTTGTGTGACCCTGGGCAAGTCACTTAGCACTGTTTGCCTTAGTTTTCTCACCTGTAAAATGAGCTGGGGAAGCAAGTGACAAATCACTTTTTTGTCTTTGCCAAGAAAACTCCAAATGGGATCACAAAGAGTCTGACATGACGGAAACAACTGAACAACAGTGACGTGTTGTGCAGCTGCAGTATTATGCCCAGTTCTAGGTGGAACATTAACAAACCAGAGGCTGTCAGGCTGACAAGCATGGTAATAAAAGGTTTGGAAACTATAATATAAAGAATAATTGAAGAAAATGGAAAAGAAAATAGGGTAATGTGATAGGTTTCTTCAAGTATCTGAAGGACTTGCTCATGAAAAAGAGATTAAACTTCATGTAATTGCTTAGGATAGATTTAGAGAAATACGTGGAAGTTGCAGGAAGACATTTCATTTCATCCTCCAGGGCTTGGGGGGAGGATAGAGAGGAGAAATTAAAAAAAAAACAACTTTATAATAATGGTGCTATACAAACTGGCATAAATTGCCCTGTGAACTAGTGACATGGGAAGTGCACTTACTCTTGATCAGTTTGGTTAAATTGCAAAGTGAGAGAGAGGTAGAATATCTAATGAGTTTGGAAAGATTAGTTGGGTGTAGATTGTGTAGTAAAAGGACTTGTGCTCCCATCTGCTTCTGATACCATCTACCTTAGTTAACTTTGGGCAGCTCATTTATCTTCTTTGGGCCTTAGTTCCTTCATTAGAAAATGAGAAGTTCATCCTCTGAGATCCTCTTTATATAATATATAATATACGTTTTCTGAGAAGGGAATTTTATAATAAATATATACTCTTACTTGTGGCTTCAAGTTGTTGTAGCATGTATAGCAGCCACACCTTGGTAAAAATCATCTCAACAGATGAGCTAAATCAGGTGGAGGGTAATCAGTATGCTTTATACCAGTTGGTATGTTTAAGGGTATGTCTACTCCAAGTATGTGAAGACTCCCCCTGGTGGAATGGACACATGAGAACCATTTTTTCCAAGGGAGGCGCTGAAATAGGTTCTTTGCAGTGCTCAGAGCTTGGTCAGATATAAAAGACAATAAAGTTATTCATTGCACCTTGGGCCATCACCAATAATCTTGATTTTTGTTGTGCCTCTGGATTTCAATGACTCAGGAAAGCAGAGTGAAGCTGAGGAATTTGTGCAACTCTGCCTCACTTAGATTCCATTCATTCACAAGTAAGACATCACCCCATAATGTCTTAGGTTCTCTTTGAAAACAAAGGACAAATAGCAGCAACAATGATATTAAATATGAATAAACTTCACTTATTCAAAATGAGTTTAAACTTTAGTTGTTGCTTTTTTCTTATATTGTTTTCCATTTTTTGGTTCAAAAATTCTTTACATGAATGCAAAGGAAAGAGCATAGATAGTTTATGGAAAATATAATACTTGTTGTTGTCGTTGTTGTTGTTGCACAGACATCTGATTTCCTTAAAAGAAGCTTTTGAAGGAGGAAGCTCCATCTAAAAATACAGATTGACAATTGTCCTACAAGTTTATAGTCTTAGAGAAGTTCTTGGAGTATCAACAAGGTTAAGTGACCTGTCTATGTTTCCTCCACCCAATATGGTTCAGGGGCAGAAATGAACCCAGGTCTTGACTCCTAGGTCATTTCTTCGTTTACCTTCTAGGCTGAATCTCAAGCGAGTTGGGCTTCCAACAGGTGTGGGCGGTCCATGCTTGGTGCATAGCATTTAGGTTTTCCTTGCCATGGAAGTGAAAAAAAAAATACATTCCTGTTCAGTCAAGAATATTTGAAATGTTTTACTGAACTGCATAATACCATTCTGATTATTTCTATTTACTTAATGTAAGTATTCTTTCCTAGTCAATGAAAAACAATTCCTCAACTGGGAATGTCATATTCACTTTTTATTTGATGTTTGGTAATGTTAATAATGGTGATTTTTATAATGTTTTAGTAAATCAACAATTAGAAGTGTTATATGTCATCTTTGTTATTTAATATATTGTAGTATTGATCTACTCTTAACTGAATAATGTTTATTAATTAATAAATTTTTAATTCGTTTACAAAATTGACAAATTTTAAGATATATAAAAGTTGCAAAAATGGCTACATAGTATTATGGAAAGAATATTGGATTAATAATAGACTTGTCCTAGGTATGCTACCAAGGAAGCATATGACTTTGGGGGAAAAAAACAAAACAAAACAAAACAAAAAACCTACTTAATCTCCCCTCCTCTCAGCTTCTTATGTGAAAAATGCACATGGTGAGCTAGCTGATTTTGTAGGTCCCTATTGTATTGTCTCAAGTAATTGACTATCAAAACCAAATGCTAATCTATACATTTCTTCATGTTTGTTTAAAGAGGAATATATTCCAATATAGATTAGAATGAAAACAAGAGATGTTGATCTTTTCAGTGTCATGCAAACACTATTAAAGATTGGAATGTATGTGGATATTTTCAGGGTCCACATTCAACATTAAAGGGAAAATATTAAGCCCAGGACATAATTCTGATGCTTAATATTTGATTGAAACAATTTAGTTAGTTATTAAAATAGGACTCATTCAGTCTTAATGGTATAAATGCACATTAAGACAATATTAAGATTGAGTTATTAGGCATTTAAAGTGAAGAAACTGAAAACTCAAGGTTTTTCTAGCAATGTTAATTGGACTATGCAATACACATATTTTTATAATTTATATGTATTATCAAGTAATCATTTCTAGTAAATTTAAATTAGCCATTAATTTAAAAGATTAAGAATTATTTCAAATGAGGAATAGGGTTAATGTCTCAAAGGTGTTTACTTATTGACTGCAATATTCTTTTTTTTTGTACTGAATCAAGAAAAATATTTTCCTGCCTACCATCATCCAAAATATGGTAGATGGTCAGAGGGGTAATGGGGGAGGATATAGGAGAGAGCAGATTGGGGGAGGGGGTATACAGTGGGATCGCTGTTTTGGTGGGGCAGGTAGGGGAAAGACAGGGAGAAAATTTGTGACTCAAAATCTCATGGAAATGAATGATATAAACTAAAAATAAACAAAAGTTAATTGGGGAAAAATATGGTAGATGAGTTAAATAGGAAGAATAGCGACAATGAAAAAAATCTTTATCTAGAGTTCAAAGCTGTTTTCTTTCTTCCTTTCTCTCTCAAGGTAGGTCTTCTGGGAATTAAGTCATTTTAAACAAAATGGTTTATCTCCAGACAGAAGACTGGGCCTCTGCTAGGATCATTTGAATATAAGAAGGGACTTCAGAGGTCATCTCGTCCAGCTCCTTCATTTTAGATAGAAAGAAACTGAGGTCCAGAGAAAATGAACTTATCCATGATCACATCAGTAGTAAGTGACAGAGTCAAGATTCGAAGTCAGGCCTTGAGATTCCAAGTGCAATACTCTTTCCACAGCACCAGATTTCCTAGGCTCTCATCTGTCTGTGCTCTGGTATCGGCATTCAGCCATCCAGCTTGTTATGCTGTCCTTCGTAATTCATTTTTCCAACATAGCAATGCTTCCAAAAAGTAATGCTAAATGTAAAAGATCTAGTGACAGAATTGTTCAGGACAAAAATCTGATTTTCAGAGGTATCCTTCTTATTAGAAATAATATTATCTAATTTTACATAACCTTTCAGGTTTGCAAAGGACTTTACATTTAATATATCTTTATTAAAAGGCTTGTAAGTCTTGGCATGTGGGTGCAAGCACAAATACACATAGGCATACACCAAGGTTTCACATACACAAGTGCTCATTCCTGTGCACATAGCACAGATTTTTACACAGGTACATGAGTGTGGTTACCAGTTATGAACTTAGCTAGCAGATTCAGATTCCTTATATTTAAGGAGCCAGGGGTTTTTAGGACTCACAATAGTTTCTGTGGATACAATAGAATGAAATCTTTCATGGTACAGTATTTCACTTGGTTCTTTTATTTGTCACATCTTAGGCATTATTTATTGTTGGTACAATCATTGTCACATCCCCTTGTCCCCATGTACAGACACACACACACACACACACACACACACACACACACACACATACACATACACATTTGAAGTTTCTATTGCCTTCTTTGATATATTTTAGAATGAAGAAGCAGTGTGAGGAAAGGGAATTCTTTTCTTTAAGTGAAACTTCTGTTTTCAGCTTCCAATCATTTATTTCCTGACTCATTAGTAAATAGATAAAGAGTGAACTTTAGGGATAATTCCTGCAGTTCAGCCTCCTTTTTAATTTAAAGTTCTGCACCAAGCTAAAGGCATGGAGAAGAATCATATGTTTATTTCCCATATCTGACCATCCCCCAAGAAAGGGTCAAGGAAATCAAATTGTGTTCTCTGCACCTGCTGCTTAGCACGACCATTGTATTCTATGATCCGTGCCTTTCTGTCATCACTCCAGCACTGGGCCTGCTGTGCTTTGCTTCAGACTCTGGTACAAGTCTTTGACTGGTGGTGACCATTATTTGTCTGGCTAAGAGTCTGCCTTAATTTCTGACACATGTGGCTCAGATGCTAAACTGTTAATTGTCTGATTATGACCTTCTTTTGGTGATTGATTGAATTTTAACATGGGACACTGGTGAAGTCTTGTACTTCTGGTTCTGCTTTGGTTCTCCCTTTGCAATTGACAGGTGAGTTGTTGCTCACAAAAACTAACATACCCATATAATTCTTGCTTAAATTAACATTTAACTTCCATATTGTGGTTCATGTTAATCAATAAATATTTATTAAGTGCCAGGTATTATGCTAATGACTGTTTCTATTTCAGTCTCCATTAATAGGGCACTAGATTTATATAAAATAGCTAAAATTATGCATTATTTGGCTCAGTAAAGTATGATTAATTTTAGTATAACACCACTATTTCACCAGTAGGGACAGTTGATGTAATGAATGTAGAGCTGCTTTGGAAGACAGGAAGATTGGGGTTCAAGTCCTACCTCTGATACATAGTGAGAATGTGGGACCCTGAATTAGTTATTTAATCTCTTCTTGCAATAGGCAACTCTCTACAACTGAAAATTTGCGGAATGGTTTCTGATCTATTTTAGTAAAGGACATTTCTTCCTTGGAGGTTCCCTAAGCTAATGAAATTATAGGCCTGAACTCCATCTCCCCACAAAAATTATTAATTGGGTCATTTATTAATGTTCTTTTTCTCATGTCTCCTGAATTCTATACCCTGCCTACTCAGTCCTTTCCACCTTGGCTTCATTCTTTGGATTCGATGTGTTGTCTACATTAGACTTAGGATTTTTCTGCTGGACTCTCTTTAGGTTCTTCCTGCTAAGTCTTGGCTTAGTTAATTGAATCCTAGTGATCTTTGTACCCAAGAATGATAAATAGCTTAACCCAGTTCCTAAATGAAGCATATAAAAAGAATATTTGTCAACATTTTAATATTCACTTCTCCTTTTTATATCTGGATAGTGAGAATTCTAGGTTTATGAAGCACACATATATGTATGTACGTACATATGTATATATGTATGTGTATACATATATATTATGACATTCCTGCTATCATAACTTCATTAATTTTTAGATTTCATTCCAACTAAAGTTGACTATATGACTTTACAAACTACTATTTTCATTTTCATTTTAATATTATTTTGACTGCTAAAAATGTAGAATTAAAATATATAGGGATCAGTAGATATGTCTCTATGTAAGAAATAGAGGGAACAGCATATAAAATATATTGTAGAGTAGAAATAGAGCTTTACACATTATCAGACTTGGAAAGGACCCCAGAGGTCAACATATAACTGAACAGAAATACATTCTAAAACATTGAACCTCTGCTTAAAGACCTCCAGTGAGAGAAAATTCAATACCTCCTGAGGTTTTGGACAGTTCTAATTTTTAAGAATATCTTTCTTATATCAATTTTAAACTTTTATCTCTGTATCCTCCATTAATTTCTTCTATTTCTGTTCTCAGTGAATAAACAAACCAAGCTGAACACCTTTTCCATGTAAAGATCACTGTTGTCTACATATAAATCTTCTTTTCCAAGTTGGACATCCCCAGTGAATTGGAAGAGTCATTGTGTGGCCTAGTTTCCATTTCCATCACCATCTTAGCAGCTCTCTAATAGATTCCCAATGCCCTTCCTAAAATGAAACACCCAGAACTAAATGCAGCATCACATAGGATTCTGAAGAGGACAGAAATGTAGGACTATTACATTTGTTATCCTGTACACTATTATTGTGTTAATGCACCCTAAGATTGCAATAGAATATAAGATTTCCATGTCACATAATATTACCTTATAGCAATAAAATTCACCCTGTATCACACTAAATCCCTTAGTTCTTTTGCACAAACACTATTATCTAACTATTTCTTGCTTATTCTATCATTTTGCAATTGATTCTTCTTTCTTTCTCCACCCCTCCCCAAAGTTAAGAGATTTGCATTTATCCCTAGATTACTAACATGACCATTTTTGCTTGGGGAGGGCAGGGGTCAGGGCTAAAGGAGAGGGAATCCTATTTCTATCATGCAATGCACTAACTCTCCCTCATAGTTTAAAGTCAACTGCTTCTTTCATATTCATGCCCTCCATGCCTTCTTCCAAATCATTTATAAAAATGCCAAACTGAACAGGGCCTAGGACAAATTCCTGAAGTCTTGTTAATCTTTGTTATCTTAAAAAATTTTTAAAAAGACATCATATGGGAATAGTCTCTGTTGAAAGGGTTTTAGAAAACAGGCACACTGCTGCACTATTGGTAAAGCTGTGAATTGGTTCAACCATTCAGGAGAGAAATTTGGAATTAGGTTAAGAAGGTGACTAAAATGTCCATTTTCTTTGATCCAAAATTATAACTACTAGGCATTTATGCCTAGGAGTTCAAGGATAAAAAAAGAAAGCCAAAATATTTGTAGCAACTCTTTTTTTGTAGAAGCAAAGAACAGTTGATGCACATCAGTTGGAAATGGTTTAAAAAGCTGAGGTAATATAATGGAATATTACTGAATTGCAAAAAAAAAACAATGAATAGAATACACTGAAACATGGGAAGACTTAAAATGGATTAATTCATAGTGATGTCACCAAAATTATGAAAATAATATGGATGACTACTACAACGTGAATGGAAAAAAAGAACCAAACAAATGAAATGAATGTTAAATATGAAATTATAATGACCAAGCATGCACCAAGAAGAAGTATATGAATGCACCCTTCTAATTTCTTTGAAAACATGCAAGGTGGGAGAGTATGTGAAAAAATTCTGTGTGAAAGATATTCAATATAATATCAGAATTGTTTGATGTGTTGGTTAATTTTGCTGTACTTTTTTTTCCTTTTATTTTTTGTTCCAAGGTAAGACCCTCTGGGAAGGGAGGAGAGAAATATTGGAGAATAGAAATAATATAATAATAGGATATCAATATAATTTTATTAAAAAATTGCTCTAACCTACATTTTCAGTGGAATGTCAGCAAATGAAAATGAAAGTATGAGAGGGTAGATAATAAATCATACTAAAGAGATGACACATGTTCATTCTCTTATTGCTATTTCTGTACTAGGTTATTGTATTTAATATTGTAGGAAAGTGAATTTTCCTTTAACATTCATATTATCCCAACTGTGTGCAAATATCCTGGCTATTTACTATTCTTTCCTTCTATAGGTAGCAACATATTTGACTTACGGTGTCATTTAACCTACAATGGTATCATGAAGGTGCACCCACGTGATTATATGACTTTCTGAACCCCTTTTCTTCATATTTCCTCTCAAAGTATCTCCTAGTTTCTTGCTGACATATAGTTTGTTGGTCTTCTGTACACTTGAGGAGAGAACTCCAACCTACTGACTTTACAACACTTTGTAGATAAAACCTGCTTGTTGAAGTCTCCCATGACCATGGGTCAGCTCACTTGACCTGCCTGGTCCTATAACTATTAACTGCAACCCACATAGCCTCTGGAGCAAAACCTTTTATTAACTCAGGTCTCTTGTTAAAACAAAAACATTGGTCTGCCAACAGTGACAGAATGATGGGAACATGTATTTCAAGGAGGAAGAGAAAAGGATCAAATAGATATGATGTGGCTAGGATTCAAAAGATTAATGTCAACTAGGGAGCACAAATGCGGGAGAGGAAGACAGAATGGCAAGTGAGAATCAAGAGCCAAAAGCATGACTTTCGACATATTTGTTTTCTCCTACCTACTTTGCAGAGGCAGGGGCACTAGGTTTGAATTTCTCTTCTCTTTCTTGGTAGCTTTATGACCTTAGTCAAGAAAACTATAACTCAGTTTCATTATATGTATATTGAGAGGATCTCTAATTTTGCTCGCACTTTAAATCTATCATCTTATAAACACATTGTCTTGCAATCAGCAACCACTGGCTTCATATCTTCCATGTAATTTTTTTCTAAAATGTTCTGCTCTCATTCCTACTCTAAAGTAGAAACTCCATTGGGGAGGGGAAGTTAAACAGATTTCCTTCTCCTCGACTACTGTTAAATTGCTTCCACTAAAGTCATATCCTATGTAACAGATCTAGATTGGTATACCTACTTATACCATGGCAGAACAATGATTGACCTCAGCATTCTTTATTACATCATTATTTTCTGTGCCTCACACATTCTTTCTTCTAAGTCTTGTTAGAACTCTTACTATGTTTTGTTCTTGTTGCTGTTCCTTCCCAACAGTTGTAGTTCCATAGAAGAGTTGCATTTGTATATGACATGATGGGTCTCTGGATTGCCATATTGTCTCTAGACTATAGCATTGGAGCTTCTCTCTTCTATTCTGTGGCAAATTACACTTAAGAAGACATTTGTTTCCTCTCAATGTTTCTTGCCCACACCCCCTGAAGCAATTAAAATAACTTTTGAAAGGATCCCATAGGTCCTCCAGGAACACAGAGGCTTCAAAGTTATATGTCTTTTACTAGGCAAAAACATGTGAGCATTGAAATGTGCTTCAACCAAACAGATTGTAACTGTCATCCAAAGCTTTCATAAATGCTTCATATGTAAAATGAAGTTTGCCTGGTAACAGTCAAATTGTTATTGTATAAACTTAAAAGCTATCATGTTTATAGACCGCTACTCTATATAAATAATCATGAAAGCACTGTTTCTTCTTGCCAGATAATGCTCCAGGCTAGGTGATCAAATTCAAATTATTTTTCTTCTTTTTAAAATATATAATTAATGTCAATATGAATTTCTGAAGTCTTAATGTTTTCCTTGCAATACATTTACGTGAAAAATGCAGATGTTTTCTCAATTCACTAAGCCCAGGGTTCTGAGATTGGTAAGATGTTTTTCAATAGACCCTGTTCTTATTTTGATTCAGTTTAATTCAGTTCAACAGGTATTTATCGGGTGTCTCTAGTGTACAAAACACTGTATGAAAAACAATGGAGAAAACAGAGAAATGTAACACTTTTTTTGCTCTCAAGGAGCTTATTGTCACAGACGAGGAAATATGCTTTAACAATAAAATGTACTTTTTAAAATAGATTTTTCTATTTGATCTATCATGTAGACTGAAAGTATTAGACAACAAAGAACATGCAGAAAACCCACAACATGAGGAAAGACACTTTCTTGTGCTTGAGCATTCCCTCAGAGATGAATCACTCTTCTCTAAAATATTTAGACTCAGCTTTGCCAATGACTCCTCCCAATCAAACATACCAGTCACATTGAGTTCAGCAGTGGTGGGTCACGGGTTGAGCTCTCACCATGGACTTGGTATTGCCAAGGCCTGAACTTGTCTTTGCTTGCAATGTTCCTTAATCCAGGTCTTTTTTGATGACTGGATAGACTTTAGCACATGGCATTGTTTATTGAATGAAGGTGTCTTTGATGAGAAAAGTTGAATAAGTGAATGAATGAAAAAAAAAATAGTGTTTACTATTGACTAAACACGTTAAATGTGCCTAATGGGTTAAATTCATTTAAAATAAGTTTCATCGATGGCTTTTTAAATATATCACATTGATTTCAAACTACATACATACTAAATATTTCCTTTTTTTTTTTACTAAAGTAAAACAGGCAAAAGCAATCAGCACAGAGTCTGTGGTGAATAAGTCATACAGAATTTTTTACCCATACTTCCCCCCTCCCCCCACCTCTTCAACAAAAGTAGAAAAAATTAAATAAGAATGAAAGAATTAAAAATAAAAAATAATACTAGTGATAAGTGCCACAAATTTAAGAGAAAAATTAATTAAAGTCAATGAAATGTAGGAAGATGCCAGAGAAAATATGAGAATTGATCTGAATTAAAAATAAATGTAGGTTTTGGTTGAAAGGACGGGTGAGAACATCATCTTCATTGAGTAAATGAAGAGACAAGTTAAATTCAAGGGAGAATCAGAAACTAGTCTAGTTGGAAACTAGAAACTATTTGAAAAGAAGTGTTTGTGTATAAGAATCATGGGGAAAACATTTAGGAAAATTGGTAGGGGCCACTATGCAGCAGCATATTTAAATGAACTGGACACAAAGTTAGGAAAACCAGATAAATATCCATTGTAATAAACTATATATAGGTATTAATAGATTAGATTAAAATAGTGGGAATGGGGATAGAATGAAAATCACTGATTTTAGAAAGAAAATAGAGAATGAATTTAAATGGATTGAAAGTTTATGGATAAATTTATGGATGATAGAGAAACTCTGATTAATTGAGGGCTGAAGTAGAATAAGTAGCATATAAAAAAGCCAAAATTTTTATGACTGAGCACGTGGGAGAGTGGTGCTGGAATTAATAGAAACAGGATTGTCAATGATGTCTTCTCTGCTTTTCAGTCTCAAGAAAGGAGCTATAATGACTATCATTTCTCTTTGCTGCCTAGTCATTTATGGCATAAAGACCTTCAATTATATTATTTATCCTTGTTTTATCCACTTATATTATTTATCCTTGTTTCTGACTACTCATACAGATTCTTAAGATTTTTCTGTACTCAATTGGTTTGATTATTCCTTACCTGGCAGACTTTATTCCTTCATTAAACATTTAATAAATGATAGAATATATTGCTATGGCCAGACAAGGGGATAGAAATTGTACATGCAATTAATCTAGTATAGGAAACTCCTTCATCCAGTGTAGGTCATCACCTTCTTTGTAACTTAAAAATTTCAGAAAGTTACATAGAATATCTAAAAGTTAAGGGACTTGCCTACAGTTCCATAGTATATGTCAGAGATAGGATTTGCATCCATGTCTCCTAGCTTCAATGCTGTCTTTGCATTTTCTATGCCATGCTGCCTCCACCAAAAGACCAAAAATATGTTGGGCATCATACAATGGCATGAAAATCTTCTAAAATGATAGTGCATCTTTACTTTGGAAAATGTATCTATCTCGAATGTCTGAAACTGAAGAACACTTTAATGGATTTGAAGAACAACCAGAAAAGAATATCTACAAAAATCAAAGATACTTTGTGAAAACGAAAGGAAATAGAACACTATAATTTGGAAAATTACAGACTGAGAGGATGTGATTGGAATTGGCAAAATCATAAATGGTGGGAAAATACAGATATCATGAATTTCTTCACTGGATCCCAAAATACTATGACAAAGGTAATCTTTTTAAACTTAGAATAAAATAAAGTTAAGACAAATTAAAACAATCCATAGAACTCTGCATACAAAATATATAAAAAAAATAACAGGATTAAAACTACAAGAGAATTTAGAGATGATTTAGCCCAAACTATTCTTTTTTAAAAAACTAAGGAAACTGAATCCCACTGAAAATCCCACTCTCGTCCTCTTTCGCCATCCCCATTACAATGAGTTGGAATTATTACATAAGTGTGTATGTGCATATATGTATATGTATGTATATATATGCATGGATGTATATATGTATAACAGTTTGGACAAATTACTGAATGACAGAGACTTCAGTGGATAATAACATTTTTGTGCAGAGATGTCTAAAGGGGACCTAGATTTAGGTTAGTATTTAGATACATAAAAATTATTGGACACTGAGGTACTTTTTCGAGCTAAACAACCAAGCATTCAAATTCCACTGCAGAGATTGCAACTCCAATGGGCTGGCCATGTTGTTCAAATGCCAAATGTATGTTTGCCTAAAAGACTATTTTATAGAGAATTCATGCAAGAAAGGGCCTCACATGTTGAGCAGAAGCAACAACACAAAGACACTCTTAAGATGTCTCTGAAGAAATTTGTAATCAGTTGTATGACATGGAAGATTGTGGCAAAGGACCACTTAACATAGCATACCTGAATTAAAGACGATGCTGTGCTCTATGAGGAAAGCAGAATTGCCATAGCTCCAAAAAGAAAAACAAAATAAAACAAAACACAACAATGAGCTGTGCAAATTTAGACATCTCAACCCCAAATGCTCATATGTACTATTTATGCCCAACTTGAGGTAGAGCATTCTGAACTCCTATTGGTCTGATTAGCCATAGACATACACACTGTACCTTGATTCCAACATGGTGATGCCATTTTGGTGCTCCTTGAAAACAAAGGACAACAACCAACCAACCAACATCTTTGGTTTTTAGATGTGTTTCTTATAAAACAATAGATTGTGAGGCTTTGTTTTATTATCCAATCTGGTGCTCCTTTTAATTTTATTGTGTTATTTAATCTATCCACATTTAAAGTTATCAGCATTAGATTTAGATTTTCCTTCATTTGTCTATGATACTGGTTTCTTTTTTTTTTTTTCCAAATTAGGATTTGTTCCTTTATCCTCTGTAAAGTGGGAGGGAGTAAGGAAGGGAGGATAATGATGATGATAGAGTTGATTTGATTAAAGTTTTAGAACTGTAATAGAGAATTAAGGAAGAAGTACCAAACACTAAAATTTAAGAGTTCCAGAATTTGTTTCTGGACTGAGTGACATGCTGACTGGTGAGGGGAGAGAAGTCCAGAGATTGATGTGAAAATACAATAACTATTTTGGAGACAGTTGGCTAATTTGACTAAGGCAGAGATTTTGGGAAGGTATATAATTTGAGATAAGACCAGAAAATAATTAGGATTAAGTGATGGAGAGCCTTGAGTACCAGGAAAAGGATTTTAAATTTTAACTCTTCATTCTGTTTCCCATGGAGGTATGTTTTTTGTCTCCCCAAGATGGGGAGACTGAAAGGAGCTGTTGTCAAATTCTTCTTTCTTCTTTGTATCACATTCCTGACCATTAAAATTCATAATTTTCACTCTTTTTCTCTTCATTTGTCATTTGTTTGTCTCTGAATCTTTCCCACAATTTCCTACTTGCCTGGTGAAGAAGAAATGTATCCTACTTCATGCCCACTTCACATAATCCATCTTATAACACAGCACTGTTCTATTTCAAATATGAAGAATTTAGAGATCCTTCACTCTAACCACAATATTTTTCTTGGTCAACTTTCACATTCCACTACATGCACTAAAACTGTTCTTCCATCAAAGAATCCCTAATTACTTAATCCATACATGGTATTTAATTAACTATTTGTGTGATTATAAGGGACCTCATCCATGGCCTGAATTCCATGGCTAGCCACTTAACCATTGTCCCCTTCACTCATTCAAATCAATTCAACAAGTATTTATTAAGAGTATATTGCACTTAGTGTTTGGTATCTTATCTTGCCAGATCTTCAAAATCTTCATAAGACAATTCAAATGATACAATTCAGTTTCTTGGCATGACACTGGTATATCATCCAGGTTTCACAGACATAAAACAATGAGGTCAATACAACAGCTCTGTAGTGCTTCCATTTGGTAGACAGTCTAATACCTCTTCTCTCCCATACTTTGCTTTGGAGCCTCCCAATTCCTGAGCTAGCTCTGGCAGTGTGTGCATCAGTCTTATCACCTATGTGTATATCTCTTGAAAGTATACTGCCAAGGTAAGTGAACTTATCCACAGCATTCAAAATTTCTCCATTTGCTGTAGTCAATGGTTCCATATATGGGTGGTGTGGTGCTGGCTGGTGGAGAACTTGTGTTTTCTTGGTGTTAATTTTTAGGCCAAAATTAGCACAAGCAGCAAAGTTTTGTTGCATCTCACCTTCAGAGGTTGCATTAAGTGCACAATGATCTGTGACCAAAAAAAAAACCAAAACAAAACAAATATATACCAATTCTCCCTGCACTTTAGTCTTGTCTTGTAGCCTCTTCAACTTAAATAATTTACCATGGGGGTAACTAACCTTAATGTTGTTTTAATTCTTATTGAAAGTATCTGACAACATTCTTGAAAACATCATGCTAAAAAGCATGAGAACAAGCACATAACCTTGCTTCACTCGGTTGGTGACTAAGAAAGCATTAAAGTGCTGTCCATTTTCCAGAACCCAGGCAAGTATGCTGTCATGAAATTGATGTACAATACTGATGAACTTCTTTAGGCAACTTAATTTTGAAATAATTTTCCACAAGCCTCATGACTGACAATATCAAAAACCTTGGTCATATCAATGAATGTTCTGTACAGACCTCTGTTTCATTCCTGGCATTTCTTCTGTAATTGTCAGGCATCAAACACATAGCAACCATTACTCAGCACTTTCTGAAGCCACATTGGCTCTCAGGTAGATGCCCATCTTACAGGTGAAAGAACAGTCTATTAAGGAGAACTCTGGCAATAATCTTGCCAGCAGTGACTGAGAGAAATCATCTGTGATTGTCACAGGACAATCTATTTCTTTTACATTTATAGAGATGGACAGTGGAGACATCTTTGAACTCCTTGGAGATAACCTCTTGCTATATAACCCAGAAAATTTCAGTCAACTTCTTATTGAGCAGTGTACTCCTTCTCTTGTAAATCTCAACTGGAACAGAATTTGCACGGGGTGCTTTGCCACATGAGGTGATCCTAATGACATTTAAAACCTCTTCTTCAGTTGGAATTTTACCTAGAGAGGGACTGACTTTAACCTGAGGTCTATGGTCAATGGCTTTAGCATTGATTGATGATATTTTATTGAGAACACTATGGAACTGTTTGGTCCACCTTTCCAGTATCAGTGTAGCTCCATCAATACTGAAATGTACCATAGGTCTTTGACCCATAAATAGCTTTCAGGGCATGATAAAAGCTCTTTAGATTGTTACTATTAGCATAAAACTAAATTTCCTCTGCCTTCTTACTTAGCCAAAAATCCTGCATCTCTCTAAGCTTCACTTGTACTTTACTTTTGATGCAATTAAATACTGCCTTCTTAGAGATGGATGAACTATTCTGCTCATAAACCTTGCGGAGTTCTTGTTCTTCATTTAGCAGCTTCTGAATTTTCCCATCGATTTTTTCAAACCAATATTGATGTTTATGGGTGTTCTGACCCATATGACTAAATGCAGTCCTGTATACCAAATCTCTGAAAAGGATCTACTCCCTTTCTGCTCCATTGTTACCAGTCTTCTATTAGGTCAACTTTTCCCCACAAGTTAGTAACAAACTGTTCTTGTTGAGAGAAGTACTTTAATCTTTTGACATTGATATTTCGGTATTGTCTTGACTTAGGGCTGCAGCTTTTGTTGAATACAAATATTTAACTTGGAGAGGAGAAGTTTGATCAGTCCAGTATTCTGCAACACGCATTGCCTTCATGACTCTCACATCCTGTCTGTTTCTTCTCCTTACAATAACATAGTCTATTAAAGGCCAATGTTTGCTGCTAGGATGCATCCATGAAGTTTCATTGCCTTTAGGTAATTATAATACAGTGTTGGTGATGAGACAGTCATGAGATCCACAGGTCTTCAGTAGTAAGTCACTATTGCTGTTGCTGTGTCTGACTCCATTCCTCCCGAGGACTCCCTGCTACATCTGGTAATCTTGCATTACTTTTGCATTACTCTTGCTTTAAAGTCACTCACAATTAAGAGATCTTCATAAAATTTTTCTTTAACCTTATCAGAGTTCCTCATGGTATGAGCAGAGCGAATGATGGTGGTGGCATGATGCTTTCTTGCAAATGGAAATTGTGTGGCCGTGGGCCTGTTGTTTATTCCTTTTGGTAGGCATACACTCTTGTTGACTAAGTTAGTTATAATTGAAAACCTACACTCACTTCCTAGCTCCATCATGGCAGGCACTCCAGAAAAATGTGTATACAATTCCAAATTTGGAGAGCTGACCTTCATTTGCCAGCTTTGTTTCATTCATGGCTGCTATTTGGATGTGATACCTGATGAATTTTCTTACAATATGAGCTGTCCTTCTTTCAGGTCTATTGGACTTTATGTTGTCTTTAAGTCTGTGCACATTTCATGTACCAATGGTGAGTGAAAACTTTGCAAAAGTTTTTGCATATTTTTTGTGTGTTTTGACTACAAGGTGGGATTCCTGCCTGGTGTGGTAAGCAAGTCAGGGTTGGGTGAAACAGACAATTTTTAGGGCAGCTTTTCCAGTTCTTTCCTCACACCAGGAGGTGAGCAGTGCAGTCCTCTATAAAAGATGCTCAGATACCCAGAGGCCTGCTGAATGCCACTGCTTCTTTCAGTGAAAACATGACCTGACACCCTGGGTCACCTCTGTGCAAGTTTGTGACTATAGCTCCCATTATATCCACATCTGCTGCTTTGTCACCTGACTCTTACCACAGGACTTTGAGATAGATAAAAAAAACAGTAAAAATGGTATGGGTGTTATCTTTTGACACATTCATAAATTGGGTTTAAATGAGGCATAGTTGTGTGAAGTTATCATCACTCTCTCTTCCAAAGTCATCAAAATCCAGTGGCAAGACAAAGACAAGATGATTGGTGATGGCTTGGGATGTATTGAATAACCTTGGTATCTCTGGTGTTTAACGAAATTCTAAACACTCCACAACACCTGCTTTAGCCCCCTTCATGGTTGTTGGAGCAAATTGTTCTCATTTTCCCATTCTACCAGAGGAAGTCTTCATATACGTGGGGTGGACACTCCCTTAACTCACTGAAGGGTTTGAGACCCCTCAGTTATCCTCTACTTGGTTTACCCCTTCTACAAAAGGATTTAATGAGGTGTGGCCATTGCACATGCTATAGCTTCTTGAAGGCATAGGTGAGAGTTGAATAAATCAGGTAGACAGCAAAGGTGGAAAGCTATCATGAAAAGTGCTCGGCAGCCCTAAAACCAGAAGTACTAGTCTTCCCTGAACACGCTCTACATCCCCAAAACCAAAGATATACATATATAAAATGGAAGGTATAGAAAAAAAAATTAACTATGTATCAGGTGAATCAAAAAAAGCCGGAGTTGCACTCCTACTATCTGACAAAGCAAAAACAAAGAAACAAAAAGTAAGAAGGATAAACAAGGAAATGATGTCATGCTGAAAGAAACCATAAACAACAAATTGATATTAATGTTAAATTCATATGCTTGAGGTACCTTAACATATAATTCATAAAGAGAAAATTAACAAGAAGATAATATGATTCTTGCAGGAGATTTCAATATGCCTCTCTCGTTACTGGATAAATTTAACATAAACAAAAGAAAAACATATAGAATTAAACAATTTGCTGCAGGAACCAGAGCTTAAAGACTTGTAACATCTTCTAAATGGGACTACTTAAAAATATGCTTATATCCCAGCTGCACATGAAATTCTTACAAAGATTAACCATACATTAGGACAGAGAGATATTGTAAGCAAATATTGTAAAACACACACACACACACACACACACACATACACACAACAGAAATAGTAAATGCATCCTTGAAGGAACATAATGCAAACAAAAGACATATACCCAAATAGAGACTTAAAAATAAAATCTTAAATAATAAATGGGTCATCAAAGAACAAATCATAAAATAATAATGTGAAAGAAAATAAAACCAAATGATAACATCACTAATAAAGTAACAGTAATACCAAATTTGCTGGGAAGCAGCTAAAGCAGTCCTTATAGAGTGAAAAAAAAATCACATCTCTACAAACAAAAAGTAAAATAGAAAGAAAATGATTGAAGAACTGAATATACATTTAAAATTGGAAAGTCAACAAATAATCAAACTTAGTATAACCTTAAAAGAAGAGATATAAAAAATGAGAAGAGAAATAGATAAGATGGAAACCAAAATATTAACTATAGAAATGGTAAATTAAACTAACAGCTGGTTCTTTCAAAAGCTGAAAAACAAACCAACCCTCCCCAAAAAACTTTTACCCAGTCTGATTTTTAAAAAGAGTGCTAGAAACCAAATCAACAAAATAGAAAATATGCCAGTTGAAATCACAACAAAATCTGGAGAAATAGAAAGAATTATAAAAATTTACTGTGTGCAGTTGTAGCCTAAGCAAAAATAAATAAAGAGTATTTTAAAAAAAATATAATACCCAAACTAACACAATAACAAAGAAATATTCTATATAATCCAATCCAGAAAAAAGAAATAGGACTAATTGTAAAGGAATTACCAATGAAAAATACTTCTTATCTTGATGGTTTCACAGAAGTCTATTGATCTTTTAAAGAACAATTGTCTGATACTAGACAAATTAATCAAAAAACTAAGAAATTAATATCCTAGATTGTTTTTATGAGACATTTATAATCTTAACTCATAAACCAGGAAAAAATAAAGCAAGAAGCAGGATAGAATTATAGATTAATATCATCAATGGATATCTATTGAAAATTTTTGAATGTGAAATCCTAACAAGTATACTACAGGAATTCGTACAAGAATTCATTCATTATAACCAAATTGAACTTAAGCCATGGAAGCAAGGATGATTCTGTATTAGAAAAAGAATCAACAAAATTCATTCTTAAAAATAAAAATACCCCAAATCCCATAATTATCTCAAAAGATGCAGGAAAAACAAACAAACAAACAAAAACTTTGACAAATTATAACACTTGTTTTTGTTGACAATGCTACAAATTATATCATAAAAAGCATATTAATAATGGGGATACACTAAAACCTTTCCCAATAAATATGCAAATAAATAAAAATTTTCCAGTCTCCCAAGTATTATTTGCTATAGCAGTAACACAATAGAAATCAATTAAATGTCTGGAGACAGATAACAGAGATAAATAAAACTATCATTATTTGCTAATGATATGAGAGAAATTTACTTAGAAATTTACTTAGAAAATACTAGGGAATTAACAAAGATACAAATCAATACAAGTGATATTCAGCAAATTTGCAGGCTACAAGAGATCAAGAATGAAGATGGAGAAAAGACCATCAGGTTCAATAATCCAGGTTTACCACGAGTTTACCATGAGTTGCTCTCTGAATAGAAGCATTTTAGTAATAACAATGAATGAGTGTTTTTTTAAAAAGAGACTATATAGATTAAATGATCAATATATGTTACCAAGTGCTAGAGCTGAACTAATAAATTGGTGATAGTGTTAGGTACTAATTTGCTTGCCAGCTAAGCACAAATAAAAAAAATTAGAGGGGAAAAAAGTTAGGTAACAAACTTTTCTTTTTCTGAGAATCAAAGTATACACATTCATCCCCCAATCCAATTTTGTCTATGTATTAAAATCAAACCAGGAGTTTTCACTTTGGCTCTTTTTAGGGCATTATGATATATAGTAAATAGACCTTTAATCCTGATTTTACAGAACATAAAAGAAATGCTGTTCAAGCAGATGGTTTTTCTATTGATACTCTAGGAAGGCAATGAGTAGAGCATTAAATCAAAATTCATTGAAGGATTTTCTATGAGGGACTAAGATCAAGTGCTCTAAGTATTTTGCTTGATGTTGTAGGTCAGTTTTAGGAGTGAAGAGGATTTCATAGAATATTGCTAAAGAGATAGTTAGCACATCCATTAAGCTATATCTTTGAAATGCCAGATTCTTAAATGAGCTTTGAACAGGTGCTGTATTTCATTCAATTCCTCTAGCAACATGGGTATTAGCCTTATGCCATATTGTTTAAGAAGAAGAATCATATAAATTTGTGATTAAAGTCTTGAAAAGGTCAGTCAACATTTTGTGATAGATGTAAGTATTTTTCAAATTTTTTTTAATATTTTATTTTTCCCAATTACATGTAAAAACAAGTTTAACATTCTATTTTTAAATTTTGAGTTCTGAATTCTTTCCCTCCCTCCCCTCCACCTCTGTTGAGAAGGCAAACAATTTTACATAGATTATACAAGTATAGTCATACAAAACACATTTCCATGGAAGTAATTTTGTTTTTAAAACAATAGATAAAAATATCACCAAAAAAGTATCTTTGGTTTGTATTCAGGCCATGTCAGTTCTTCCTCTGGAGATGGACAACACCCCTTTCATCATAAGTTCTAAAGAATTGCCTTGGATCATTGTATTGCTGAGAATAGCTAAGTTATTCATAGTTGGTCAGTTTGTTCCTTCATTCTTGAAGAGAATCAAAATGGCTTCACTATGCCTGAATCAAGTTTCACTGTGTCTGAATGTGGCTAATCAGACCAATATGAGTTTGGAATGCTCTACCAAGGGTCAAGCACTAATGGTGGATTTTCTAAATTTGTGCACCTTGTGTTTCTTTTGAGCTGTTTCAGTTCTGCTTTGTTCATAGAGCACAGCACTTTCTCCGATGTGGGCACACCATGCTGAGAGGTTCTGTGCCAATGTCTTCCATGTCACACAACCAAATCCAAAGTTCTTAAGATAGAGCTCGAGAGTATCCTTATATTGCTTCTTCTGACCACCATATGCCTACTTGACCTCTTTGAGTTCTCCATAAAATATTCTTTTTGGCAAATGTACATTTTGCATTCAAACAATGTGATCAGCCTATTGGAGTTGCACTCTCTGAAGCAGAGTTTGAATACTTGGCAGTTGAGTCTAAGAAAGGACCTCAGTATCTGGTATCTTATCCTGTCAGACGATTTTCAGAAGCCTCCTAAGACAATTCAAATGGAAATGATTCAATTTCTTGTCATGACACTAGTAAACTGTCCAGTTTTTACAAGCATACAGAAATGAGGTCAGCACAATGGCTCTGTAGACCTTCAATTTGGTAGTCAGTCTAATAACCCTTCTTTCCCACATTTTCCTTTGGCTTCTCCCAAATACTGAGCTACCTCTGGCAATGCTTATG
Source organism: Pseudochirops corinnae (assembly GCA_028646515.1). Lineage (NCBI taxonomy): Eukaryota > Metazoa > Chordata > Mammalia > Diprotodontia > Pseudocheiridae > Pseudochirops > Pseudochirops corinnae. Next base: position 476,034,692 of record CM053585.1, read on the forward strand.
TCAACCTCATTATCAATGTATACATTCCTGTAAAGTACACTACCAAGGTAAGTGGACATATCCACAGCATTCAGAACTTCTCAACTCTCTGTAACCAATGGTTCCATGTATGGGCAGTATGGTGGTGGCTGATGGAGAACCTGTGTTTCTTGTAGATCATCATATATTATTGCTGTTAAAGCGTACAATGTTCTCTTGGTTCTGCTCATTTTATTTTGCATTGGTTCAATTTTTGGGTTTTTATTTTTTCTGAGAGTATCCTGCTCACCATTTCTTAAAGCATAAAAGTATTCCATCAGAATCATATGTAACAACTTAGTCATTCTCCAATTGATAGACATCAACTCAATTTCCATTTCTTTGCCACCACTAAAAGATTTGCTGTAAATATTTTTAATACATAGGTGCTTTTCCTTTATTATCTCTTTGGGATATAGACCTAGTAGTAGTATTGCTTGCTTAAAGGGTGTACCTGGTTTTATAGCCCTTTGGGCATAGTTCCACCTTACACTCCAGAATGGTTGAATCAGTATACAACTTCACCAGTAGTACATCATTGTTTTAATTTTCCCACATCCCCTCCAACCTTTGTCATTTTCCTTTTCTATCATATTAGCCAATCTGACAGGTGTGAGGTTATAGCTCAGAGTTGTTTTAATTTGCATTTCTCTCATCAGTAATGATTTAGAGAATCTTTCATATGGCTATAGATAACATTGATTACTTTGTCTGAAAACTGCCTGTTCATATCCTTTGACCATATATCAATTGAGGAATGCTTCTTATTTCTATAAATCTGACTCAGTTTTATATATATTTGAGAAATGAAGTCTATCAGAGAAACTCACTATAATTTTTTTTCACAGTAATGATTACCAATTATGTATTTTCCTCCATCCTATTTTCCTCTCTCCCTCTCCCTCTCTCTCTGTCTCTGTCTCTGTCTCTCTCTCTTCATCTTCTGTCCATTCTCAAAAGTATTTTGCTTCTGATTTTTACTGCAAACTACCCTCCCTTGTTTCAGCTCCTCCCTTCTCTTATCCCCTTCCCTTATTACTTTACTGTATGTAAGGCAGATTTCTAAATCTAACTGAGTATGTATATTATTCCTTTTCTGAGCCAATTCTGATGTGAGTAAGGTTTGTGTGCACCCTTCTTCACTTCCTTCACTTTCCCTTCCTCTGTAAAATCTTTTTTAGACCTCTGTTATATTAGATGTTATCCCATTCCATCTCTCCCTTTCTCCTTCTCCCAATGCATTCTTATTCCTCATCCCTTATTTTTAGAGAATCATACCATCATATTCATTTCACACATCTGCTTTCTCTCTATGTATACTCTTTATAAATGACCCAATAAAGTTTTTAGGAGTTATAAATATCCTTTTCCCATGTAGGAATACAAATAGTCCAAACTTACTGAATTATTTATAATTTCTCTTTCCAGTTTACTCTTATATACTTCTTTTTCATCTAATATTTGAAAGTCAAATTTTCTATTCTGTTCTAGTCTCTTCATTGAGAATGCTTGAAAGTCCTCTGTTTCATTGAATATCCATTATTCCCCTTGAAGGATTATACTCAGTTTTGCTGGGTAAGTAATTCTTAGTTGTAATCCTAGCTCTTTTGCCCTCTGGAATATCATATTCCAAGCCCTCTGATTCTTTAAAGTAGAAGCTGCTAAATCTTGTGTTATATCTTGATTCTGGCTCCATGATGTATGAATTATTTCTTTTCTGCTGCTTGAATTATTTTTTTCTTTATCTGAAATGTCTGGAATTTAGCTATAACATTCCTGAGAGATTTTTTTGTGTGTGTGGGAGGGGGAATCTCTTTCAGGAAATGATCAGTCGATTCTTTCAGTTTCTATTTTACCTCTGGTTCTAGGATATTAGAGTAGTTTTCCCTGATAATTTAAAAATCATTGGAATACCTGAAAGTCATCATTAGAAAAAGAGCCTAGCCATCATCTTTCAAGAAATTATCTCTCCTCAATCTCTTTTCCAGGTTGATTGTTTTTCCAATGATATATTTCAGGTTTTCTTTTACTTTTCTGTTCTTTTGATTTTGTTTGATTGTTTCTTGATGTCTCATAAAAAGTCAGTATCTTTCACCTGGTCAATTCAAACATTTAAAGAATTATTTTCTTCAGTGAGCCTTCATACCTCTTTTTCCTTTTAACAATTTTACTTTTAGTAAATGAGTAAATAAATAAATAAATAAAATAAAATAAAAAAACAATTTTACTTTTAAAGGAGTTCTTCTCTTCAGTGAAATTCTGTATGCCTTTTTTTTTTTCTCCCAATTTGGTCAATTCTGCATTTTAAGGCATTTCTTCTCTTAATTGGATTTTTGTACTTATTTTAGCATCTAGCCTGTTCTGTTTTTTGAGGTGTTATTTTCTTAAGTATTTTTGTGCCTCTTTTGCCACACTGTTGACTCTTTTTTCATAATTTTCTTCATTAATCTCATTCTCTTCCCAGTTTTTCCTCTACACCTCTTACTTGATTTTTAAAATCCTTTTTGAACTCTTCCATGACGTGAGAACAATTCATAGTTTTCTTGGACGCTTTGGAAGCCTTTTGACTTTTTTGTCTTCTGAAGGTGTGCTTTGATCTTCCTTGTCATCATATTAACTTCTTATGATCAGAACATTTTTTCCATTGCTTGTACATTTTTCGGCCTGTTTCTTGACTTTTGACTCTATGGTAAAGTACAGATTTGCTTCCTAAATGGAGAGGGCATTGTGCAAGCTTCAGGTTTTTGTTCAGCTCTTTTCAGAGTTAATTCTGGGGACTTGGAAGTTTTTGTCTTTTCTAAGGTGTTATGATCTAAGGCAGTGGTTCTCAACCTTCCTAATGCCATGACCCTTTAATACTCGTGTGTGGGCATATCTGCATGTGGGTGGACCTGCCTGGAGACAGATAGAAGAGTGGTGTCTCGGTTCCTAAGACCACTGGAAATATGTGTTTTCTCATGGTCTTAGGTGACTCCTGTGAAAGGGTCATTTGACCCACAAAGGGGTCAAGACCCACAAATTGAGAACCACTGATCTAAGGAGAGATGTGTTTACTTCAATACTGCACTGTGCACTGGTTTGTGAGTGACCACAAACACTCTTTTCCCCCCATAACTGTGATCAGGGTCCCTCTGCAGGTTCTGCTGTGTTAGCACTCCTCCTCACATTGTGACTAAGACCCAAGACTGTGACTCAAACATAAATATAGGCAATGCAAAAGAGTAAGATGCTGGTGTCAGCAAAGGGAGCCTTGTAAATCTCCTTCTGATGCATTGTTCAATCCTCTCACCATCTTTGGGCTGAGAGGTTTGGAAAATGCCACTGCTACCACTAATTAAGTTACTCCAAGGCCTACTCCCAGTTTGCTAGGACAAGATCTGTGTTGGCACAACCTGTGCTTGACTTTGCTCCTCTCTCCCCATGGTGCAACAGACCTTTCCTGATAATCTTCTAAGTCATCTTAGGTTGGAAAATTGTTTCACTCCACCTTTTTGCGGACTCTGTTGCTCTAGAATTTGTTTAGAGTCTTTATTTAGAGATATTTGGAGGGTCTTGGGGGGTAGTTCAGGTGACCTTGCCTTTACTCTGCTATCTTGGCCAGAAGTTAATATTCTTACCAAAGCAAAAAAGTTAACCCACTTCAGAACACACAGGAAAAACAGAGGCGCCTGCCCATACTTTTTTTTTTAAGGGAACCTGTCTACATGCAGTGTATCACTTTGGACAAAGGCACTCTAGACATACACTGTTTTGTTCTTGCTTAGAATGGCTATTGTCATGAACAGTGATGACTGAAGCAATAGAAGGAGCTATCTAGCTGAGTCAGATTTAGAAGAAATTGAGAGCAGGGCACAGTAAGCATCCATATAGAGTGAAATATTTTTTTAAAATGTACACATACAGGAATTTTTGTACAAACAAAATCAATAGACATGAGAAAAGAATAAATACAGAACTACAGAATTCAAGATTAAAGAGGAATTTTGGAGGCCACCTGATTCAGTACATACTTGACCTAGAATCTTTTTTAAAATAGCTGAAACAATTAGTAATTTAACACTCTGCCTGAAGACTTCCAGAGAAGGAGGACATACTACCTGCTGAGACAGCTCATTTCACTGGTGCATGGATCTAATTGTTATAAGCTTTCCCTGACATCAAGCCTAAATAGACCTCAGTAAATGCAACAATTTCAGATAACTATATGAAAAGCTCAAGTCTCTCTTGCCCACATTAACAATGAATCCATGCAGCTTGACCACAGACTTTTCTTCTTGTTCTGAACCCCATGAACTTTGTTCATTCTGTTTGAATTCCTGGTTAAATGTTATTCTGGTTAAAGTTCATGGTTCTAATGTCTATTATCTAAAGTCTAGTCAGAGAATCACCCAGACACAGAGCAATACTGCTGCTATTACCAAAAGAAAAATCCCCCCAGCTCTAATTTCTTTTATCAAAGCATTATCTCTTCTCTGTACCTTCAGCCCTTTCTTCTTACCTAGCAACGTCTTCCATCCTTGCATTTCCACCATACTTTCCCATGAACTACCTCTAAGGAATTAGACAACTATATAGAATAATGGGGCCAGCTAGGTAGCATAGTGGACAGACTACTGGGCCTATAGTCAGGAAGACTCTTCTTTCTGAGTTCAAATCTGTCTTCAGACACTTAACTAGCTGTGTGACCCTGAGTAAATCACTTAACCCTATTTGCCTCAGTTTCCTCATCTGCAAAATCAGCTGGAGGAGGAATGGTAAACCAATCCAGTATCTTTGTCAAGAAAATCTCAAATGGGGCCATGAAGAATCAGACATGACTGAAAACAACTGAACAAAAAAATAGCATAACTGGGGATGTTATGAGTTTTCCTATAAAACATCAGGGAAAAAGTAGAGCCTCGGGGGAACTCTCAAAAATGAACAGTCAGATACGACTAAGGACCTAGGATCCTCATTCTTTCCTTGATGAAAATTTACTAATTGCTGACTCTTTTGTATACAGATGCATACATGTATGCACAAATACATTTACATACATAGAGACACAGACATGCAAACACACACATACAATCACCTTACTGGAAACTCTGTGGAACCTTGCCCACCACTCTTTCTTCCTTTCTGCCTCACCCCTATCCTGCCTAGTGGAAGTAAACAAGCCAGAAGAATTCCTCAGTTAGCAAAGTTTGTTCCTAGTACTTGGTACAGAAGGAAAGACTTAGTCTAAAAGAAAGAACTTAAAAGTTAGCCCTCCACCTTCATACAGTGAAATTGTTAGATGCCTTTCACAGATATCCAAGTAAGCTTAGGTCCTACAGCCTGAGGATTCCTCCTGCCTAGTAATGTATCAAGAGCAAGGGTTAACTTATAGACAGGCCTGCATAATGCAGTGGGGTCAGTGGCACCAATGTAATTCTCAGCATAGAAGAAGCTACCTAGTACAATGGGCAGATCTCCTTAAAGTATCTATGAGGGGAAAGAGATAAGAAAGAATATGGGTTTTATTCTGGACCATTGTGTGGAATCTCCACATTGATTAATCAAAGAATGGTGGATATTTAATAGAAAATTCCTGACCCACATATGACATGGATATATTAAGATAAATGGGAGCTGGGACTGGGGTTACTCCTTTTGCTAGAGGAGGCATTGATTTCTGCCTTTGTGGAAAGTGGTAGAAGGGCCGAGGCAATATGCTCGCTTTCTTATGTTCCTATCTTGAACAGGTATTGAGCTATCTACTTCATATGAAATACTGCAGTATCAGAGTACAATGGTTTCTTTTAGGGGTTCAAAATGCTATCAAATTATCCTAGTTAACTTAGCGGGGAGGTTAATGGTTTTTTTACTCTTGGAGAGTTTAGCTCTCTCCCACCAAATGCCAGTAACACAAAGATAATCACAAATAACAATATTTGTAAAAGGAAATAGTAAAACTAAAATTGAGAAAAATGTACCAATTCATATGGATGATAGGATGCAAAAGAAAGAGCAATATGAACCTGAGCTTGAACAAAGAGAAAATGACCTCCAATGAATAAGTGCAATGTCGCTATCTCTGGGGACGCAGAAGTTGGAAATAAAGGGACTTGATGGGAGGCCAGCTTCCCTTAAATATCTGTGGTTCCAGAGGATCCCGTTCTGTTGACCATTCAAAAGTTTGTACCTTCTCTGTTACCTCTTCTCTCTGGAACCTTGGTTTTCTCTCTCCTCAGTCTCTGCAAACCAATTCAGTGTCTTAAACTCAAAGCATCCTCTGGCATCAGGAGTGATGTGTGTCTCCATGTAGGTAGACTTCATGAAGTGTCACAGGGATGTCCTCCAGAGAACCAGGTCACCAACCTAGGTTGGAATATGATCTTACAGAAATCAAAGTGATCAGAAGGAAAGGTATCAGAGGAATAAGAAAGATTAAAGATGCTGGAGTTACAAGGAGGGTGGGGCAATAATTAACTGGCAAGTTTTCATAGGAGGCAAAAGATACTAAATATGGTCTCTGTCTTCAAGGGTTAATTAAAGCAGCAAATCTTACATGAGACAAATAAGGGCTAAAGTTTGTGGTGCTTATTATAAATCCAATAGGCTTTCAGGGATGGAAGGAATCAATGTAGGCTGCAGCAAAGAGAGAAAACTTCCTGAAGGAAATGGAATTGGAACTGGGGAGGCATAGGATGAATAGGTGGAGAGAAGGAAAATGGGCAATGGTGACAGCTGGGTGGCATACTGGTCAAAGCCAGTCAGGAGTCAGGAAAATATAAATTTGAGTTCTGCCACAAAACACTAATTATATTGCCCTGAGTAAATTATTTTAACCTCTCTCAGACTCAGTTTTCTAATCTATAGAATTAAATTAATACAATCTATCTCAGAGCATTGTTGTATCAAATGAGGTAACACATGTGAAGTGCTTTACAGACCTTAAAGTGCTATAGAAATGTTAATAATAAAAATGCTAATTTATATGTAAAGTGATAATAATAATAGTAATGATTATTTTGTTAGTATTTTTAAAGTACTCTAAGGTGTGTAAAGCACTTTACATGTTATCTCATTTGATATTATTATTATTATTCTAATATTAAGCAGAGTATAAATACAAAAAGAAACATTACATGTTTTGATGACAACAAGGAAGAAAACTTGACTCGAGTGAAGATTGTGTTTTGAATGAGTACTATGAGGAGATTGTGATTGGTACCATGAATTATAAGAAGGAATTCTAAGCAAAACAGAGAAGTATGTTGTGAAACTATTTTAAAAAGATTAATCTGGCAGCAACATACATGGTCAGTGTGAGTGAAAAGAGACTGGAACTGAAGAGATCTACTAGGAAACGTCTGCTCCAGTCTAACTCTGTAATGATGATGAACTCTTCTGCTGTGGGAGCAGCAGGGGAAAGGTTAACTCCAACAGCAAGTCCCAGAAGAAATAAGAGAGATGCTGTATTTAAGACATGAAGAAAAATGAAGTTAAAATCTCTCCAAGGTTTTTAGTTAGGGAACAGGATATGGGAAATAAAAACCTGAAGGAAAATAGTATTTCCTTCCACTGCTTCATTCACAATTAAGCAGTAGTCACTCATCAGACCTTGAAGGGAAGGTATGTGGTCCAGAACTGATATCTTTGAGGTAAAGATCAAGGTAGGATCTTTGTCCAGAATCAAGACAGAAAATTTTCATTTCGGTTAGATCTGCTAAAAATGAAATGTACTACCTTGAGGATCGCTAGTTTCTCCCTAATTAAAACCCCCAAATTAGAAAATCTCTTCACTGGTAATGCTGTAGAGAAGAATACTGTACAGTTCTTATACTGGACTAGATGACCTGGGGGCTCTTCAAATTTTGAGGTTCTGTGAGTCACTAATTTTACGGTTCTTGCTCATGCACCAAGTAGCATATAACAACAGTTGTTGATACTCTGCCATTTTTAAATTAGTAAAATGCTATAACTTGAACTTAAGAACAGTGGTAACCACATGAAACAATGAAAAATAAAGGAAGTTTAAAAAAGGTATATAATCTGAATGAACCACATTATCCCAAGAGCATTCATGATGACACTAGCAGGAAGAAAATGAATAGATGTCAAATTGAAGAAATGTCATCATTTCTATACTGATTGATTTTCATCAGTAACAATTAGAGAACTGCAACATCTGCATCCTAATAGCTCAAAATATCATAAAAAGAAATGCCATAAGAGGAAACAGAAAAGACCTTTAAGAAAATGAAGTTGGTAAGAGCATCTGGGCCTGACCAAACACACAAGGAGTAAATTGCTTTGGAGGCCATCCATATAGCTTTTTACATGATATTTCAAGTAAGGGAAAATGACAAAAGATATTAATATATAAAAAAGATAATGGAAAGATCATCAATAACGTCTAGTGCACATGCCTACTTTCTCTTCTTTATGAAGTCTTTATGAGTATGATACATGTAGGATGTATTTAGGATTTCTTGACTCAAGTATGAGAAGATAACAGGCAGACTTTTGCAAATAATTCTCTATAGTGAGCCTCTCATACAGCTCACTAAAAGCTGAAGATAGTGCAAGATTCTATTTTTTGTTTGCTAATTATTTTTAATTCTATAGAAGAAAATTTTGCCTTAAAGCCTCTGCATCACAGAACATTCGTGCTTATGTTACAAATGTGCAAGATTCTCTCATAAATATAACCAGAGATAAATTTCCAAAGGTGTTCACTACTGTCATACAAGGCATCTTGCACAATGTCCAAATGGAAGAAGGATTCCTTATAGGTTGCAGAGTGATCCATTTACTCCTGTTTGTAGGAATATTTGAAATATATTCTGCTTATTGCATCAAACTTTAGTACATCATCATAGCTTCTTAACAAGATTGACGATTGTTCAAAATAAATCCACCTAAGTGTACAGAAAAAAAAAAAAGTCAATGAAAAAATGCCTATTGTCCAGTCTGTAAAATGCAGATGGATAACTAATTCACTGAGTTTGTACAATCAATGAAAACATTTGGAATAGGCACTTCAGATAAATGATTAGGCCCAGAATTAAAAAGGAAGGAAAAAACAGGCTGGATTGCATTGAGGGAAATTTTGTAGTTATTTTAATTATCTCAACTGTGATATTTTCTCACACAAAGACCCATTTATTTAAACATAAATACTTTTTTCCTCAGAATTCTATGTGATTAGGAATCTTGGAATAACTTAGTCTATGATAAATCAAAGTTGTGGGTATGCCACAGAACAATAAAAACATGCAAAGTATATGTAAGTAACCTATAGCATATTTCTATTAATGATCTACACACACACACACACACACACACACACACAAAATAGCTGAAGAGATAGGTGTGAAGGGGAGGGTCTAGGCCTCCCCTGATTTCATTTCATTGTGAGGAACTTTGATATGGAATCCTTCTTTAGTGATGCAGAATGGTGACTTCCCTTTAACTTAAAACTGAGTTGCCTACAACACTGAAGGTCAAGTAGCTTGCCTACAGTTAAACAGCTCAGTATTTATCAGAAGCAAAACTTATTCAAGCCATATTATCTTTAAGGTGAGCTTTCTCTCCATTACACTGTACCAATGAGCTATCCCAGAGGATGCTGGTGGCTGGAAAAAGAGGTGGGCAGGCCCCATGATAAGACCTAGAGATAACAGATAGATAAATTTAATTTGTTGTTGTTCAGTCATTGTTGTTGCTGTTGTCACTCTAGCCTTAATAAAATGAAATGAAAACAATAGCTGGAGAAAGTCTGTCAACAGATTGGATGCATCTTCTTTGGGGGAATATTTTTAAGAACACAGACCAGAAGTATAGGGAGTGGACAAAAAATAATAGCATGAATGGACTGTGTTCCGTGCCTGAGTGAAGAACACTAATAATCAATGAACTGATAGATCCTTTGACATATTGCAATATCTGTTTCATCCTGGCCCTAGTATGAGAAGAATGGAATAAGAACACTAAAAGAAGAGTGAAGAGATTTGAATTTTATAGCCAGCAGAAGCTTATCATCAGACAAACAGAATCCACATGGTATGGTTCCATTTATGTTTTTCCTCAAAACGTAACAACACAAAACAACAACAAAATTGGTAAATGAGTAGGAAATATTTACATTACTTATGTAGAGCATTTTAAAGATGTTTCAGAACAATAGCCCGTTTTTAACCTTTATTTAAAGTAGTTCATATTTATCTTATGTGACTACTAGACTCTGGGCCTGGATCCAATGCTCATTTTCTATTCCCTAGGGCAAGGCACAAGTTTTTTTCTCTATCTCACATGTTACTTTCTCAGTGCTCTAGGTAACTCTGACTATAAGTTGCAGAAAAGATGAACTACATTGATAAAGAAAATTTCCTCTATTGGGGAGTTCCCTGTATAATAAACCTAAAGATCCAGTCTCTGTCCCTGCATAGTACAGCACCTAGCCCAAAGGAAGGACCTCATCTATCCTTGTTGATTTGACTTGACTATTCCCTAACCATTATGCCCCATTACTTTTTCCATGAGAATGTTGTCATAAAGCTTTGAGATTTTTTTAACAGAAGTTCTATCGTGGTTGTAACAGGTTAGTCATTAATGCTCACGGCAGGGAAGAATAATTAGTACTGCTATATAAACATAGATGTTTGCTAGAGAGTCAAACCAAATATAAAGGAAAAAAAAAATGCCTTGACCAAGGCTAGACAAGATAGGTAACACCTTAGAGCCCAGCACTTGACTGTAACAAGGAATGCTTTTAAATAGCATATTCTAATGTCAGATTATTCTGCTCTCAGTGGCACATAGACTTATATTTTTGTTACGAGTTAAATATTTTTTAGAGTGAAGGTTTGAGACATCCAGTTGTAGTGGTATCTGGTACCTGAAGGACATCTCTACTGGGGAGAAAGAAGTGATTTTGCCAGCTAGTGTTACATCATACAATCAGTCAGTAAATACCTTTCTGTCAGCAACACAGAAACTGGTAGAGCCCCTCTGCCATTTCACACATACTCCTATATGCTATCTTTTGGTGTTTTTCCCTATAAAACTGCCTTCCCTAGTGGTTCATTTTAACTTGATGCTACCTGAATACAAGTATTACAGGGGTTGGGAAGGCATTTTTTCCTTGTGTGCTACTTCCTTAAGTTTGGTCATATTAAGAGAATACTTTTTAATGTATCAAAATAAATTTTAATAAAAAGGCATAGTCGATAGGACAAGTGTATGGACAGTTTAAATGTAGTGTACATACCACTATACCATTATGCCTATCCCTAGAAGCTGATCACTTTAAGAATATAAGTATATTCACCAAATTCATTTATGCACATGCATACACAAATACACATGTATTATGCTCCCAGAGGGAGCATCTTGTCCTTGAATCTCAAGAGCTTAGCCTAGTACCTTTCACAAAGAATGGGTAGAGAGTTAAGGACTGGGAAATGGTTTCATCAGTATGGGTTTCCCAACTAAGGAAACGCCCTTCCATCAGTGCAATCCAGCAGCTTTTCTGAAACTTAGAGTCTTGGACAGTTGTCTAGGATACTGAAGAGTTAAATGATTTTGCCTTGGTCACCCAGTAGATATGCGTTAGAGGCATTCTTGAACTTCTGAGATGAAGAGACTGGTTTTCTAGTCACTAGACACATGCTTCCTCACATAGGAGATGGTTAATAAATGCTCATTGATTGATATATTCATGTCCATACACATATTTTATAAATAAGTGCTATGAGTGACTATTAATACTAAGGAATGTGAAGAGTACTCCAAGGCTCTGGGCAGAGGGCCAGGATTTTGTTCCTGCTGCTGAAACCCTCCTGTCATGTTGTATCCTGAGGATGCCACCTACTCACAACAAGTTCTATAATTATGAGGAAATTTGAACTAGATCAGGTGTGGGGAACCTGAGGCCTTAAGGCCATATGTGGCCCTCAAGGTCCTCAAGTGTAGCCCTTTGACTGAATCCAAACTTCACAGAACAGATCTTTTTATTAAGGAAAATTATTCTGTGAAGTTTGCATTCAGTCGGAGTCACACTTGAGGACCTAGAGGGCCACATGTGACCCCAATCCCTGAACTAAATGCTATCTAATTCCCTTTTCAGTCTATCATTCAATGATTCTAAGATGGCTGGTAAGTGACTCAGTGTCCTGGGCTCAGCAGGAGGCCTGAGCAGATGAAATATCATGAGATTCACTTGAAGTTTATTCAATAGGCACTGAGGAGATATTGAAGATTTTTGAATAAGGGAATAACTTGTATAGAAATGTTTAATTTGGTACATTGCTGGGTTATGGTTTGGAAGTATAAGAAAATAGTTTTTGGGAGACCAGCTACACACAGAAACAATCTATTTCAGTTATACTTTTTTTTTTTTTAAGAAATGAGGAAAATTACATTTTTAGAAGGATCAAGTAACTTGTTCAAGATCATACAGGTAGTGTCAGAGATATGCTCTGAAGTCAGGTCCTCTGACTCTGGATCACAAGTTCTTCATATTATACCAGTTGTCCAGACAAGAGATTATAAGAACATGCAATAGGTGATAGAAATAGGAATGGGAAGGAATCTTAAATGTGTGAAATATTATGAAAGAAGAAACAGGTCTTGATAACTGTGAGAATATAAGAGGGAAGACGATTTTGAGGTTTCCAGCCTGGGTAACTCAGAGACTGGTAAAGCAATTGATTGAGATAAGAAAGTCCAGAGGGAAAAATCTTTTAGAAAGAAAGATGTCAATTTTTCCTATACCAGGATAAAGTGCTATGTCTCGATTGGCCTAGCAGCTATTTAGACAAATTCTATTTATATGCAATGAATGGTTAATGATTTAATAATAATTTCTATACCATCCATCAGGGGCATTTATATGACATAAATAATCATTCTAGTGACACACCCCTTCCCCTAAAGCTACAGAACATATAAAATAAACTCTGACTAGAAAAGATAGTCCTAGAAAAAAACTTTGCTGATTATATATAGACCTATAATACTCATATACATATATGTATAATGGAATACATTCACTTGAATACCTGTATATGCATGCATACATATACATATATGTATATGTACCACATACATAGATATATATCCATATATGATCATGCACACACATATATTCCATGTATAGCCCTAAATCCTACACATACACATAGGTGTGCACATACATGTGTTCACACGCACGTATCATATCCCTAGAAGCTGAGCATATTAAGAATATATTCATATTCACCAAATACAACATATATCCTGCACACATAAAACTCACATGTATAAACATGCATGTGTATGCACATATATGTAGGTGTATGTATGTATATGTGTATTAGGATTTTGGGCTATACTTAGAATCATTAAGACTTAGGTTAGGTTTGGGTTTGAAACCCACTTTAGTCAGTTTCTGTTCTAGAGACAGTGGGCGAGTCTATCAACCTCTCTCAATGTTGTTGTCCTTATTTTCCAAAGGGGGATAATGGTATACCTAATCCTCTCCTCACAGAGTTGTTCTGGAGATCAAATAAGACAATTTATTTAAAGAGCTTTACGAATCTTAAAAAGCAGTATATACACAGATACATGTTATTTATTCTTTTTACGTTGTCAGCCATAAACAAAATGATAAAGTAGAAGATAACAAGTAAGCATCATTGCATTTCTTTTTAAATTCATTTTTATTGACATGCTTTCTTTTCACATTGACTAGATTCCCCCCAATTCCCCACCTGTCCTCTCCCAAAGAGTTGTCCTCCCAATTATTTTCTTTTTTAAAAAAGATTAAGAAAAAAATAATCAGCAAAACTAATCAATACAATGAAAAAAATGACATTAAATACAATGTCCCATACCTGTGGGCTTCCACCACTGCAAAGGAAGGAGGATTTCTTCTCATACCTCTTCTTTGGGGCTAAGCTGGTACTTTGCAAACCTGCAACATTTATGGAAAGAACAACCACAAAATAATCAAAAGTGATCATCATTTTATTTTAAAGGAAAAAAAAAAGCTGTTGCTGCTGATGTTTGTACAACATTCCTGTGAGCAGGAATGCACTTATAAAGTCAGGTACTGAGATGCCATCTTTTTCATGTGGTTTGCATTTGACACCTGTTTTCTAGCAAGAAGCTGCCACTGTCATGGCCTTTTACTGTGCTACACTCCTCAAGATCTCTTGCCTCTCCACACCAACCTCTAGCAGCTTCCTTTGTTTCTCAGGAGTGGCTAAGTTGTTTTATTTGATGGACATACATTATACTGTGTATTTTACAGTTTTTTCCCAATAGGTAACAGCTTTGGGGGAGTGGGGTGTCAAATAGACTTCACTCATATCTCTTATATATCTTACGTATTTCTTTCTTGTATATAGATGAATATGTGCAGTGCACAAATGTTATAAATAATTTTTTTTATCGTTAATATTGGTATTTGGTATGAATTAATTGTGAAACTGACAATTTTGTCTATGCCCTCCGAAACTGACTTTTTAAAAAAAGACTACATGGATTTGCTTAATAGGACTCATTAAAAAAATCAAAGACTTTTGGAAGCATTTTATAAGCATAAACTTGTTAAAGGAGAAAACAATCCTTCATGCACAGAACAGACATTGTGATACTATCTTGGATTATGGATGGACTAAGGCAAATATTCTGTTCAAGATTTGAATGTCTTTTGAGATCTAGCACATTTCCTTTGAACAGTGCCTAAAAGGAATACATTGGTTTGTTTTGTTTTTTTGTTTTGTTTTGTTTTGTTTTTCAATAATAAAAGTGGTAGGACAGTGTCTACTTGCAAATAAATGACTCTCTTAATATAAATTAGACACCTTGGAATGGGCATTAGTGCCTTTGCATTATAAGGTTATCATTAAGAACAGAGAAATAGGAACAAATTGTCTATCTCCTCAGAGGATGGAGAAGTCCTTCTTGTCTCTCCTTGAGGAGGCAGACATATACAGAGGACCCAACTCAATATAACTATGTCTTAAGCGCACTGAATTCCAATGCTTTTTAATTTATTTTGAGTTCACTAAAATTTTCAGGTCAGAGGAATTTTGAAAATTTTCTAGTTTATATAAACCAAAATTACTTAATTATAGATTTCAAGGATTTATTTTCCTATCCATGATAACTCTGTGTATGTACGTGTATGTGTGCATGTGTGTGTGTATATATACGAAGAGAGAGAATGTTTTGCTAAAATGTGGACTTTATAGATGAATAGAATTCAATACAAAAACTCTGGATTTCATTCCAGGGTGGTTCTAAAAACATTCTCATATTATCATATAAAATGCATGCTTTGTTAGTATATTTAACTGTATATTTATAATGAAAGAGATGCTTAAGCTCTTTAGTTACGATGATTTGTCCTCAGGCTTTGGTTGCAAAAGATATCTTTAAGAATAGTCTTGGAGAGAAATCAAGAGATAATAAAATCACCAAAGTCACACTCTGATGTCTTAATAGGGTGTGTGGGACACACTGGATTTTCATAATTATGCTAGCATAGGACAAGTTCTGGTTGATTCAACCAGGCTTGATTTATGTAGAAGCTAAACTTGCAAGTGCTTGCACAAGTTATCTGAAAATGAGTTTAGTAAATCTCACACTTATCATCAAAATGGCTACCAAATGACAATTTATTTTGGCCACCACAACTCACGAAGGTGACTTATTAATCTATGGATGGATTGTAATCCTTGCCAATGCAGAGTACCTAGGCCCCTGAAATCACAACTCTTTAGGAGAACGTTATAGAAAAGCAAGACAGTTCTTGTTCTCAAGGATCTCTTATCCTAATGTGAGAGGCAACAGTCAGTCAACTAACACTTATTAAGGGCCTATTTTGTGCCAAGCACTGTAGACATTGTTTCTATACTATGCTGTTTCCAGCTGCAAACCAGGATTGGTTTCATTGTCCTTAGTCTACATTGGTTAAAAAAATAGTAATCGAGCTTTAAAAAAATTTTTTTTAAAATTTTTTCCCAAACAATCTAAAAATAATGTCTTAAATCAAATTCTGGTGTGGCAGAACCAATAAAAGGCCAAGGTGAGATATTCTTACACCTTAAGTCAATTTAGGAGGTTAGAGAGATTTTGACAAGGATGGGAAGCTTGGTCAAAGCCCATAACAATGCAAAACCAGTGGTGGGACTTGGTAGAGACAGCAGGAGCTTTGGGAGGTCTCAAACGAGAGATGGTAAGAGGATATGACAGATAGTTAGAGAGAAATTTTAGGGGAGATCCGTACTAGCATTGAGTACAGAATTGAATGTTGCTAGGCAACTCCATTGTCTGTACTAACTTTTGGCTCATAGTTCAAGAGAAGAGAGGAACATTTTCAGTCATGAGGTAGCAGAAGCCTTTAGAAGCAGTATCAATTTTGATCAAAATGGATCAGAAACCTTGAGGAATAGTAGAATTATGAATCCCAAGGAAGCAGGGAGGCTTTCGAACAGTATCAATTCTTGTCCCAGGGAGGCACGGGTCCTGAAGAACAGTATTGATTTCAGGCCTAGGAAAACAGGGACCCTAAAGAGTAATATTGGTTACAATATTGGGAAACAATAAAAAAGAAGCTCACCATGAATATCTACTATGCTGCTACCAAAGATAAAGACACAAGTCCAGAAGAAGGCAATGCTATGAAAACCACTATAAGAAAAGCCTTAAATGGGGAAAAATGTGAACTGATAGAAGCCCAACAGATATTCTTATAAGAAGTAAAAAATGATTTTCAAAATAAAATAAGAGTGGTAGAAGAAACAATGAGTAAAGAAATGAAAACAATGCAAGAAAACTATGAAAAGACAACAGTTTGGTTAAAAAAAAAGAAAATTATACTGAAAAAATAACACATAAAAGCAGAATTTTCAAAATGGGAAGGGGCGAGGCAAAAGGTACAAAGGTTCACTGAAGAAAATTCCTTCAAAATTAGAACTGGGCAAGTAGAAGCTAATGACTCCATGAGACATCAAAACATAAGAAAACACTGTCAAAGAATGGAAGTAATAATAAATTGTGAAATATTTCAAAGGGAAAATAACTGACCTAGAAAATAGATCCAGGAGAGATAATTTAAGAATTATTGGACCACCTGAAATCTAAGACCAAAGAAATAGCTAAGTGTAACGATACTAGGATTTGAAGATCTTCCACGCCCCTTGAGCTTGCTGACGTAGCAGGAAGGGGTGGAGCAAGAGAATGCCGGAACCAAGCTAGTCTCCGTGCGGTGCGGACTGGAAGCGGCGTGGGAGGCAGTGGCTGCAGCTGCGAACTCTTTTTGCTTTGAGCGGGCCAGAATCTCTGCTA
>CM053585.1:476052516-476083747 GCA_028646515.1 Pseudochirops corinnae
TTGATTTCTCATGAAGTCATTTGCTTCCATTTGCTCTACTCTAATTTTGACGGAATTATTCTCTTCAGAGTGTTTTTGAGATTCTTTCTCCATCTGGCAAAGTTGACTTTTTAAGGCATTCTTCTCCTCATTTAGCCTCCAACTTTAATTAGTTAAACACTGTACTATTCAATGACTCCCAGCAATTTAACAGAATACAAACTCTTCAAGGGTAGGAACTATTTCATTTCTTTTATTTGTATTACCAGAAACCAACACAATAACTTTCATATTATCAGTATTTAAGAAATGTTTATTGATTGTCTAATATGGGATCAGTATTTCCAGGTGAATCTTACAGTTATTAAAATAATTGTGCAATATCCCAAAGGCAATAAAGGCTACTCAACTCCTTATGTCCAGTTCTGGGCTTAGTTTATTGTCCATTCAGAAAATCTGTCCAAAAGATGTTTACTAATAGAGAAGCTCTGAACTGTCCTTGCAACTGTATGTCAAAAGGCAAAAGGTGTTCTTCATCCACTTCTATCAATGTAAGTGGGTCTCCTAACTCCAAGTCTGATGCTCTGTTCTATTTAATCACACACAGAAGCAAATAAGGGAATGAGACTTCGGTTCTGTCAGTTATTATAAATTACATTTAATAAATATTAATATAATGTCTAATAAGTATAAAACATATAACATAATATGCCCTTCAGCTGTGTAAGACTGTTTGCAAGGCTACACACACACACTACTAAACATTTTTAGTTCTTGTATGTGCTTGTGTATATGTGTATATTTTAAAATAGATTTATCCTATCTTCCCTCAATGTTAACTATCATTTACTATTAAAATGATTGTCTTTAGCAACCACTTCTAATACACCCACTATTCCAATTTGCTGCTTCTAACCTGTTGTAGGCTAGGAAACTAGATAACCAACTTTGTGATGTTCAAAATTTAATTGTTATCCCTTCCACATTGTGATTTTCCCCATCACAGTTTCAATATATCATGGGTTAGCATAAGAAACATAAGAGATTGAGTGAGAATTTGCGGGGAGTTTTACAGAAGCTACAAATAATACATGAAGGCCAGAAGATGACACAGAAGCTATGACTAAACAATTAACCCAAATTTTACAATAAGATACTGTAAACACTCCACAAAAGAAAAAGAAAAAAAAAGTCCAAAATATGTTTTGCAGATTTTCCAGATTGTAGGAACAACACCTCTAACCCCGACGATGTGGCAGGGATAATTGTAATAGGGTCTCAGGGAGAAATCCTGACTGAGATTTTACTAGTGGAGGTTCGGACAATTAAAAAAAAAAAATTCTTTCTGACTTTTGGCTGTGTTTTGGGTCCTTTGGATTTCCATATAAATGACCACCTAAAATTTAAAGTAAAAGCTCTATCATACCTCAAAAAGGTATCATATCCTAACCCATATTTGTTATATATATTTGCTCATGTCCTTTCTGTTGATCTCATGGTCAAAATAAATTAGTTCTATTGGGGCATCCTATCTTATATAGAACAAATTATCCTTAGACCAAGTCTCTCTCTCTCTAAAGGAAGGAAAAAAAAAAAAACTCTTTCTATAACCCATAAAAATGTGCTCCCATAGAAAATTTTCCATTCTGAATGAACAGTTTCAGGAAGAACCTACTGCAGTTCTCTAACTTGTGAGAAATCCACATCGTCTTCTGCTCAATCAATTATTCATTCATTTTCTTTTGCCTTGTAGTACTTATTCACAGATTACTGAACTCTTTTCCCTCATCTAGAAGCCATTTTCCTTCTGTTACTAATTTATCAGCATGCTCAAGATTTTTCTTTAACTGAGTTTTCTTCCTCCTGAGATCTTTGGTACTTTCAACCTTTTTTCTTTATTTTTTTTTTCCCACTGTAGCTCAAATTGACTCTATTTCCTTTGATGATGGTTTCCCTGGAGGCTAGATCTATAAGCTGTCTCAGGTTCCTCCATGCTGGGCAATTCATGGTTCACCATCTTAGATCTGCAGACAGAATTAGTTGCTTCTGGAAGGTGGATTCTTTCAGGCTTAGTGGAGTGCTATACAGGCCCAGACACATGTGTCCTGTCCAAATTCCCTCTGTTCCTTAATTCTCTGATTAAAAACTTTTGCAACACAGGGTAACACCATTACTGATTTATGTCTCACTCCTTACTGCTATTATAGCCTAAGTAAATTTCTGATGTTTGGGAAAGGGGAAAATTAAGTTGTAGAATTGTATTCTCCTGTAAGCTCATGAGGACGATTTTATACCCCTGCTTCTAGGAGCATGGTGGGTGTGGCGGAAGTGGTGTTGAGTGAGTCTGTTTGAGTTAGGGATTTGTCACCTCTGCTACTAGTTTATCTAGTTTTTTCTTTGTTTGGGTTCTTGGTGTCCTAGAACATGAAGACCCATGTAATTGCTTTGTCTTTGGCACATAATTTCTATTTTGAAGATGTTTGAGAAGCTTTGAAGAGTAGAGAAAATATAAAGCCTTCTTTCTGTTCATAGCTTCTATTCTATTCCTGAGGTTTCTACCCCAGTTTCTACCCCAATTATATCATTATGTCTAAATTGGCCCTATAATAACTTGATATTGATATTTTCCCAATTACATTGCCATAACAGTAGTTTTCCCCCCTAAAATAGCTAGATTTTCTCTTTAGAAGGAATACACAATTTGCTGAGTGACTAAGCCAGTAACTTCTCTGTGTGTCTTAGTTTCCTCATCTATAAAATGAAGAGGTTGAAGTAGATGATTTTTTAAGGTCCACTTCAACTTTGTTCATCTATGCATCTATGAATCCAGGAATTTGTCTACAACTTAAAATGGTAACATATGGGGCTATTCTCTCATTTCTACCTGTACACTTTCCCCTCCCCATTAATTTCAGTTTAACTAACAGCTATATTCCTAGGTGTACCAAAATGAAAAAAAAAAATGCAGACTTTGCCATACTTCTTGCTTATCATAAGGAATGGGGATGGGATTTAGTTTCAGACATTGGAACAGGTAATATGTTGAAAATAAGAGACTGATTTCAACAGATGGAAATGTGATAAGAAAATGCTCTTAGTATGGGGGACGTCTGGTGTGAATGCGTAGAGGTGGGAAAATGCAAAATGAAATCAGGGAATAGGTAATAGTTCAGTTTGGCAAAAATGCATTGCATTAAAAGGAGTAGTACTAAATAAGGCTGAAAAATTATTTGATAAGCAATTGTAGTCATCCTGTGTGTGGGCTTGGGAGAGCAGGGGAGTGGCATCATCATTAATTGTTTGCTACATGCAGAGATTCTAAGAAGATGGTCACTAACTTTGGCAAAATCTTATGTTCGTTTCTCATTTAGTAGCTATCTGGCCTTAAATTTGAAAGGTCTCTTGTCTGCTCTCTGTTTTTTGTTTGTTTTGTTTTTTGCTTCTCTATTATCAGGTATTATTGCCAAATCACTTGGCAGTGCTTAATATTAGTAAAATAGGTGAGAGAAGACCAGTTAAGAGATCATTTTAGGAAATGACATATAGAATTATTTAAAAGTCCGAAAGTATAGGAGGAGATAAACAAGTGTTATCAAGAAAGAAGATCATGAATATGGGTAATATGGTTGGTGAATATGGTTCCACACAAATATTGAAAAGTTTTTAACAGACTTTGAGAAGGTATATGAGGATTAAATATTAGATCCTTCAACAGATCTCTGGTCTCATTTATGTAGGCATAATTCCATTCAGTGATGCAGATTGCAATCCATCCCTCTCAGTCTTGTGCAGTTCTTGCTTATGAATTCCTAGAAAGTGTACAAAGTGGTATAACTAATATGATAGCTAGCTTTCTTGATATTGTATCACTACCAATAGACCTTATTCTCACTGTGCAATTGGTTCATCTGTTAAATACTAAATATAGACTGGACACAATGTAAAAATTCCAATATTAAAAGTCTGTGTTATCAAAAATGGGCCTCTATCCTGAATAAATGAAAATATACTTTTATATTACATAGTTTGTTCTGGAGCCTCAAACTTGCATTGCTTTATTAGTGGTGACTACTACTATCTCTTCTTCTCATCTGAACATTTTCTGTTTCTTGGTCCCCCCCCCCCCAATTTTTTTAGAGTTTTCTTTGGATTTTCACCCTAGACTCTCTATCATCTTGTTTATTTCATTCCTCCTTTGAAATATTTTTTTCAACTCCCTCTTCCCACCTCTATTCCCACTACCACCATCATATAGGATCTAGTCTATCTTTCACCTAAATCCTGGATTATTTCCAGAAAGATCCTGCTTAATGGCTCTCCTGAGTCCATATTCTTCTCCTCCCAACCAAGCTAAACTTTCTAGAATACTGTTTTCCTCATTTTACTTTCCAGTTCAAAATGTTGCAATGACTCCCTATTGACAACTACAGCAAGACTGAACTGCTCTGGCATTTGATTGAGGTTTTTGGTGTTTAAGGCTTTCTATAACCTAGTCATGTCTACTCATTTGACTGAGTTTCTCACCATCCCCGTACATGCATCTTTTGCTTTAGACAGTCTAGTTCCACACGTTTGTCTTGTCTCCCCACTTAGATTATAAGATCCTGGAGTACAGGCATAATATATTATTTTATACCTCCCATATTAATAGTTAGGTATAGTAGATAACTATTCAACAAATACCTGTTGACTGAGTAATTCTGAACAGTAGTGAGCTGGCATACATTGTAATACCCTCCATAAGTCAACATTACAACTTCATTTAAAAATATCAACACCAAGAGAAGCACAATGTAAATAGGAAAAGTTGGACATTTTGGAACTTAAAATTATAGATTTGAAATTCTCTCACTTTGTAACTGCTATTATGATTACCCAGAGATACCTGAAAAATTGTTATTGTTATAAATCCAACAGATTAAGCTATTTTTGCATTGATTTTTTTTACTGGCAGCTAACAATTGATTTTGCTTAGTGGTCTTATAAGTTTATGAAAAAGAAACAAAAGCAATACATTAATCAACAAAAGCACCCTTAAAATATACTAAAATGGAATTCCTTCAGTGTGTCAAAATACTTGCTCCTTTTGGAGTTTTGTCCCCCAAACTTGCAGATAACAGGCATTGTATTGTTTCCCAGTGACAAACAATACATTTGAAATTTTGTATATTGTAGATTAAATTATATCAGAAGTGAAATAGTTATCTTCAAGGAACTGTTTGCATTCTGTTGTATACGTACCAAAACAGTTCAAAAGGAATATAAAACTAGACAATTATGATTCTTGTGGGCACTTCATATTACAAAAAACTTTAGCTTAGAATTACAGTAAAACACTGGCTTTAATTTTACACTGGGATTGCAATGAATGCATAGTTTATTTTTAGCTCTAGAAACTTTGGCAATAAAGTCAGTTCATGTTTTGAGGTCACTGTACACAGTCCATTATCATGCAAATCAATCATTCAATATTGGCTAAGCACCTGCAATGTGTATGGAATTCTACTGGGCACATAAGCTAGAGATGATGATGATGGTGATGATGATGACAAAAGCAACCTCTATTATAGTGTTTTAAAGTTTACAAAGTTCTTTACAAATGTTATTTTATTCTCACAATAACCCTGGGAGGTAGGAGTGATCATAACTCCATTTCACAGATGAGGACTGAGGAAGACAGATGATAAGTCACTTGTTCAGAGTCACATAGAAAGTATCTAAGGCTTGATTTGAACTAAACCCTTCTGACTCCAGGCCCAGCACTCTACCCACTGCACTACCTAGCTTCCTCTGACAGGTATAATTTCTGCTAAATTCTCAAGAGTTACAAATATCACAACCCTTGCCTAAACAGATGGAGGTGAATCTCAGAGAAAAAGGGTGAAATTGTTGCTATTCTAGAAGGTAATGGGATATTTGACTCATGCTTTCTGGATAACCTGTATTTATTGTACCTTTCTTATGGACAGAGTGGAAGTGAAACGTAATAGAAGCAATGGTCTGGACCCTAAAAACTACTTAGTGGCCTGAAATCATGGAAATTGGCCTGGTCTGCTTTTTAGAGAAAACCCAACACCATCACAAAGGCAGGGCAATTTGGTGGAATTATACATTGAAAAAGATGGCCAATGAAAGTAGGTAATGAAAGGTGAAACAAGGGAGCAAAAAAGGGTATGGGATGGGTAACAGGACACAGGAGAACAAAGAAGAGTTATAAATCTGTTGATATGCTGTAGTTCTAAAATTAGGTTTTTGGACACAGCTGGGAGTGATGCAAGCAAAGTCACAAAGCTATTCTGTCTTTTGATTAATTGATCCTGGACCTGAGCAATGTCAAAGATAGAAAATAAGAACTATTCATGTCAAAATACGCTTAGCAAAACTTTTGTGACAGGAGAAAAAAAACTAGAAAAATTCTTGACAATTCTTCAATATTTATTAATGCCTGCACATTCACTTACCATTTATTTTAACTTTCCCTTTATTCCCACTTCTTATTTATTTGTGCCCACATATTTATTTAAACCTATACACAACCATACTTGTAAGCATTTGCACAGGATACTATGCTAGATGCTGAGGATGGAAGGCAAGAGATGAAGGAATCCCTGCTCTCAAGAAGTTTATATTCTACTGGGAAATACAGTATGAATAAAGTAAGGAAGTATAAGTATAGATATAATTACAAGTGTATGTGGAGTAATTTCAAGAGGGAAAAAAATAGGTTCTCATTGCATGGGGAATGTCTGAACATATTGTAGATGAATATAACCACATATTATTGTATTGTGATAAATAATGAATGAGATAAATTCAGGAAAAATCATGATAGAACGGATGGAGCATTAGACTTGGAGTCAGGAAAAGCTGAATTCAAATTCTGTCTAAGACACTTATGCCCCTGGACAAGTCACTTAATGCTTATCTGCCTCAGTTTCCTCATCTGTAAAATGAGAGTAATAATAGCACCTGTCTCACATGGTTGTTGTAAAGTTCAAATGAGATTAAATTAAAATGTTTTTCAAAACTATAACCATCATCATCATCAACAATATAAACTAACCAATCTTCCATCATGAAACTGGGGAAGTTTCCTTATATCTCTTTTTATTTGTCTGTAAAATTGAGCCGATGAAAGTCACATTAACAATTGCAATTGGGTCCAATAGCGAAGGGCATTAAGTAATGAAGTAGTTTCACATACATACATTCTAAACATTTATAAGTCACATATTATTTACCTCATTTCTGTACACTTTTGTATTCCTTTCACCATGGCCTTTGGTCCAATTTCACTCTCAAAGCCATGGGTCACACTCAGATAACACACATTTCTAGTGGATCTTAGATGTTCAAAGGGATACTTCAAATCATGGCTCACATTAAAATATGGCAGTCGGTCATACAGTATAATAGCCCTAGACTTTTGAATACAGGATCTGTATTTCTGAACTGGTTTTACTTCTTATCATCTGTCTAAGCAAAGCAGAGTTTCTCCAAGCTTCAGTTTTCTCAACTCATAAATGATGATAACAATGCTGACATTACCTATCTTCATAACATTGTTTTGATGGTGAAATGAGATAATGTATTGAACTATGTTATCAATTTTAAAGTGCTGTAGTGAGGAGGGCGAGCCATTTGTGCTTCTGAAATGGGCTAGCTCTATGACCATGGAAGAATTATATAACCTTTCCAAGGTGTAGTTTGCTTATTTGTAAAATAAAGACAGTAATATGTTTACTATCTATGTACATTGTGGCTAGGTGGTATAGTAGACAGAGTGCCAGGATTGGTGCCAGGAAGACTCATCTTCTTGAGTTGAAATGAGGTCTCTGAAGCTTACTAGCTATATGACCTGGGCAAGTCACTTAACCCTGTTTGCCTCAGTTTCGTATCTATAAAATGAACTGGAGAAGGAAGTGATAAACCACACTGGTATCTTTACCAAGAAAACCCTAAGTGAGGGCTGGACGTGAATGAAACACCTCAACAACAAGTTATGTTCACATGCTTGTTGAAAGGATTAAAAAGAGATAATATGTTGAAATTTACAATATAATATATAAATATGAGGAAGCTGTCAGAGTTTAATGCTATTATTTAAAAGTATTCAGGATAATTGAAGGATTCAAATTTGAAGAAGGATAAAGACATTAGTATTGGCCTGTCATCTAATAATTAATATCTCTTTCAGAAGTTATAGTTAATATTGGTGTAAAAGTGTGCTATAGGTTTGATTATGCATAGCATTTGTTTTATACCTGTAGATAGTCAGAAGCATTGGATATCTCAAACCTGAATTATATGAATGAATTATCTGATCTATACTACTAAAATTTACACTTAACCCTGCTCCTCCTCTTTCTTTTTTTCTTTTTCCTTCCTTCCTTCCTTCCTTCCTTCTTTTCTTACCCATATATACATATATTTCAAGCTCAAAGGATTGAAAGTTAATCCAAAAGAACTGAATTTGGCAGAAAGAAATAAGTTCTTAAGTTATTTAAGTTCTTAAGGATGTGAATCCTCAGAATATCTTGACATTAATTCCCACTGGTATTCTGTCTGTAAAAGAGCTGTATTAGTACGTTTTTAGTTATTAAAATGTTCTCTTTTCCTCTGGAAGGTTATAGCCCATCCATCCCTCACTGACTTTTAGTAGTCCTAACAGAACTCAATTGTTATGGAGAAGTGTTATTGTTTATATAATTCATTAATTCTAATCAAACCAGGATATAGGGTAGGTTTTCTTTAAATGTCTTCTGGTTTGTGATCAAATGGGAGCACAATGGAATAATCCTAGAAACATCTTCTGCCATTTTACTTCCTGAATAATTTTGTGCCATGATTATCACTGTCCATGGGATACAGTGGCACAGGACTGCTCAGCATGGTGTGCACACATCAGAGAAGGTGCTATGCTCTATGAGCAAAGCAGAATTGAGACAGCTCAAAGGAAATGCAGGATGCGCAAATTTAGAGTATCCATCCCAAATGTTCACACATGCTATTTGTGTCTGACCTGTGACAGAGCATTCTGAGCTCATATTGATCTAATCAGTCATAGTCAGACACATTGAAACTTGACTCTAGTATAGTGATTTTTATTTTGGTCCTCTTCGAGAACAAAGGACAACAGCCATGTAGTTTTGTATAGTATAATTTGACACAGAACCACCTACAGAGCTGTATCTTTTTCCTAATTTCAATGTGTTTTTCCTTCAGATTAGCCTGGTAATTTTCCTCAATTTCAGTCTTTAGGTGATTGATCACATTTATTGTAATACTTTAAGGGTATAAAGCACATGTCTTATCTTATTTCATCCTCACAACAACTCTGAGAGGAGCTATTATTAGCCCTATTTTATAGAAGAGGAAACAGAGCTTCATCTAAGTTAAAGAACAATTGCCTAGCATTACACAGTGTAAAGGCAAAACTTTGAAAGATGTAAGGACTCTGATGAATGTAGTTACCTAGGCTAATGAAGATACTGTTCTTGAGTTGGAAAGACATTTGTATAAGGGAGAGGCACATCTGTTGGAGAAATCAGACAAACAAAATATGTGACATAGATGATGAATCTGTAAAAGAAGGATCCAGGTAAAAACATAGTGATTGAGCTTGAAGGAAATGATGGATTCTACAAGGTGGAAATGAGAAAGACATATTTCAGGCATGGGGAAGGACCGGTGCGAAGTCTGAGATGAGAGATGCAATGCCATGTATGAGAAAAGATACAGAAATGCCATTTGGAAATGCAGGGAAATGTCATGGGATGTTGGACTTGATGAATTCCAAAGTCCATTTATGACCTAAAGTTCATAATCTGATATCCCTAACTTACATAGATGTCTAGAAATTAGAGTTCCATGAGTCCACTTTAAAAACAAAAACTAGAAAATACAGTTTTCTTAGAGATTTTTTGGTAACTGTATTATGTGCTTGAAACATTTATAGTATGTCCAGTGGACAAGTAATCGCTTTTTATTACTGGTAGCAGCACAGTGAAATACATGATACACACAGAAGAATCACGCCTGAATGGAATGTTTAGAGAATTCTCACTTCATAAAAAGAATGAAACTTCAATTTGGAGAAATGCTTTTTAAACTGGACTTCTGAGAAACAGCTCCCTTTACTGGAATGCTCTGCTGCTACAATTGTCTGCTACTAAAAGGAGTCTGAAATGCAATTATAAGGCAATTATAAGACCGGAAGAGGCAGAGAGGCAGATTATTTTGCTATGTGTCAAGTGCTTCCTACTGCTGAGAAGGAAAGTTAATTAAATAATGTAGAAATAAAACTAAAAAGTGACTCTGAGGGGTACATGAAATGAAAGTGTCACTTATACTCCCCAAGTTCCACAATCAAAATATACCCTTAAAATCATAGCTTTTTGCTCTTAAGTTCCAAAGAAAAGAAAGAACAGAGGATTTTTTATGATATAGGAGATATCTTGGAGTCAGATGGCTCTCCTCCCTGTCACACTTGCTCTGACAAGAGTTTTTTATGTTTTCATTGCACTGTTTGGGTGGTCTGTATTCAGCTTCTCTTTCTCCACTTAAATTTCAGATTTCTCAAAAGGGAAATGTATTTCTCTACCACTGAAACTTTGGGGTATTTCTTCCTCTTTCACCATTATCAGTCTGATGTTTCATCTCTGGAGGTCACCTTGTCTCCAGAGGAATCAATCATTTTTCACAGCCCAAAATCCAGAGGTGAAATGTCATGTTTCATGTATTTGGAAGCAAAGCACAGAATATAAGTTACTGAAAAATTAAAAATGAATAGCACACTAAGACCAATAGAAAGATGCATAGTGCATATTAACCAGCTACAACTTATAAACTCATGAGGAACTCTGAACAACAGGAATAGAAATATATTACCAAGAAAATACAGGACAAGAAAAAAAGAGAAAAAACAGGGTATCAGGGGAGAGGTGATGATATGTGGATAGCAGATGTCTTCCTTTCATATCTTTACAATGACTGGAGAAAGCAAGAACGGTCTCTAGAACATGGGATGTGGCAATGCTCCTTTGGAAAATTTGCTCTGGATGGGCACACAAGGATTTGAATTTTTGGAATTTCCAAATTAGTGAGATTACAGAAACATGTAAGTATACAGAAACAAACAAAAATGCATATAGAAATAGATGTATTATATACATATTTGTAGTCACATGTAGAGTCAGTTAGGCAGCTGATGTTTCAGTGGCTAAAGTTCTGGGCCAGACACTTATTAGCTGTGTGACCTTGGGCAAGCTGACCTCTGCCTTAGTTTCCTCAACTATAAAATGGGGATGATAATAGCACCTAGCTCACAGGGCTGTTGTGAAGATCAAATGAGATAATATTTTTAAAAGCATTTAGCATTGTACTGGCACATAGTAGGTGTCATACATATGCCTATCTTACTCCTTCCCTCATATGCATATGTATAGATAAACATATGAATATACATATATGTATATTCATGTAGTTAATTCTCAATATTTATATGTTCAAACTCATATGTGATTTCAAGCATTCATGTGATTTTATTGGTAACCTCATTTTCATTTTCACATTGGTAACTGCACATATTTGTGGCTATGTACAGTAGAAAAAAAAAGAATGAATGACACAAAGCATGCAAGTTTGGGGAGCAGCTAGAATCCCACTAGGTAATTCTCCGGGTCTTGTTCAGCCTACCATTGTAAAGAGCTCACCATGTATCCATTGGATATATTCGTTGTTTGCCTTTAAAATTCAAGTTCTATGTTGCAGTTTTGCCCCCCAAATCACAGCACAAGTCCTTTGTCCTCTAAGCTCAAGTATGCAAAAGTGTGGCTTAGTGAAAAAATACAGGTGTTAGATCAATATCATGCTGGAAGGTCTGCAGCCTCTCTGGGCTGCAAACTTACTGTTAACAAGTCAATGATTTGTTGTATCTGAAAAAAGGGGCAAAGTATTTATGGTACTGTAGGTTTCATGTGTTATGAAAAGGGAATATAGTCTGAAATCAATGCTATTTTTATTAAGATGTTAGCACAAAAGTCACAGAATCCTAGGGAATTATTAGCAAGAAAAAGTGTTTTGCATGTTACCAATTTTATTTTGTGTGTTTCATTTTGTGGATTAGTTCATGGTTACTGTGTTAGGAAAAATCAATGTTATCACAATTAATGTTTTCTTATAAAGAATGATATGCAGAAAAGTGTATTTTTAGCGATTTCTAGTGAAAGATTCCAGTTTCTGGTGGTCATTGGAATAATATGTAACAGGAGACATGACTAGGACTGAGCTCCTCTGATTCCAAGTCCAAGTTACTTCCTATTTTAAACACTACCTCTCATATGACTACTGTATACTTTTCCTCAAGGTGGAGGTTCATTAGAGGCTCAAACTGAGGGTCCTATTCGAAACTTTACTAATTTCTGAGAATTGTAGCAAGAACATTCCTGTACAGATAAAAGTCAAATCATAATCTAAATAATCCAGATCAAGAATGAACAAATGGGTAGCAAATCTGAAAGAGTTAAAAGCAGGAAGCAATATTTGAATCAGGAACAGGATCAAAAACTGTGTAACGATACTGGGATTTGAAGATCTTCCATGCCCCTTGAACTTGCTGACTTAACAGGAAGGGGTAGAGCAAGAGAATGCCGGAATCAAGCTAGTCTCTGTGCGGTATTGACTGGAAGCAGCGGCAGAGCCGGCGGCTGCAGTTGTGGTGTGAACTCCTTTTTCTTTGAGCTGGCCAAAATCTCTGTTAAGGACTCCTGAGGACTGCCAGGGATGGGAACTGCTGCGGGCCAGAGCTGCTGGGAACAAGCTGCCTGGATGCTGAGCAGTTGTCCTGAGTGAGGAGAGGAGGATCTTTGCTTGAGGTAGCCTGTCTTGTTTTGAAGGCTTGAGAATGTGGGTGTTTACTACTTTAACTACATGTGCCAACTTCATAACTACTGTGTTGGCTTTGACTTTCTGGCTTTGGGACTCATGCTCTAGCTATATTTCTTATGTAGAGAGCCTGTTACATTTTGTGATTAATAACCATATCAGCATACTTATAGTTACTGTAGGCATTGTGGATGCTGCATGGTGATTCATGTTGTAATAAGGTCAAGGGTGGAGGCTACAATGATTCGGTAATGGGCAAGTGACAAGTGGTTGAGGTACTTGCAGATTTCACTGAAGCTTGATGACTGCCCACAACAGCCAAGTCCTTATGCTAATGTTCTGTTTGATACCTCCTTGTGGCATGGTGGCAATCTTGAGCTCTTTAAATCTGTGGCAGCACAGAACAAACCAAAAAAGGTACTATCCCAAATAGGAAAGGCTTAGATAAACTCAAGTGATCATAACAAAAAGCAGCTAGTAGAGCAGTAGACAGAGAGCTAGGGCTGAAGACAGGAAAACCTGAATTCAAATCCAGCCTCAGGTTCTTAGTAGATACGTGATGCTTGGCAAGTCCTTTTACTTCCACCTGTTTCCTCATCTATAATTTGGGGATAAAACCTACCTCTCAGGGTAGTTTTGAGGATCAAGTGAGATAATATTTATAAAGTGTTTATCATAGTATCAGACACATTCTACTCCCCTCCATAACCTTACCAGTTGCTTCTCTTGAATAAGAATCCATGAACACGTACAGAGAATCAGAACTTAGGAAAACGTTTGTAAAGGAGGTTTGTTTTTAATACCTGCTTCCACTCTTTGAAATTCTCTTTTTCAGCTCCTTTAAATAACTTGTCACTCATAGCCTTCCTCAGTTACCTTTTCTTCAAAATTCTGGGAAAACAAAATTTCTGTGAAAATCTAACAAGACAATGGATATTAAAAGTACTTTGAATACCATGAAACATTGCACGAATATTTATTTCATATAAAGTGCTTATTAATTTTGTTGATTCTTATAATAAATAACAAAAAATCATTCATTTTACTTGTACAATCTAATTACTTTTTTAAAAATTCTGTTAACTATATAATAAATTATGTTAGCTTATGTATTCACAACTCAGAAGAATCTTTTGACATAAATAAGATGGCTGCAATGAGCTAAGTCAACTTTGAAAGGTGCATGGTCTGGTACATAATTTTTTTTTTCTTTACTGGAATAGGGAAGTATTGTTTGCTAGCATTTTATGTTCATTCTTTTATATAATTATTCAAAAAATATTCACTGCGTGACTTCTTATAAAGTCCTTAGAATATATTTGAGTAACTACTAAATTTTTAAGGATAATGGGAAGTTGAGATAATTTTTTGGACTACTCCGCCCTTTTGAATGAAGATTTAAATAGATTCCTTCTTGAACCTAAAATGCTGGTACAATCCATAATTAAAGGCACTAATTTGTTAGACAGCAGTATCAGGAGAAATTATTTCTAAAAGAGCACAGTTAAAATGCACTTATCCATGTTAGGAAAGATAAATTTCGCACACAGTTCTTCAACTCTTACAGAGGAGTACCTATTTTTTTCTCCAAAGTCTCACTATAAATAGGTCGTTAAAAGTGAGTTACTGGCAATACATGTCACTGATTAACGGGAGGAGCTGACAATGTAAGTTGCAACTTGAGGTGGGTTTGGGGAAGAGTTGGTGGTGATATCTGTCAAGTTTATGGGAGAATTTGTTGTTCACAGTTTTCTCCACCTATGCCAGAGCTATCAGATAGTTCACTACTAGATACATTTGCTAAAGATCCATCTGATAACTTAGGGTGGTATGGTAGAAATTCTAGTTTTTTTAAAGTTGTGACTATATAGAACAAGTGAAGGTAAGTCATGAGTCATGGCAGTTTCTTCTAGGTTCACCCCAGCTCCTTGCTGCAAATGCAGGGAGGATAGTATATATCCTGGTGTATTTTGCAATTAGGTAAGTAAGGCTCCAAGATAGATACACAACAAACATATGGGCTGTCAATAGTTGATTAGATGATCTAATTCACTATTAGATTATGAATTCCTTGGGTGGCCTGGGATTGCGTTATCATGTAATACTTGCCATAGTACCTTGCCCACTGTGTGTATGTGTGTGTATCTTTATGTGTGTCTGTATATCTATGGGAAAAGGGATTCAAAATGGTGATTTCATCAGTCTGAGAGATTCTCCATTAGGAAAATCCCACCCTCAATGCAGATTGTCAATTTCTCTGTAACACAGTGCTTGTTGATTGATGGTTGATTATAATTTATAGTCATAAAGAGTTATCTGGAGGCACTAAAAGGCTAAATGACTTGTCCATAGTAGTCACTTAATAAATATTTGCTGAATTCAATCAAGCCAAGCTATTATGTAAAAGACACTGTTCTAGTCCTCCGGGGTTATGAATAGAAAAGGGAAAAGAGCACTCTCTTTTTTTCTGAAAGTTTATATTCCACTGCTGAGTTTCAGTATGGGGGTCATAATGACAGTAACAGAAACAGAGTGCCTGGGTATAAAATAAAGGTAATGAGCGAAGAAGGGATATCTATTGCAGAGAGAGAACCAATTCACTACATATGTTGTTTCACAGTGAAATTTTAAAAGACTTTTCCTCATACAGTTATACTTTCAGCCATCAGAGATGGGTTATAAGGTTCTATAAGCTGATTTATAGCTTGAATTACATCTTCCCATTTTCCTTAGACCTACTAGAAGCTGATGCAGGACTAGATAAATATAGGAAAAAGGAAAACAAATTTATTTTCCATGCTTTTAGAGGAGTCAGTAGATGGGTAAAAGGCAAAATTTTGAAAAGAGATTGCTTGAAGAAAGAAGATAAATTATCAAAAAAGAGCAATTATAAAATTAGAACCACAATCTTCTAATACAGGTAATTCTACTCATTATATCCTCCAATGCCATCATCAATATTAACATTGCCAATATTCCTGACCTTTAAAAAACACATTCATTGGAATCTTAAAGTGTGTTAAAATTGGCTGGCATATATATATTGAAGAATAAGCCCTCTATAGTAAAAACTCTATTATATACGGTCTGTTGTGAACCATGTTATTTAGCCTTTTAGTGCTTCCAGATAACTCTTTATGGCTATAAATTATAATCAACCATCAATCAACAAGCACTGTGATACAGAGAAATTGGCAATATTCATTGAGGGTGGAACTTTCCTAATGGAGAATCTCTCAGACTGATGAAATCACAGTTTTGAATCCCCTTTTCCCACAGAAGATAGCTCAACAGAAGATAGGTATGCTTTGTACTAGAAGATTATATTGCTATATTGCTATCCATGAGGCTTTCCGTATAAGACTTCCTAACCCCAGCAGAAATTATGTTTGAACTACTGCAGGGGCACAATTAAACTGAACATGTCTGGACTATAGATCTTTTGTTGTTTAAATCAGCAAAGGCTGTATTTCCAGCTTGGCATTAAAGGGAAGAACGTACAGCATTTCAGTATCCTGAAGGTTCAGGTACACATCAGTTGCCTTCCAAATAGAGGTGTGCCTGCTTGCTTCCTTTTCTCTCCATCCTTATATAAGTCACTGGCAGGATAATTTGGCAGGGTTTGAGAGAGGATTTGTTTCCTGGAATTAAAAAACATTCCTGAGATTTTACAAAATGAAACTATTGAAAAGAAAATGTAATCCCTCTGAAACAATATGCTGGAGGTTGTTTAGGCCTAAGGTTGTTTGGGCCTAATGTTATTGCCATATGGACAATTACTTGAGATGATTCCCTAATAAGAAAATGCAGCATAAGTTTCCTGGATGGTGGCAGAAGTCAGTTTCTTCACCTAACCAGAATTTGTACTTTAGCAGTTTAAGGCACTAGTACCATCATTGCACTTTAGTACCATCAACAAAGGCAGGTCACTTAAGTCTAGGCAAACATTCTGATTAGACAAGCCTTCCTTTCAGTTGGACTAATGCTATTTGCTACATCCATGCCAAGTTTTAGTAGACTTCTATCTTCTGTCTTCTAATTCCCTTCCCTCAATATAATCCAGTCTTTGATCTCCTGAGACTTACTAAGCATATCCTACCTACTCGTCTAGACTATTTCTATCTACCTAGCTCTATAAAAACAACCCCATGCAGTGATAAATGAAAATCCTTTAAAATTGGGATATAATATATTCTAGTAAAGATGTGCATTGAGTCCATTTTAAATAGCTTGTTTTTTTTTTATCTCTGTCTGTGTCAGCCTGCAGCTTCTCACCTAACCTCCTGAAAATGTTATTTTACACTTAAATAGCACATTTTAAAATCTTGTCAAAAGAACGCATGCAAATAGGAGGGACGAATTTATCTAGTGAATGATTACAGTTTGGTTGAAATAATTAAGGCCCAGGATGATTAAATGAGACAGTCTATGTGTAATGGGTATACGGGGTAGCCTTACCTACTGTACCATCTCATATCTCTCACACAGGCTGTGACAATCCACTCTCTCTCTCTCTGAACTTAGTCTTTCTCTCCAACCTGCCTTCACACTGGCAAGTCTGGATTTCCAGAGAAGAAACACTGTCAGAGTTACACTCAAATTCTCTCAGGATTCTAGAGGAGTATAATGGTAATGGAATTTGGAGATGCCTCTGTATTGGCTTGGTTTTTGGGTTGAGTGTTAAAACCCAGAGCTTGTGAATCCCACTTGTGGGATGGACTTGTTGACGTGAAGAGAGAAGGTTGAATTGGGAGGAGCCATGAATTGAGAGAGAGGCCCAAGCCCAGAGAGGGCCAGAAGGATTTTGGGAGAGCAGTATCCAGTATTGTGGAGCTTGAGTTGCTGAGAGAAAGACTGCTGAGAGCCCATTGGAGCTGCCCAGGACTTTTGAGAACTGCCAACCAGAGCTGCCAAGAACTGAGGAGGCATGGCTGTGATGGCAGTATTTTGTCTGTCTGTTGTGATGTTGTTTTGCCAGATTCACCTGCTGGTGAAGGGCAGTGCTGCTGTTGTAGAGGTCCTGGAAACTGGCTGTTGGTTTAGAAGCCCTGAAGGAGGATTTTCTTGTGGCACCTTCACAGAAATCCTGGAAGAGGGCCTTGCTGATGTTTTCAGGGGTTCTGGGACTGTTCTACAGGCTGAGAGTGACTTGACGAGGATACTGGCTGTGGCTTTGTTGAGCCTTGTCTCCCCAGGAGCTGAGATTGCTGATGGCTTACCTTGAGTCAAGATGAAAGAAGGGCCTTTCCTTGGGTTTTCAATGCTGAGATGAGATCTTAACTTTGTTATAGCTTAAGGGTGGATGGCCTTTTGTGCTCTCCTGCTCCCTTTGGAGAAAGTGCTTGGTGTTAATGGATGGTATTATAATTACTTTGTGTCCAGGGATGGGAAATCTTTGGCCTTTTTGTGCTCTGTGATTGACCAAATGAATGTCCTTTGTTTATGATTGGAAACTGATCTCCATTTGAGAAGAGACTTTGACTGACTAAATGAATGTACTGTTTAGGGATTGAGTAGTACCTGGAGTGAAACGAGAACTTGCTTGCTAAATTAATGAGTTATACTGTATTTTGACTTTCTCTGTTCTATGAATGTTTGCTAAATAAATGGGGTTTGCTATGCTGGTAATCTGAACCTTGGAAGTTGCCTTTGCTTGGCATTACAAGGAGTAATCTTAGAAGTTGCAGAGACTATACTTCCATTTATACAAAACCAGTTACTTAAAATAATGACACATTTTTATCTTTAAAATAACCATTTAACAAAGCAAATGAAATAATAACAAAATCACAGATACAAAAGCAAGTTCATAACTAATCACTATATCACAATCCACACATAAGCCTGGATCATAGTCCCCCGATAACACGATTAGCACCTGTTGGGGAGACTGCTCACATGAGTGGGGGAAACTTAAACTGGAGGAATTTCACAATTCTGGAACTGTAAACTTCGGTGTCATCTTTCTATCTTAGGAGTTGTCCAAAATATTCTTTGATGAATGTAGCCTCTGTTTTGAACAGATGTTTCCACTGATAAACTGAATTGATTCAGATAGTGCTTGAATAACTCCTCATTTGGCATATATCTTGGCTAAACTAGTCAATCCATTTAATAACTTCTCTGATTTTCTGCTTCGAAGCTATTCTTCTGCTCTACTGAAATTATTCCTCAATGAAAACTATAAAATCTATTGCATTGAATTTCAAATTTAGCTGATTCAGTTCAGACAACTCCCCTTCATTTCTTTTTCTTCTCTAATCTTTCTTGGGTTCAGGCTCTAGTCTAGACCATCTCTGTGAATGACTAATCCCACCTTTGATTATGTTTAGTATCCAAATTTTCATCATTAGTCTTTGATCATATAAATTAAAACTGTCCCATATTTATGGAAAAATTCTGATATTCAAATCTTTCCATTATACTATAGCTTGTCACACTTAATAGGATCAACTGTCTCCAAACTGTCAAAGAATTGCTACAGTAATTGTTTCTCTTAGATCTCTAAGCAAAATACTCAGAACTCAAAAAACTACTCCATCTGAAAGGGCAGTATCTAAAAAGGTCAGTATTTTACACATATGTATCACTTTTCTGATATGCTAAATACATGTTAATAATAGTATTAATTATCATTATTATGATTTAGATCCTAGCCTTCATTTTACTAATAAATCATCAGTATAGTTTATATTCCCAACATGGGTAAAAACCCACTTTACTTGCATCCTTTCCACATACTCTAATCTCAGTTCAGTTTAATCCACTTATTTTCCAGTTCCTTTTCTCCACTTCCTTCCCTTTCCATTGTGCCCTCTGGAGTCCTGAATGCCTTTGCTTGATTGCTGATAAAACAATAGTTTTAATAATAATAATGACAATAGCTAATATATAATGCTTAAAAGTTTATAAAAAGTAACATTTTTTTTATCCTCACAATAACCCTGGCAGGGAGGCCTGATTGTTATCTCCATTTTACATATAAATGAGACAGAGAGGGATTGAGTGACTTGCTCAGGGTCACATGGCTAGTTAAGTGTCTGAAACCAGATTTGAATTCTGGTCTTCTTGACTCCAGATCCAGTGCTCTAACCACTGTAGAATCTAGCTGCCAACCAACTTCCATTCATCTTCAGCTTCTTTTTTTCATACATTATTCATCTTTGTGAAAACCTGGAATTCTCTGGAATACACTGACTCCCTGAGTATTCTCTCCACCACTATTTGCTTCTTTTCTCAAATTCCCAGACATGCTGAACCAGGAGATAAAATTGACACGTTCTTTGTGTTTCATTGCCTCTTCTTCACTTTGCTATTATCATTCAGAACCTCTTCCTTTGAATTCCATTGTATGAATATAAAACTTCTGGTCTAGATCCTTGTTGTTGTGATCTATCAGTCTTCAGGTGACCTTTTTCTTTGTAAATTTAAATCAGTTTCAAACTGATGTTATTTTTCTTTAACTCACTCTGTGCCTTCATATTTGGGGACTTCAATATGCACAGTGGTATCTCCTCCAATACTCTGTTTTCTCAGTTCATTGGCTTCCTAAACTCCCAGAGCTTATATGACTGTCATCCCACACCACAGGACTGGTCATAACTTCCTTTTCACCATGACCCACAATACCACTACTCATTCTGAACTCTTGTATCTTCATATCATCACCCCCCCATCTTTTTATTTCTCACCAAACTGGTGCCTCTTAAACCTATTCTCCATCCTCATTGCAAACTTCATTCTCTACCAAGTTTCTCAGCCTACCACCTCTTCTCTTAGAACAGAATCCCAACACTAAGAACAGTGCCTAGCACA
The DNA here is from genome assembly GCA_028646515.1 of Pseudochirops corinnae. Lineage (NCBI taxonomy): Eukaryota > Metazoa > Chordata > Mammalia > Diprotodontia > Pseudocheiridae > Pseudochirops > Pseudochirops corinnae. The sequence goes on from CM053585.1 coordinate 476,073,196, forward strand.
TAGTAGGTGTTTAATGAATCCTATTGACTTGATTTGCTCTGTTCTCACTTCTTTTTCTTCAGTCTTAGCTGGAGATTTGACCAATTCAATTATATGTTGCCCTTCATTCTCCTTGTCCTATCATTTCCCAGTTTCTTTTTTCCACTTCCTTCCCTTTCCATTGTGCCTTCTGGAGTCCTAAATGCCCTTGTTTGATTGATGATAAAAATTGTTATAATAATAATAATGACAATGATAATAGCTTATATATATATACGCATATATATTGCTTAAAATTTGTGAAATGTAACATTTTTTATCCTCAACCCTTGCCAGTCCTCAACCCTGGGTTATCTTCCACCTGCTAAACTACTTCTGACCTGCTGAGCCAGAGGAATTCACACAATCATGCCAACTTGATCCACTACAATTTTGTGTCATCCAATCTCAATTGGGTCCTCACTTCACCATGGAAAACTTTTATGCTTTCTATTCATTCCCTTGGAAATTCCTCCAATCATTATCCCCTTGGAAGCTCCTCCAAACCTTTTTTTCCTCTCCAGAAGCCCTGAGACCACCACTTTCTTCCTCAGCATGAGTCCTCATTTCCTGTTCTACTTGGAAAACAGAGGCCATTCTGTTAGAGTACCCTTTCTTAAATGCACTTGGGTGGCATAGTGGATAGAGTGCTGGACTTGGAACCACAAAAATATAAGTTTAAATCCAACCTCAGACCCTTATTAGCTAGATGACTTTAGGTAAATAACTAAATCTCTGTCTTCCTTAATTTCCTCAACTGTAACATAGGACTACAATAGCACCTTGAAAAGCATTCCAAGGCTCTTGTGAAGATCAAAAGAGAAACATGTAGTGCACTTAGCAGTGTCTGACATACAGTAAGCACCATATAAGTACTCATTTCCTTCCCCTTCTTCCTTATTCCATACCTCAATAGCCCTCCACATCTCCACCATCCTTTTGTCCTTTATCCCATTTAAGAGAGAAGTAGATTTTTGTTTTGTTTTGTTTTGTTTTGTTCCTTCCCCTTTGCACTAGTCTTGTGAATTCATTGGTATAGGGAGCTGGGGAAGATTTAATGCTCTCTGCTAAAGCAGATTGACAACTGTTCTGTAAATTAAAATTTTAGAGAGTTGCCTGAAGCACTGAGATCTAAAGTAACTTGTGCAGGGTCACCCATCCAGAAAGTGTCAGGGGTGGTAGGAGCTTGACCCCAGGTTTTTCTTAGTTTGAGGCTGGCTCTTTATTCTCTGTACCATATTACTTTATTAAAACTAATCTCTGCTTATGTGCTCAATTCCCACTCCTACTATATCCTCCAGGAGTCTGCCCATCAATATTCTCTCTTATAATACCTTCTTTCCTCTATGCCTAGAGATAAGCTCTATTCTCTACTTCTGTTTTTTCAAGTTCACTTTCCATTTCTTCAAGTTATCAATCTATATAGCTTCTTTTCTCTGCCAAAATTCTGGAACACATTGGCTGACTGGATGAAGGGTCAGAGAAGGGCTGCCTGCACACTGTTCTGGCCAGTCTTCTGAAGCAGATGGGAATTGACCCTTGGTTATCTGACACTGAGCATGCTCATTTCTTGTTACCTGCTGTGATACAAGCTGTTTTGATTCCCTTTCCACTCATCTACAAACCATGATTTAATGGATTTCTGAAAGTCTACTTGTCAGTCTTGGACTAGATGAAAAGTTTCTATATGATTATCTTTACTTTTCTTTATCATTTTTTCCTCTTTATTTTTAGAGCATTACTGCAGTATTTATGGAGCATTTCTGTTTTCCTATCTCCTAACACACTGTTATCTTTCCAAATTTCTCCCCAAACTATTTGTATCATAGCTACTAAATTCGTATTGATCAGATATGACCATTTTATCTTCCCTACTCAAAAATCATTTATTAGTGATATTGCCTTTTGAATAAAATACAAATTTCTTTCTTTGACTTTGAAAGTTTTTCATAATCCAGATGTCATCTATCTTTCCAAATTTGTTTAATTTCACTACAATTCATTCATTTTCTGCTCCAATTGGATTAGATTGTAAACTGTTCATGACACAATATTCCCTCTCTAGCCTCCGTGGTTCACATCTTTGCACAAATGGTTCCCTATATCTGGAAAATACATTCTCCTTACTTCTATCTCCTAGAATTCTTATTTTCCTTTAAAGCACAGCCCAGGTGCTACTTCCTATGTGAGGGTTTTCCCAATCCACCCTACACCTGTTTGCCTATTCTACTTCTTGCAATTAGTTTGTATTATTTTGCATAATTTTGAATATACACATACAATTATTTACTTATTTTTTTATTGTTATATGCTACTACCCCCCCCCCCAAAATATAAGTTCTTTAAGAGTAAAGACTGGCTTATTTTTGCCTTTGCATATCTAGCACATATTACAATGCATATAGTAGGTGCTTAATAAATATTTGCCAAATTGAAATTGAATTGAATATTCAAAAATGAATAAAGCCCCTTTGTTTTACTTAGTGTATTAAAAAATAAACTCATAAATAAATGTGCAGTCTGTGTTAATCTCCTGATACTTTGTGTTTATATTTTAAGGAAAGGAATGTGCCTGAGATTGTAAAAAATCCCACAATGGTTAGTTTCTATGCAATACAAACAATCATGCAAAGCTTAGTTTCATGGAACAGAAATTTGGTTGTTTATATGAGGCATATTCTAACTATTCAAAGGTTTCAGACCTTACCACAAAATTAAATTGACAATTTTATGAATGTTTTATGGTAAATTTCCAGAATTTCTCTTCATATTCTGGAAAAGCCCTTTAAAATTCTAGACATAATCAGAGTTCAAGGAAACTCCCTTCAAATCTTATGGCCTCAAAACCACACAGGTCATTTTAGCTTTTTGAAAAACTGCATAGTTCATTAGGAAAAGAATAAGTAGTTATTGATTTTCCCCCTCTTGTTCATTTGAATTAGTTCTAGGTTTCCTATTTCTATTTCTCTTGTCATCAATATTATAATATTGGTATATAGGAATGTAGCTGTAGTTGAATTGCCTGGTGTTTGGCTAGGTTCAAGTTCACAAATTGATAAACTGCAATTTCGAATTATCACTTAACATTGAAGTAATAGGGAAATTTTAGAACTGATTAGCTTTTTGTAGCATTCATTTATAAAAAAAAATTCCAATTTTTTGAAAAGAATAATAATGGATACAGTGGCGCTTTTATTCAAGTCAGCTGAGAAAAGCACAATTTTTTCAAAAAAAGTCTGTTGCTTTAGGACCAAAAAAAAAAAAAAATCAATGTAAAATGTTTTTATCGACATATAAAAAGTCACCTAGGATATCTTTTTTGTTGCTGTTTCTTTGTTTAAATTTTGATTTACTGACATACAACCCCTTCTCCAAACCAAAATCTGGAATCAGTTGTTTATATAGAAGAGGACAATCATGAACTGGTTAGACTTACTGGAGAAAAAAATGTATACATTGCAAAAATTCAGAAATATAATACTGTGAATGTTTTGCCCCCAAGAACTTTCTATAAAGTCAGAGGCACAAACAGCACTTGAGAAGCCCGGCATCTTGAAACTCATCTTAAATGAGGACAATTATCAGTAGGCAGCATAAGGGCTTCCAGCAGGGGGTTAGAAAACTTAATGTTATTATAAATATGTATTCTTCACTCTTTGCATACCAAATCCACTCCATTTGACATAGATATGGCTGGTTTGTCAGCTGATTTGCTAAACTATGGGGTGATTCATTAACCAAATAGCTCAAATCTTCCTTCATATTCCAATCCTTTCCTGCCCACCCCCAGCTTGTCCATTTGCCTCTAACTTACCTTGTTGCTACTTATTACAGATCAAAATGGTTTTAAATTCATGATTTTAGGGTCTACTTGGGAGTATAAGTAAATGCAGATTTCCAGTGAGGGTTGAAAGAGGAGAAAGACGTACTATGCTTTTAGCATAATTTCAAGAAAGCATGTATTCATGATGAAAGCATTCTAGAAGATGGCGGGGCATGTAATTATTGTCATATTTGTGAGATTTGGAAAATATTAGAATATCTAGAGCTTGTGCCAATTGTTGATATATATGCTATATTTTCAACCTCCCAAAAGGGACTTTTCATTAGCCCAATAGGATAACAATTCATTCGGGATTGTAATGATTAGAAAGAAATGGCTACCCAAAGTAGAGAGATTCAAAGATTAAAGGCAGGGATATAGTGTAGGAGGGAAAAGTCGTTATCATTGGCTTCAACCATTTCTTTCTTTCTTTGGTAGACCCTTGACTTTTTCTCTTTTCAGTTGTCCTCAGTACTGATTTTCATTTTTGCCTACAAAATGAGCTTCAGGCAGCAACATTAAAAACACCCAGAAAAATATGTTGATAGCTATCACAGAGTTATTCCTAAGTGGGAATAGTCATTAATTATACAGACTAAATAATGATTATGCAGAATTTCATAGGTTTCTTTTCCTTTCCCACTTTATCTTATAAACCTACAAACATCTTCTTAACCTGGGTTCCTACTATTAGGTGCCTCATCATGTTTGTGGGAGAATTTGGTTTATTTTTGCTAATACTATTTTATTACTCTAAAAGTCATTTTTCTATCTATGGACAAAGATGATCATTCCTCCATACCTTTTTGGATAGTCTTTATGACTTTGTATGAGTTATGTTTTTATTTTAAATGATTTATTCTTTTATGGCCAAAATTCTGATAATTAGTCCTTCTACATGTAGTGAGGCTGGTCCTTAGCTAATAGACTCGGTCATTAAAGAATATGTATCATCTTTGTGGTTTGTTAAGATGTACCTGAGCTTTCACTTGATGGCATCCAGTCACCTTTATGCCATGATTAGTCATGCAGTAAGATTAGTTTTCATAATGATGAAACATAATAGTGGCTAACATGTCTTAATGTGGGAGAAAAATTCAGATGACTTTCTTCTGTATTTTGTTTTAACAATTTTTCTTTTGTTTAACTGTGTGTCTATGCATTATAAGTACATACAATGCAATGCTCAAAGTGAAGTAACAATCTCCAAATGACCTGATTCACAAATGATATTGCAGCAATTATATTCAGTGCAATAATATTTAAAATCTACTTGTTGAATTCCAAAGCAATGCAAAAGAGATGACTCTTAGCAAAAAGCAGACAAAGTGTACATTGCTTAGACATTAGTACACTGGATGAACAAATATTGAGTGCTTCACATTATACATTACCAGATAGATAAATAGATAGAGATGGAGATAGAGATATACATATGTATATCTATATATATAAAAGAAGTATCACATAAGAACAATAATGTGTTTATAATTAAATAGAAGGGAATTCTTGTTCAATCAATCTAGAAAATCATGTAGTGCTTTTAATGATTTTGAACCACTCAATGTTATCCCAACTCCTCCCACAAAAAAATTGTAACATTGATATTCTCCTGATGTCTGTGCATCACTTTTTTTTAAACTATACTTTTTGTAGAACCAAAATTAGAAGTAATTCAAAGATGCATGGTGGGTTTACCTAGGCTAAATATATGGTGGATAGTATGTAACCCATAATGATTTACTCATGAGAAATGGTATAAAGGACATTGTCAAGGACATGTTAGGTAAACTTATCATGTAAAGGGAATAAGAGATGGTTAACTCTGGTGGTAGAGTTATAACTCTGAAGTATCAAAAGAATGAAAGAAAAGCCTCCAGTTTGTTGGGTAAATAATCTATAGAGGGTTTATGTACAAATATTGGCAAAGACTACCTTGGATGAGAAGATATAGAGGGGATATAATCTGCATCAGTGGAAGAAAAATTCCTACTAATGTAAATCATATCAAAGTTCCAAAGTAAGTATATCATAAATATTTACAATAATTACATTAATATTTGCATCCTCATTGAAGTCCCATTTGAGTCTAACTGTTGCTGATAGACGATCCCAAAAGAATCTTATCGTAGTTAGATGGAGGAAAAAAATTCCATACATAATAATTTCCTGAAGAATATTTCATATTGAAAACTATTTGAACTGTCATTTTTCATCTAAACCCTAAACCTATTGAAAATGACTCAAAAGTACCCAAAAAACTCTCCTCTGGTGAAATATATCATTTTACATTACTCAAGTGTACTGAGAATTCATAGAATGGGAATCATAATTTATTGATATTTCACTCTGCTAGTAAGAAATGAATAAAACTATACTTAATAAAGGGGAAGGGAAAAAAAGGAGGGAGGAAAGGAAGAAAGGAAGGAAAGAAGGAAGGAAGGAAGGAAAGAAGGAAGGAAGGAAGGAAGGAAGGAAGGAAGGAAGGAAGTAAAGATGGATGAAAAGAAGAAAAGGTGGAGAGGATTATATATTATAGATTAGTTGCCAATAAGCATTAATGAAAGAAATTTTCACATATAGAGTCCCCCACATCCCACGCTCTTAAATATATTTAGCTACTTCTAAGGAGACAAATAACAATATCTCACATTTGCATAATTCTTTAAGATTTTCAAGATTATTTCTTTACATAGTGTTCTTTCCTTATCATACTGTCACACATAAGGAAACTAAAATACAGACAAGTTAAGTGGCATGTCCATGTGATACCCAGGGAATATTTGACCCAAGGGTTCAAGCCTAAATTTCCTGACCCCAAGTCTAGAAAACACCTTATACTATCTATACCACTTCATTTCTTTAGATATCTTTGAGGACTGAAGTATGATTTTTCCATGGGGTGATGCAATCAATCAACAAGCTTTTATTAAGCATGCCCCACATGCCCCTCATTGTGAAAAGCACTGAAGATACAGAGAAGGTAAAAAAACAAAAACAAAAACAAAAAACAAACAAACAAAAAAAAACATGGTCTATGTCCTTAAGGAGCTCACCTTCCAATCAGGAGATAACATGCAAATTTTATGTATCTGTGTATGTGTGTCTATATGAACGCTTTTTAAATGGAAGGTGATATCAAAAGGAGGACACCAAGAAGGAAGAATGGAAGCAGGAGGTTTGACTGGGAAAGTACCTCTACAGAAGGTACAATATAAGCTGACTATTGAAGAAAGCCAGGGAAGCCAGGAGATGAGGGCAAGGGGAGAACAAATATCAGACATAAGAGGCAGTCGGTAAAAAGCCTAAGGAGTCTGGAAATGACAAGTAGTTGTATCTTTCTCTATACTATTTCACTTGCTGATTTCATCATTTCACAAATATTTAATTCACATTTCCATGCTAAGGATTCTCAAAACCCAATTCTATGTCAACCTCCAGTCTTGCATCTATCTCTAGCTACCTATTAGACATCTAAAGCTCATTATGTCCAAAATGAACTCATCTTTTCCCCAAAACCCTACCTTTTTTTAACTTCATTTTCAGTGTTGAGGGTATTACCCATCATCCCAGTCAAACAAGCTCAAAACCTAGGTATCATCTTTGACTCGTTATCTCTCATCCTGCTCCATCATCATTTCCAATCTTTTGCCAAGACCTGTCAATTTTACCTTCATCACATCTCTCCTATATGCCCTCTTCTCTCCTCTGACACTACAGGCCTCACCTCATGCCAAGAGAACTGTAATACTATGTTGGTTGATCTTCCAGTCATAAGTCTCCCCCCATTCCAGTCTGTCCTCTCCACTCAGCTACCACAGTGATCTTAAGGCATAGGTCAGACCATGTTTTCCTTCCTAAACTCCAGTGATTCCTTATCACTTCCAAAATAAAAATTTCAATATAAAATATGTTATTTAGCATTGGAAGTCCTTTATAACCTACGCTTCCTCCCCTCCTCTTCCAGTCCCCTTATACCTTACACCCTTCTCAAACATACTTTTCAATCTAGTAACACTGGCCTCTTGTTCCTTGTACAAGACCCTTCATTTCTGAAACATGGGCATTTTCACTTGTTGTCTTCCATGCCTAGAATGTTCTTATCTCTGCTTCTAGACTCCTCTGGATTTCTTCATGTCCTAACTAAAATCCCACTTTTACAGGAAGCCTTTCTTGAGCCCCCTTAGTTCTGGTGCCTTGGCTCTGTTCGTTATTTCCAGTTTATCTTATATGTAGCTTGTTTATAAATAATTGTTCATGTGTTGTTTCTCCCATCCCCAGACTCTGAGCTCTTTGAAAGCATAGATTGCCTTTTGTTATTCTTTGTATCACTAAGACTTAGCACAGTGCCTAGTGTATACTTGGCATATAAATCTTTATTGATTAATTGACTCTTGCTAACACACCATCTCTTCCCTACTGGTAGAATATCCCCACAACTGGCCTCCTTTACTCCCTAACCTTAATCTCCCTATATTTACTGCCTCCTTCCCTGATGTCTTAAAAATATGTCTGCTATCCTTAAAAACAAAGAAACAAGCAAAATCTTTATTTGATTCTGCAATCCATTAAAATGATCTCATTTTATCCCTGCTATGTCACAAACTTCTAGAAACGCCTGCCTATACTCATTATGTCCTCTTCCTCTCCTGTCCTACCTTTCCAAACCCCTTCCAATCTGACTTCTGACCCCATCACTCAACTGATACTGCTCTGTCAGGTTACCAATGACATATTCAATGGCATCTACCATAGCTGATTACCTCTTCTCCTAGATATTATCTCTTCTCTGGATTTGAGTGGTCTCTTAGTTTTCCCTCTACCTGTCTGGCTGCTTCTTCCTGTTCTTTGCCAGCTCATTATCTAGATACCACTTCCTAACTGTAGGTGTTAGTAGGGTGGGGAAGGGTTGGGCTAGGTGACTTCTAAGGTCCTTCTGAATCCACAGTTCTATGATTCTTCATTTCCATTTGTTCTCTCTGCATAATAGTTGGAATTCATAAAGCTCTACATCTATTACATTATTAAATCCTTACAACAACCCAGTGTGATAGAATATATCAGTATTATCTCTATTGCATAGAAAGAGAAATGGGAGCTCAGAGATGTGACATGGCTAAGTAGCAAACCCAGAACCCAAACCCAATTATTCTTGTGTCAGATCCAAATGATACCAAAATGACCCCTGATGAATACAGGTGGTGGACAGGGTCCTGAGGGAGTGGACCACTGGACTGGGGAAGATAGATGGGAGAAGAAAAGACTTTGGGAAATACTTGGAGCTCAAAGAATCAGAGTGGAAGTTATTGGACAAGTCAAGGGATATTCCTAGGCCACTGGGTCTCAGGGGGAAGAAGAGCACATGGAGAGGAAGGGAGTAAAATTATAGGAAAGAAAAAAAAGAAAGGCAAGGCTGAAAACTTAAATGGAATAGCCAAAGTTTACCTACTTCACTCTTTTTATTTCCTTATCAGACTGGGTTAGAGTTTGGCTTAGTAAAGCTCATTCAATTTTCTCTACATCACATTGTAATTTTTAAGAATAATGGCAACTTGAAATTCATAAAGTGATTGAAGTTGTACAATGTATTTTATTTCCATCAAGACTTTAAGATACTAAAAAGGAAAAGGACTATATGTACAGAAATACTAATACCAGCTCTTTTTGTGCCGGCAAAGAATTTGAAATTGAAGGGATACCCACCAATTGGGGAATGCCTGAATACATTGTGGTATGTGATTATGATGGAATATTATGATGCTATAAGAAATAACAAGCAGGATACTTTCATAAAAAAAAAAAGAAACCTGGAGAAACTTGTTTAAACTCCTTCACCAACCACCTCCAATACCTGTAAAATGTGATGCTAACAAATTTTAGAGTTACAGATCCCACAAAGTGACAGAGAGAAACAAATCTCCCACTGAAGGCAGCCTGGCAGGCCAACAGGGAGGGTCTATCGCAAAGGGCAGGGAGTCCACAGTCATGTGTGAGCCGTGTGATCTGAAACCCACAGCAGCCCTGATAAGTGGCCCAGAATGGACAGAGCAGACTTCAGGAGAGTGAATCACCTGCAGCTGTGGAGGGTTGCAGACTTCTCAACTGATAAACACCAAAGAGAAAGTAAAAGGTCAGTAGGGAACACTGTTGAAAGTAGGTGACAGAAGAGCATCTGGCCCCTGTCCTTTTGTCAAGAGGTGGCGGAGGCTCAGATAGATGCAGCTGGTGCCGTGGCTGCCTCCAGAGTTCCTGGCCTGTATATTGTAGGGGGACCAAGCAACCATTCAGAGAGTAATTGCTCTTGTTTTGACCTGTTTGGGTCTGGGTCTCTGTCTTGAGCAGTGATCCTGGGATGACAAACGCCAGTGTGCCAGAGGTTGTGGTGGCTGTAGAGAGGGTGCCCTCCTCATAGTTCTGGCAACTGCAAAGACCCCAGCAATTTGGGAAACAACTCTCTCCACTCTGAAAGCAGAGTTCTACTGTGGCAAACAGCTCAAAAGTCAAGTAATTTGCTGGCAAGATGAGCAAGCAGAAGAAGCACAATAAGACCATAGAATCTTTTTTTGGGGACAAAAAGGATCAAAACATGGAATCAGAAGAAGACAACAAAGTCAAAACTCCTGCATCAAAAGCTTCCAAGAAAAATATGAAGTGGTTACAGGCCATGGAAGAGCTCAAGAAGGATTTTGAAAATCAAGTAAGAGAAGTGGA
>CM053585.1:476084247-476100260 GCA_028646515.1 Pseudochirops corinnae
GAGTTGAATATGAAGGGATGATGTCTAAAAAATAAAATTAAGAGGTGAGAGAGGAATATAATGAGAGAAGGAGAAAGGGAGAGATAGAATAGGGTAAATTATCTCATAAAAGAAGTAAGAGAAAACTGTCACAATGGAGGGGAAGAGCAGGAAGGTGAAAGGGAATGGATCAACCTTACTCTCATTGAATTTGGCTTAAGGAGGGAATAATATACACATTCAATTGGATATCTTACCCTACAGGAAAATAGGGGGGAAAGGGATAAGAGGGGAGATAATAGAAGGGGGGCAAATTGGGGAGAGGGTAGTTAGAAACAAACACTTTTGAAAAGAGATATGGTCAAAGGAGAAAATATAATAATTGGGGGGCGGGATAGGATGGAGGGAAATATAGTTAGCGTTTCACACTATAACTACTATAGAAACGTTCTGTGTAACTACACATGTACAACTTATATTGAATTGCTTGTGTCTCAAGTGGAGGTGGGTGAGGAGAGAAAAGAAAAAATCTGGAACTCCAAGTTTTAAAAAACAAATGTTTAAAAAAAAATTGTTTTTTACATGCAAGTGGGAAATTTATACAGGCACTGGGTATAGAAATCCATCTTGTCCTACTAGAAAGTTAGGGGAGAAATGGGGAAGGATATAAGAAAGAACAGACTGGGGGAAGGTATATTTGTGCCCTCTGTCTATGTATACATGTACATACATATGCCCACACTCATATATGTGTGTGTGTGTGTGTGTGTGTGTGTGTGTGTGTGTGTGTGTGTGTGCATGCTTACTGTTTTGGGGTGGGTGTAGGTGAAAGACAGGGAGAAAAATTTGTAACTCAAAATCTGGTGGAAATGAATGTTGAAATCTGAAAATAAATAAATAAATTAGAAAAAAATCCAACAACAAAAACTGCTAAAGTGATTTTACAAAATTGTAGATCTAATATGTTTTACCCTCCTCCATGCCACCCAGCAAATTCTAGGAGCTCTCTGTTACCCTTTGAATAACATAAAAAGTTCTCTGTTTGGCAATTAAAATTCCTTTGACAATCTGAACCTTAGCAACCTAACTAGTCTTACTACAAATTACTCCTGTTCATGCATTCTATGACACAGACAAATTTGTTTTTTATTGTTCCTTGTACAAGAAGTCAAATAATCTATTTCTTTGTCTTTTCTCTGGTAGTCCTTCATGCTTTGAACATTCTCCCTTCTCCCTCATAGAATCTCTAGTCTCCTTCAAGGATTTTCTAAAAGAACACTTTCTATGTGACAGAGCTTAACTATCTTGGCTTCCTTAGTATGGCAACATCACTGCTCATTATCTGCTAAATTCTGCATGTCCCTGTTTAGGAACTGGAGAATTGATAAAAGGGCATACTCTTTTTAAAAAAAAATAATCACGCTGAAGAGAAAGGCAGTATGATCTGGGTAAAAGAGTTGCCCTCTGGTCAGGACAAATTGAGTTTAAGTTCTGCCTCTGAAGCATAAGGCTATTTAACCCTAGGCAAGTCATCTAATCTATCAATCCCCCTAGGCAATTCTCAGAGCATAAATTGAAAAAAAGAAAGGTGCAAATCTGCATTAATAAGGGAAGATCCTCACAAGAAGCTCCCTAGAATGATCAAATCATGTCTTATTTTTTTTTTAATTCCCTTGAAATATGATTTCTTCCCTTTGTTTCCTGGATCCTGTGTAGGATCTTATATGAAGGGTACATTAGTTATTCATTCATGATTAAATAGCCATCCCATTTTGATCTACTATTTTTTTTTCTTCCCATCTCCTTAACGATCAAAGCAGCTACTCCAGTGAAGTAGAAGTGTTCAGTTCTTTGGATTAGTATCAAAATCCTCCACTGGTATTCTCAACAGTAGCCATGAAGTTACAGCACTGAGGGGAAAAAAGAGGGCTACTTTCCTCCATTTTCAGAGAGGCTCATGATTAAACTTTTTTTTTTTACTAGACCAGAGATTTTGTAGATATAGGAAAATTCCAGCAAGTTAAATCCCATAATCAATGCAGATCGATAGTTTCTTTGCAATTCATAGTTTGGAGAGTTTCCTTGGGCACTAAGATGTTTAGGAACTTGACCAGGGACACAGAGCCATTATGTTTCCTAAGTAGGATTTAAATCCTTATCATTTTGAGTCCCAAACCAGATATCTTTTCACAGTATCTTTTGATTATATAACTCAATTTAACAAATAGGATATACCTTTAAGTAACCACAATGTACAGTGCAGGATGCTAACTTCTGAGAAAGATAACAGTTTAGGGAAAAATTACTCTTTTTCCTCAAGAAAGTTCCTATCTCTAGTAGAATCACCGAATGCTGGAATTGGATGGTACTGCGGAGATAATCTAATACAAACTTGTTGTAACATAGCTGGTTAGCTATAGAATTGGGGCAAAACCCCAAATCTCCAAACTCTTAGTTTAGTATTCACTTCAATTTCTCCTTCCTATTCATTCTGCTTAATGACGTGGGATTAAACCATGGCAACACTAGGAAACTGAATGGCAGATGAAAACAAACCAAGGAGAGTCCTCCCTCCCTTTATCTCCAAAACATGAACCTCAGCAATTTCCAAACTAGTGAAGATTATCCTTATTATTAGATGATCATTTAAAAAAATTAATTAATTTTCTCCTCAATTTTCATGGTACTTTCATTAATTATTCCTTTAGAATGTCAATGTAAATGAGGCCAGTATTTTCTATAATAATGGAAGTAGACTTTTGCTGCCAAAGATATCAATCAAAATAATCTGCTGCAGATATAAATACATAAGGTATGAATACACAATGTATCCCTTCACTTTTATTTTATCATGTTTTTCTTGGGAGGAAGAGTTTAGTGACTTATTATACTAGGATATTTATGTATATATAATGCAAAACACTACACGTGCCCATTTCTTCTTGACATTGTTCATTTGGAATATTCATAGTAGGGAGACTATCTCATATGACAATTATGCTTATTTTTTCATACATTTTAATGAGTTTTTGAGGAGGAGGAGGAAAAGGAGAAGGGGAAGAGGAAGAGGAGGAGGAAGAGGAAGATGAGGAGGAGGAGGAGAACAACAAGAAGAACAAGAAAAGGAGGAGGAGGAAAGTAGAAAGAAGTAGTAACCTTTGGCTTATAATGACAGGTAATAATGGCAAAGAACTCTAGTATTCATGACCTTACACAGGGAAAAAGCATTAAAGCAATTTTTTTTTTTTACTTGGGACTCAGATTGAAAGGACAAAGTACAACATAATGCTTTATGGATAGCATTTCTTTCCAGAAATTCAAGTTTCTGCCCAAATATAACCTATTTAATCTCATTGGCATGACTATGAAATACGAATGAAATATCTGTATCTATCCTAATACCTGATGTGTAGGTGAGCTAATTGAATGACAACCAGACATATTATTTGTAGCAATGAAGTGAGTTATATTTAGAACCCTAGTTACAGTGAGCTCAGACTAAAGTTCTTAAGCGATGTCATTCTGTCCTCAAGAAAATAGCTAATAGCTAAATATAGCTAACATTTTAATAGCACTTGCTATGTGCCAGGCTCTGTGTTAAACACTTTGCAAGTATTATCTCAGTAGGCATCATATGTCCTGAGGTACAAGCACAGTTTGGGGAATTTTTTTTTTCAGAAATCCTGACTTTAACTTCTAGTTCCAACACTTACTAAATGTGTAACAACATGGAAGTTGCTTGATCTCTCCATCTCAGTTTTGTTACCTGTAAAATGTTACACTTGCATTAACTCTCATAAGGTTGTAATAAAAATACATTGAAAATTAAATCACTATGTAAAACATGATTTGGTGACATGTCTGTTATGATTTTGGTTCATTGTGACATTGAAGAAAGGTTCTTCAACAATGTTAAATGCATCAGAGAGATTGAAAAGAATGAGGTCTGATTAAAGAGCATTACATATATCTTATTTAAGCAATAGGAATCAAACATATTTATTTGACAAAATATAAGAACCCCAAAGAGAAGATATAACAGAAAGCAGTTGAGTAAAGATCAACAGATAGAGAAAATAGCAGTAATATTTTCACAGGATTTTACCACAGATTACCTGGACAGAGGGAAGAATTAGATGAAGGGTTGGGAAAACAAGTCATTAATCTGGCATAGAGGCATAATATTGAAGTGATGGGTAACTTCAACTATTCAGACATAAGAGGTGTGTGAGAACTAACAAGATTCTTTTAACTCTTAATTCCTTTTTAGGTGAAAACAGCTTTGGTTGAATTAGACAACCAATCAAGTTGCAAAAGAGGTGTGAACAAGACCTATATAAAGGCATAAACTAGATGTGAATAAATGCTTAATCATTTTGAGAGGTGTGAAGTTCTTCTGAGTCACTGTATGAAATCAGAGGATGCTACATAGGTATTGGTTGGAATCATTACCTCTCAGTTAACTGGGAGAATTCTAGGAATTGAGTAGTTAGACTTCAGGAGCATTTAGTGGCATATAATAAAGGATAATAAGGTATGGCAATGAACCCAGAGGGTATGTCATACTCCTTGTCATGTCATCAAAAAGGCTGGACTCAGTTGAGAGATAAGAGAGGGCAAACTAGACACATTAGAGATCCATGTGGTTTGATGGGCTGAGCTCCATAAGTTAGTAGTGTGATATAGAAGGTGAAATTGGTCACCCCAGTGTCACATGTATTAGTATAGGTATTGCGCCTATACCAAGGAAAGTGACAGTGCCATTTACTCTGACTTGGTCAGACCATGGCTGAAGCATACTGTTCTCTTCTGGGTACCACATTTGAGCAAGAACATAGGCAAGTAAGAAACAGATGACCACAATGATGAAAGAACTGGAAAATCATTTCACACTGGCGAAAAGAAGTCTTATGGAGACCTAATAGTATTTTTAAATAACTGGAGAATTCTCATGTGGAAGAGCAATTTGATTTCTGTAGTCTAGATTGGTGATAATGAGTGACTTTAACTGGGAGGTGGCAGTAGAAAGAAATAAGATGAGATAGATGTGAGAGAAGTGGAATCAAAGGGAGTTAGTAAAAGTTTGGATATTAGAGGTGAAGGAGAGACCATAATCAAAGATAATCGCCAGGAAAAATAAGGAAGACTTCATGAATTTGCATTTCACATTCTGTAACCATCAAAGCTGCAGAATAAGATGGCCAGGATAACATATGTGATTTTATTTTTCTTTCATTCCCCACTAGACCCTGCCATTCTAAGGGAACAGCTCAGGGTAAGGGCAGTGGATATGTAATTAGAGGACCAGGGTTCAAATTCCACCTCTGTCCTTTACTACTGGTATAACCTCTGGCAACTCACTTTTTCTAGTTTTTGGGTTCTACCTGTATAAAATAAAGGAGTTAGTTAGGGGAACAGCACAGCACATTTGGAGAGAGTACTGGCTCTGAAACTAGAGGATTTAGAGTTCACTTCCCACATATTAAGTGACCTTGGACACATCACTTTACTCTCCACATCTTAGTCTCCTCATCTGTAAAATGAAAAATTTGGACTACATAGTTTTAAAGGTCCCTATTAGCTCTCTACCTCTTTGATTTAAAAGCTACACAGTCTCTAAAGTTCCCTCCTGAGCTAATTCTTTGGTCCTATAATCCAAACTAGAAGCTTGTCCTCCCTATATCTTATGTACTTTTTTTCCCAAGCATTATACAACATTACCCCCACCAGTTTCATTTTATAATAGCTGTTTATCACTTTTCAATAATGTTTGTCTTCCCAGTGCACTTGTGATCTCATCTATAATACTTCCTGGGGTCATTATGGTGAGGCAGCAGTCCCCTTTAGTGACTTGTGATACTTTCTCTGCTGAATATTCCTTACAAATAGCTCCAATTTTGTACCAGTAAGTGCCAATCCTCTCTCCCTCCCTTCTGTACTCCCCTTCCTAGAAAGAACCCCCTTTGGGCACATCTGAGTAGATAATACTTATATAAATAAGCTGATATTAAAAATAAGCATAAACAACATCTAATGGGAGCCCAACTCTCACATTTCTTATTAATTTACTTAATGACTTTCATGAGGCAAAGATTCCCTTGATTATAAAGCCCCCCAACAGATGAAGTCACATAAAAATTAACTTTTTCTGATGCACAAGGAAAAATCTTTAGAGAAGGGAATAAGACTGGAAAAGTCACAAGAAATATATTCTCTCATAATGAATATTTCTGTAAAATATGAAAAATAATCAGGTTGCCAGCCTGAGATGTCCAAGGAAAAAACGGCATGGAATCCAGGCTTACTAGCTCAGAATGTTCGATATGGTGCAGGCATTGTAAGTATTTAAAAAGGCAATGTGGACAGGTCTCAAGACAGTCCACAGGAACTAGCAAAATAGATATATTTGGATCTATCAGTGTGAAAAAAAGGTTCAGAGTAGCTTGGATTACAGATTTTCAGAAAGTTTTCTCTTTCCTGGGGTTTCTGTGGGCTTAGACTATAGGGGGGAATAACATCTGACTAGGAATAATAGCATCACATGTGTACACACACACACACACACACACACATACCCATCCTTCTCAGGTGCTTTTCCCCAAGACTCTTTATTTATCCTAAGGGAAAGAAAATTCTGAGAAGGAACTAGGGAGCTGACAGGTATGTTAATTAGTACATCCTATAACAAATGAGTTTAAAAATCAGAGAACTTTTTTTCCCTATTTAATTAGTTGGGAGATAAGGAACATGAACATGAATAGATAACTAGTAATACCAGTTAGCATGTGATAAATAACAAATGGATGATATGGACCTTTAGAGGAGAAAACAGAGCCCCTAGTTTCTTAGTCCTCAAACTGAGTTGTGTTTGGGGGTTACAGTGAAATTGTTTACTTGGGCTGCAAGAGGAGGCAGCCTTTTCCAAAACAGGTCAGTGTTCCCCACCCTTCCACATACTTCCTATGCTCAACCTCACTCTTCTATCCCCTAATACACAAAAAATAGAGAGTGTGGGAGAGGCAAAGGGACCCAGAAGGATTCCATGGTGATAGGAGCTTCTGTGTGTTAGACCAAGTAACAGGAAAACAAAGCTTGAAGACAATGAGGACTGCCTACGCAGTCCCAGTGAATGCAGAAGCAGTGACACAGAGATACTATTGACTGTGGGCACTCACAGTAGGGTGGAGTTCTTCATTTTTGTCCCAGGCCAGAGGGGAGAACTTATGGAGGATCTGAGGCTAGAGGCACTATCCTCCTTACCCTAAGACTAGAGATGATTACAATAATAAATTGTTATAAATATTTTTTTAAATGAGCAGGCAAATGAGAAAGGAAGCACCAATGAACATCAGCTTCCTGGAATAAGCCCCAGTGACCCCACTGTAGTTACAGCTCTGAAAGATAAAACCACTTCCAGCTGGAGTGGGTGAAAGTATGTTTCACAGGAAAAAAAATGGGATTTAATATGATCCTTTAAGGGTGTTAGGAAATGGTAGGGTGACAAAGAGTGAACTTGTGAACTTGAAGTGTATGCTTCCCTGTTAGACACTGACCTAGACCTGGAGCATTTGTCAAAGACATTTTTGCATCTTATTTTTCCGATCTGAAACTTACTGGAAGTGGTCCAATTTACATGACACCAAAATATGAAAGTAATGGCATAATACTTAAAGAAATGTCTAAAGAAAACTATTTTGCAGAGGATTCTGGGAAGATGACTGAGTAGGTCAGAAAATTCTAAACTCTCCAGATTTCCCCCACAAACAAGATAAAATAACTCTTCAGGGCAAACATAGAGTGGCAAAAATAAACAAGATATGGGGCAGAACAGTGGTCGTTTTGGAACAATCAGGAGAAAATCTGAAGAGAAATCCCAGAGCCAAAGTTTGGTTCCTGTGAAGAGTAAACACCTCCAAGTTAGTTCCACTGAAACAGAAAGCTGCAAACCCTGTGGCTAGCTAGAAAAGGATTTGGTCCATAACTTTGCATGGTTCCCATAATGCACAGTCACATTTCCAAGTCAAAATTCTCCTTGAATTCAAGTTCCAAGTATCCTGGCAAGCCCTGGGGCTAGCTAGGTTGGTAGGTAATTTTGGTCCCAGACACAGGAATTTTCACCTTCCAGACAATGTGGGTAGTTGGGCATCTGAGCAGGGTAAGATTGAGGGAACCTCTGTTAATAAGTAACAGCAGCCCCAGCTGTGCTGCTGAGATGTAGCCCTATGCAGTCCCAGTGAATGCAGAAGCAGTGACACAGAGATACCATTGATGGTATCTCAGTAGTACTCACAGTAGGGTGGAGTTCTTCATTTTTGTCCCAGGCCAGAGGGGAGAACTTATGGAGGATCTGAGGCTAGAGGCACTATCCTCCTTACCCTAAGACTAGAGATGATTACAATAATAAATTGTTATAAATATTTTTTTAAAGGAGCAGGCAAATGAGAAAGAACCCATCCATAGAAAGTTACTATGGAAATAGTGAAGACCAGAGTTACTCTTCAGGGGAGGATATTAAAGCAAAAAAGCCTCTCCTACCCCCAAAAGGAGTCTCTATTGGACACCTGCCCAAAAAAGAATTCATAGAAGAACTTAAAAAAGAACTTCAAAAATTAAATGGGAGAGATGGAAAAAACTAAAAAACAAAATCCAAAAAGAACAAGAAAATCATGAAAAGAAAGTCAACCCAATAGAAAAGGAGATTCAGAATCTTAAGGAAGAAAATGAAACCTTGAAAATTAGAATTGGTCAAGGGAAAGCCAGTGAAGTTATAAGATACCAAGAAATAATAAAACAAAATGCAAAGAATGAAAAAAAGAGGAGATTATAAAACATCTTATAAGAAAATCAACTGATCTGAAGAATAGATGAAGAACAGAAAACATAAGAATAATTGGGTACCTGAAAGCTATAACAAAAAATAATAATAATCTTGATATAATAATATAAGAAGTATTTAAAGAAAATTGTCCTGAATCATCAGAACAAGAGGAGAAAGTAGAAGTAGAAAAAAATCACCTATGGCCACCTGAAAGAGATACTGTGATGAAAACCTACAGGAATATAATAGTCAAATCTCAACCCCTAGCTCAAGGATAAAATATTATGTACAACAAGAAAAAAAACACAATTCAAATATGGTGGTGTCACAATTAGAATCACACAAGACCTAACAGTGGCTACATTAAAAGACCACAAGTCTGGGAACACTGTATATTGAAGAGCAAAAGAACTGGGATTGTGGCAGAAAATACCATGCCCAGCAAAATCAAGCATAATCCTAAATGAAAAAAAAAAAATGGACATTTAATGAACTGCCAGACTTTCAAGATTTTGTTTTTTTTTAAAAAATGAACTTAATAGAAGATCTGACATACAAGATCCAAGAGAAAGCTAAGATACAAATCAAAGACTAATTACAAGGTGCAATACATTTCCTTAATAAGGAGGAAATGTAAAACAAATGTCTAAGATTGTTATTAATAATTGGTTTGTTCGTAAGAAAGATTGGGGTATACCAGAGTATGATATGATTTTTAAAAATAAAAAAAGTTTAGAAACAGTTAAAAAGAGTAATTATACAAATGAGGTGTGAGGGGAAGAACTGACACAGAGGAATTAGATTTGGGAGGAGGGTTGGTAGTTCTGGAATCCTTGAAAGGGTGGGTAGGTTAAGTAATAGGAGGGCAGTTAGCAAAAGTAGAGGAGTCAAGAGAGATAGGAAATAATAGTTATACACAAACATAAAGATTAGGAGTAGAATTTATTGGGGAAAAAAGCAGGGGTAGTGATGATCTCATATAAAGTTAAAACTAAAATAGATTTAATCAAAAGAGAAAAATAGGAAAACTATGTCAGCCATATTAATCAATGTTGTTTTAGATTATTTAAAAATATAAGTAGACTTTATATAGGGTTGGAATATTTCTGTGGTTTAGGAAAGGATGAGTTGGTAGACTTAGAAAAAATATGGAAATACTTAGATTTATGAAAGAAGAAGTTATCCACCCTCGGAGAAATAGAGGGCAAACTAGTACAGTATGGACTTACATAGATGCATATGAAAGTATATGTCTATATATGAGTAGGATTATAGATATCTAAGTATATTTACATGTATGTAAGTATATCATGCTTAATACTTATGTGTATATGTATGTATATGTATATATGCATGTGTATATGTATGTGCATATATGTATATGGGCATGTATATGTACATATATTTAAATAAATGCATACCTATATGTGTGTGTATATATGTATGTATGCACGCTTAATTGTAGCCATCAATGGGGGAGGATTAAGAAGGGAAAAAGAACAAAGTAAAATGTCTACAGCAAAGAACAACAACAACAAGACTTACAAGGAAGCAAAGAAAAGAACTCTCAATGCTGAACCCAATGTGTAGTATATATTAAGTAGACTTTCTTGAAATGGAAATTTATTAATGTATATTTTGAATCTTCTCTTGCATTCTGCTGTATACATGGTAATGCTTTTTTTTCTTTTGTTAATTTGTATTTGTTTTAATATTTAAGTTTATGATGTTTCTTTTTCCTTTCTTATCCTGCATTTAAGTGTTAGTTTTTAAGTTTAAAGTAAATTAATTTAAAAAAAAGAAAGGCTATCTTGGATGTATTTAAACTCAAAGTAATATTGTTTTTTCATCATTTCCTTTCAATTTATGTCCTGAAGCATGCTGTTATAGAACTGATGTATAATACTGATGATATCCTTTTTTCAGTGGAGATTTATATCAGAAGGATATATGGTCTCAAAATGTCCTGCTGATTCTAGTTTGATATGGGTATTCTTCATTGGGACCACAACTTTGTGTCCTTAGCACTTAGCCCATGAGCTAGCACATAGTAGATGCTTAATGAATACTTATTTACTTGAAATTGTTCATCTTTTGTTCTCAAAAAGGACCAATGACATCAGGAAGGTGATGTCTTGAATTACAAGTGAATTAGATTTAAGTGAGGCACAGCTGTTCAAAGTCATCAGCCTTAGTCTCTCCTCAAAAGTAATTGGATTCCAGTGGCAAGATATAGGCCAGGAAGACTGGCAATTGCCCCAGATGCAGTGGGAGACCTTGGCCTTTTCAAGCTAAGTCTTTCCTAGGTCTCAGTTTGTCTGAGGCAACACCCATTCAAAGGCTAGGTAAGAACTGAGGTAAAAGGCAGCCCACTTTGCCTTCACAAAACAATCAGTCAGGGAGGTGAAGACCCTCAAAGTTTCTGGCCAGAACAGAAAAAATTACTATTTATACTCCTGAGCCATCAAGACCCAAAGGATGAGCAAGTGAGGCTTGGGCAGGGACCTATTTTTGGCTAATCAGTGAGACTCACAGATATTTGAGTTTAAAGGCATAATCAAGTAGTGCCATTCGAATCCCAACAGGTTTTATCAAAGCCTGGTTTTTCAGAGCTATATTTTGAGAAATAATAAATGAAAACTATGGACAGAGCACCCACATATCCTTAGAGTATGACTCTCCATGTGGACAGAGAATGAGGAAGAGGAAAAGGAAGAAAAGAAAAAAGGAAAGAAATACCAACTTTGCCCAACTGGAACTGGCCAGTTGGGACCCAGTGAGGTAGCTACTGCTACTCAAAGATTGTTGCTTATCCTTTAATGACAAAAAGGACCAATGACCTCAGGAGTGTGGTGTCTTGACTTGCAATTTGATTTGGACTTAAGTAAGGCAGGGCTGTGCAAAGTCATCAGCCTCAATTTTTTCTCCAGCATCATTCACTGTACAGTGGCAAGATATAGGTCAGGATGACTGAATTATTAACTGCTACTGACTAAAAAGGACACAGCTGTATCGCTGAAGGGGACAAGATACATAGGTTCTAGGTTATGGACATGATATTCTTTAGATCCTGAAAAGAATATGGAGGAAACCAATGCTCTAAGAAGAGGTTGTCTTCTGGATATAATTGCTTCTCATTGTTTCATTTCTAAAATGCCCATCCTACAAAAGTGTCAGTCAGTAATGAGAAAGAGGGTCAGGTTTTCATAAGGAAGAATAGGGTCTTGTTCAGGTGCTTTTCATTGTCTTACCACCAATCAGCTAGTTTTAACAGGAAATAGATAGAACATTCTAGAATAGAAAATATAGGTTTGGAAGATCTCAGAAAAGAAGAGGTTCCAAGCTGGAAAGAGTTCATGTCTAGAATATTTCAATAAAGTCTAAGTCCAGAATTACAGAGAATTCCAGAATACAGGAATGTTTTGTACTTTATAGAATGGATACAGTAATGAACTTTCCCTTTGAACTTAAAAACCTTCCATTATTTTCAAACATTGTTTTAAAAAATATTTTGGTTAAATACTTTCAGGACATGATTCACTATGTTAATATCAGACAAAAAGATATTCCACATCATTTAAGTTCTTCACTGTGGGCAAATAGAATAAACACGGAGTGGGAAGGAGGGAGAAAAAGGCCTGTTAGATTAACAGTGCTCTAAGTAAGAAAGCACGGCATTGTGACATTTGTTGGGTGTTTTCTGTGAAGGGCATATTTAATTCCCAATGGCTACTTTGGTGATGAACATTATTGGCTATTCAGAGAAATCAGCATGTGTCAACATTAACAGCCTGCCTCCTCTGGGAGCCTTTGTTTTCCTTCTGACCCTGCCTGAAAGGCTCATGCCAGTTTGGGGTGAAAGTCACAGCAGGGCAAATAGAAAACTCCATTAGAACCATCACTCACATACATGCCATTTTCCATCACATGTTTCATTCCCTGTGGATTAAAGAAATGAATCTTAAAAATAGTTCTACATTTTCCTCTACAACTATAGCAACCGAATGTCCCAATTACTTTGAGTTTATTCATTTTTCCTTGAGGATTGCTAGGATTTCTCCCTCACTCAGCCCTTATTCCCATTAAAATTTGTTCATATTTATCTAGAAATCTTGGCTTATTCTTCAACTACTCAACTTTATAAACAGTATTACACTGAGTAACATGTAGGAGCAAAAGTGCAAAAGGATACAGGGTTCCAAGTAATTTAAGAAGAATAATTAAGAAATGTGGTACTTGTTCTTATTAAATGTCTCTTAAGTAATTAACTTGTTTTCAGAGTTAGGCAAGAGTCTGCTGGGTTTTTTCCCAAATTCAGGAAACATTACTCTGTATTTAGAAATTTAGAGTTCAGTAAGAATAATTTGAGTGAGAATTCCTGAACAAGAAATAAAAAAGATTATTAGAAATAATATTTAAAAGATGTCAAACACAACCCATTTTCTGGCACTTAGTGGATAAGGACTGGACCTGTGAGTTCATTTGTTCCAGGGCCTCACAGATTAGGAAACTCATTCTGATAATGCAGGTTAGCTTTGCATTTTAGAGATGGAGAGAGATGCACAAACAAAATCAATGAAGCCCAAAATAGAAGAAAAGCAGAAAACCAGGGGGAAGGGAGGCAATTACAGTATGTTTCTCTGAAAATTATTTCTCATACGTATAGAGAAAATGATCCACTTTCATAATAAATAGGAGCCATTCCTCAATTGATAAATGACCAAGGGATATGAACAGCCATTTTTCAGAATAAGAAATCAAACCTTTCCATAGTCATGTGAAAAAGTTCTCCAAATCACAAATAAATAAATGAAAATTAAAACAACTTTGAGGTACCACCTAATGCCCATTAGACTAACATGATAAAAAAGAAAAATGATAAATGCTGGAGGAGATATGGGAAAATAGGTATGTATACAAATGTGCTAATGATGAAGTTACAAACTAGTTCAAAACAATATGTAACTATACCTTAAAAGCTACTAGTTGGTGCATGCCTTCTGACCCAGCAATACTGCTACCAAGTTTGTACCCCAAACAATCAAAGAAAAAGGAAAAGGACTCATATATACAAATATATTTATAGCAACTGTGTGTGTATGTGTGTGTGTGTGTGTGTGTGTGTGTGTGTGTGTGTGTGTGTGTGGTGGCAAAGAGTTGGAAGCTGAAAGGATGACCCTTACTCATGTAATAGTAATGAAATTTGAAGACCCCTTTGTATTGCTAAGCTAAGATATAGCACCTAATTTCAAATTAAGCGTCTGTTAAAGAAATAGAAAGTATGAGCCCCTGTTGCTGACGTAACAGGAAGGGGCTGAACAGGGAGGAGCTATACCATATTTAAGGAAGAGCACAAGCTGGAAGGTCAGAATTTCCTGGGGTAAGCATTGTGGAGGCAGGGCAGCTGCTGCTGGACTGAAGACTGAACTGAGAATTGAGAAGAACTGAGAAGAGATGAGAATGAGAATTGAGAACTGAGACAAAATTTCTTGGAGCAAGCCACATGGAGGCTAGATAAAGTGATTTTGATTTTTTGAATGGAGTTTATGGTGCTAAAAACTTCCAAGGCCCAGCCAGAGCTTCTGGGGAGCTGCTGAGGATTTCTGAAGGGCCAGGCAGAGCTGCAGAAGTCTGAGGAAGCATGAATGTGGTGCCAGCATTTTGTACAAATGTTGTGAGTTTGTTAACATGTCTGCATTTTATTATGGCTTTAAGCCTTGTTTTCCCAGGAAGAGATACTGTGAGAGACTTGAGGTGGACTAGACACTGTGACCTTCAATATATAGGAGGAACTGCATGGAGAACTGGTCAAGGAACTGGGAACTGTCTGCCTTTGAAATCAGGTGGCATTTGGTTAGATTCAGGCACGAGCTGGGACCTTGGAAGAGGGACCATGGAAGCTGAAATCCTGCCTCAAGTCAATATGAAAAGACCTCTCTGTGGATAATGAGTAGTGACTGATGAAATGTGTGACACAGATGTGACTGAGGGATGGATGGCCTGTGCATTTTCCACTACCCCTTAAGAGAGTACTGAATAGTGACTGATGATTGAGTAGTGACTGATGATTGAATAGTGACTGATTTGTAACTTACTGTGTCCCTTGGGCAGAGGACTTTGATCTTTTGTACTTTGTGTCCCTTAAACCTCCTTAAGGATGATTGAATGATTGAGTTACTAAATGATTGTTCTTTGTTGTAAACTATGTGACCACTCTGGTGAAAAGTATATGGCCATTTTAGTGATAAGTTGTTGAGTTATGACATGGTGAATGCTATATTTTGATTTTCTGTGATAAACTGTAACATTGTGAATGCTGTACCTTAATTTTCTGTGAATGTTTTGCTATGATTTGTTACTGAATAAATAGAGAGTTTGCTATACAGAAATGCAAACAGTCCTCTGGAAAGCTGCTTGTGCCTGGCTTTACAACTTGAGATATGACTGGACAAGTTATGGTGTATGATTGTGATGGAATACTACTGTGCTATAAGAAATGATGAAGAGGATAGTTTCAAAACATCCTGGGAAGACATATGAAACAATTAAAAGTGAAGCAAGCAGAAGTGGGAGAAAACAATTTACACTTTATCAACAATATTGTAAAGATGATCAACTGTGAAAAAATTAATAACTATGATCAATACAATGATCCACATTATATAAATATATAAAACTCAAAGGACTCATGATCCACAGCTCCAAAGGATTTATAATGCAAATTACTATCCTTATCCAGATAAGGAACTGATGGCTTCAGAGTTGAGATTGAAGTATTTTCGCATTCTTAATTTTTTTTTTTTTGCTTTTTTTCGACATAGTTAATGTGGAAATATGTTTTGTATGACTTCACATGTATCACATGTCTTGCGTTCTTATTGGAGAGGAGAAGGGATGGAGTGGAAGAGAAAATTTAGAACTAAAAAAATAAAAATAAAATTAGAACAGTGATACAAATTTCTTTTTTTTTTCTTTTTTTGGTTTCAAAAGTTACATTTTTTTTCTTCAAATGTCTTTTTAAAAATTTATTTATTTTTAGTTTTCAACATTCATTTCCACAAGATTTTGAGTTACAATTCCCCCCCATCTTTCCCCTACCCACCACCCCAGAATAGCAAGCCTACTGCATACTCTTTCCCCCAATCTGTTCTCTCTTATATCCTCCCCCTTCATACCCCTAACTTTCTATTAGGGCAATGTGGGTTTCTATACCCCA
>CM053585.1:476106625-476202618 GCA_028646515.1 Pseudochirops corinnae
CCCTTCCCCTTCCCCTTCCCCTTCCCCTTCCCTCTCACTTTTTCTCTGTGTCTCTCTTTCATTGTCCCTCTCTGTGTCTCTGTCTCTGTGTCTGTCTATCTCTGTCTCTCTTTCTCCCTCTCTTCCCTCCCTCAATTTCTGTCAGATTTCTTTAGAATAAGAAATCTATGCTCACTGTGTTTACCTCATCACCATGAATTTAATTTTCAGCACCTTGAAGTCTATATCCACAGCGCTATAGATATTTTTTTCGTGGTAACTGGTAACCTCCATATCTAAGCTCAATGTTCCTTTTTTTTTCTGTTCTCTTCAATCTTTAATCTGATGAAGTTTTTAACATCTTCCTGCCCTTTGAAGGAAGATGTCCTCGTAGGTCATCTTTAGTCTTTTATTCTCACTCTACTCTCTCCCTGCATGATCTCATCAACTCTCCTGACTTTAACTCTCACCATTGTGTAAAACACTCCCAAATATATAGCAGAATCCTATTTGTTTTTTCCTAACATGCCTCTTCTACATTTCTAGCTACATATTCAATATATCCATTTAGATGAGGGGTTCTTACTTTGGGTCTTGGAACTCTTTAAACATATTTTGTTAATTATTTCAATCTAATTTATTTTATTTTTATTACTAAGAATTTTATTTTATACATTTAAAAAGCACTATTTTTAGAAGGAATCCAGACTTTTGTCAGGCTGTCAAAGGGGTCTATGAACAAAACAAGATTAAGATTTCCTGACCCAGATAAATATATAAGATACATACATATATATATATATATATATATATATATATATATATATACACACACACACACACACAAATGTATGTTTGTATGTATGTATATGCTGATATATAAGAATAAATATGTCCCATATGAAATCCTCATTGTCTCTCTCCTCAAAAAACATCTTTTTACTCGCTAATTTCTTTGTTTCCATTATTGGCCTCACCATCAGCACCATCACAGATAACCTTGGAGTTATCTTTGACTCTACCTCTTTCCTTCCCACCGCAAATCAATAATTTACCAAGTCTTGTTGATTCTCATACTAATCGCTATCTAGCACTTTCAGGTTTTATACCTACTTTATAAATACTATCTCATTTTGGCCTCAAAACAAACCTGTGAGGGAGCCGCTGTTATTATGCCAATTTTCCAAGTAGGAAACTGGTGAGAAGAGGTTATGCTGACAATCCATTAGGAAATTATTCTGAGGGGGAAGTCAAGATGGTGGAGTTAAAGGAGGGACTCGCCTGAGCTCTCTTCCAAAACTCTCCAAATGCTTATTAAAAAGAACTCTAAACAAATTCTAGGGCAGCAGAACCCATAAAAAGGCGGAGTGACAAAAATTTCCAGTGTAAGACAACTTACAGGGTGGGCATTGCACTAGACCGAGAGAAGAGTGCAGTCCGGTGCAGGCTGTACCAGCTCTGACCCACCGCAGCTAGCCAGGAGCTGGCCTCCAGGCCACTGAATTGCTGGCAGCAGTGGGGACTTCCAGGCCTGTCTGCCTGCAAACAAGAGGGACAACTTTCAAGGTCTGCAGGAAGGCTCTGTCATGACAGCTTGGGGGGGAAGGGGGTGTTAGTAGGGGTGGAGTGCACTCCAGTACAGGACCCGCCAGCACAGCCCAGCCTCAGCAGGCCAGTAGCCGGCCTTGGGAGTGAGTGAAGCAGCTGCAGCAGAGGCTGCTTCTGGAGCTCGCAGCCCACAGATGGTAAGAGGATCGAACAACTGGTCAGAAGGAGATTGTAGGGGTCTCTTTGCTAGCAGGAGGCAAGACTCTGTTGCTTTGCCTACACTTGGATCTGGGTCCCAGTCCTAGGTGGCAGTCCCAGAGTGAGGAAGAGCACTAGTATAGCAAAGCTTGTGGCAACAGTGGAGGAGGGAACATCCTCACAGTTAGAGGGCAGGAAAGAATGCTTGTGGTCACTCACAGAGCAGAATGCAGGCCAGGAGAGGAGAAAACACCTCTCCTTAGATCATACCACCTTGGAAGAACAGAAAACTTACAAGTCCCTATGATGAGGTACAGGCTCCAGGAACCTCCTAGATTCTTCCCACGTAGTGTATTTGCATGAGGCCATAAGCATTTCACTGAGGCTCAGTCCAAACCTTTGTTATTAGCTGGGCTCTCCATTATCCAGCTAGCCCCCACCCTTGATCCTCCAAAAATATCTATAGCGAAATCTGTTATACCCTTGAACTGGCCTAGCCCACCATTGTCTGTCTCCAGGTAGCCTCCAGAAACTTCCCACCCTTAATCACTCATTTACTGGAATCTGATCTCATTGACTCCTCCTGAAAACCGTCCCCAAACTCATTACTGGAGTCTGATCTCATCTGACTCCTCCTGAAGACCCTTCCCAAACTCCTTTAGACTACCCCTAGATTCCTACTTCAATTTTTCTATATATCAGACCCCCAGTTTGCCTCCACGAGCACAAACTTACTCTGTGTCAGTTGATTCTGGCCTGCTTGCCCAATGTGTCACAGATACCGAGGCTCCTTAAGTCTACCCAATATGGCAAACTTTTAATAAACTGCTTTTCTTTGGCTGAGAGAAGACAAGTCAAATTCATTCGACAGGACCCAGCGTGTTGATATTTTTGGGTCTCAAGCACCCCTAGTCCTATACCTCATCATTTTATGGTGACCCTCAACACCTAGAAGTATCTCTGAAAACAGCTGCACTGTCCCAAAGCTTGGGACAAACCTTATCCTCAGCTGAAAATGATACCTGCCTGAAATTTCAATTCAATCCAAGCTCACAATTTTTTCTTAGTACTTTCTACGTGCAGGGCACTTTACTAGTCACTGAGACAACGGAAAAAAAAAACCCAAAATGTCTATCCTCCTGAGGGGTAATAGCCAGCATACAGGTATTATAAATACAAAATATACAGAAGAAAAATACAAAGTAATTTGTTTCATGATAGGAAGGGAAGAGCACTAATAGTTCTAGGGGCTGGGAAGGGTACCAGAAAAGACCTTGTGCTACAGTTGGCATTTAGTTTGGAAGTGACTTTATAATCCTCCACACATCTCCCAAAGCCATGGTAAGTACTTCTTTGCACTTACCATACTTTGCTTGACTTCATGGATATTTGTATATGTGATTTTTCAGTCCCTCTCTCCATTAGGTTGGAAGTTCCTTTAGGAGACTATGCATAAGTACCTTACACATAAGTTTCCTAATAAGTACTTGTTGATGTTTTTTTTCTTGAATTCCTTCCTTTTCTCCTCACTCCCTTCTTTTTTTCCCCCATTCACTCTCTTTATTCTCTTCTTAAGGGCCTTGAGTTCTCTAAGGCTGTAGCTTCACTGGAAAATAAAGTGGAGAATTGAGAAACTATCCAATCAGAGTAGTCTACATTAATAACCAACCGAAGCCAGCTCTGGGCAAAAGTGAAATATGACATTTTTCTTCAGTGACTCTCCATGTGTCCCTTCCGAGTCTTATCTCCAGGCACACAGGCACCACTGCTTTCCCTGGGCAATGCTCTGTGATCTAGTCCTACCCTGTCTTTACCAAGTATAATCAGTCATTGTGTCCTCCTCCTGTGTACCTCTCCTCCAACCTTTTCCAGAAACAGGCTTGCCACTGAAAGTGAAATCATATATGCTGATATGTCAATGTTTTATTTGTATTAGACATGTTTTTTTTTTAAACAAGGATTTGAGTTTTCTGGAAGCAGCACATTTTGACGCCAAGTAGATGCTCTATTTAGCAATTTCAGACAGCTGTGGTAGCCTAACAGATGAACTATTGGGGATTGAGGTAGGATTCAGATAGGCCTTTAAATTTCACATTAAAAAGGAGCTTCTTTTTTCCCCTATAGATATACTCTTCATCTTTTTTTCTTTTTTTTGCATTTTGGAGGGCAGGGCAATTGGGGTTAAGTGATTTTCCCAAGGTCACATGGCTAGTAAGCATTAAGATCAAATTTGAACTCAGGTCCTCCTGACACCAGGGCCAGTGCTCTACTCACTGTGCCACCTAGCTTCTTGTATACTCTTCCTCTTATACCTAATTTTGTCTGAAGGAGAAATATAACTACAAACTTACTTCTCCCTTCATTTTAATTTTCAAAAATTTTCTTCCACGAATTACTCAGTTACCATAATTATAGGAGGACAAACTGTTAGGATATATCCACACATCTTTTCACAGAGCAGACATCGAGATTGGAGAGGGAAGTTGGCCAAGCTCTCAACAGCAGGCCAAGTGGAAGTCTATGTGTGGGTTTATCCAAAGGCAGCATTGTGTGGGAGGAAAGATCACAGAAGGATAGCAACAGAGATGTAAAAAAGAGCATCTATAAAAGATTGTAAAAATACGTAGATGAAACAAAATGGTGACATGAAGCGGGAGGTTTTAATCACTGTTAATTTGAATATATACTTAAAAACACAAGCTATAAAAAAGCAAACTACACAGAGGAAGCTCTTGAATTCATAAGTAATTTTTTTGTATTCTTTGCGTATCAAATGTTTTCATTTGTTGATGATTGATAAGTTCATAATAAATGGCTGTTGCTTTTAAAAATTTTTGTTTTTGTAAAGAAAGCTCACAAGGCTTGGGCACAGATGATCTAAGGAATGTTTTCAGACAGAGGAACCTGCTGCCCCAAGGCCACATGTGGCTCTCTCTCTAGGTCCTCAAGTGTGGCCATTTGACTGAAAGAAAACTTCATAGAACAAATCCCCTTAATAAAAGGAGTTTGTTTTGTAAAACCTGGACTCAGTCAAAAGGCTACACCCAAGGACCAAGAAGGCCACATGTGACCAGTTCTCCCCCCCAATCTAAGTTCAAGACTCAATTCTGTTGCTTACTGTATGGGCTGGTACAAGCAAGTTAATATCTGAGTATCAGTTTGTTCCTCTGTAAAATGGAGATAATAGCAGTTGTACTAATTTTAGCCTTGCAGGGTTGTTTTTTGCAAGAATAAAATGTGATAATGCTTGTAAAGTGCTTTAAAATGAAGCTTATTAATCACATCTAAAGTGTGGCTATTTAATACTAAATATTTACTTTCATTTGAAGCAAAACATTTCAATTAATATTTCAATTTGAAAACATTTCTTGCTAAAGGCAGTTGAGACTTGAATGTAAAGGGCTTGCTTTAGCTTAATAAAGATTTGAAAGATTCTCCTTTTGCAAATGCAAGTCAAAATGCCATGGTCATGCTATACTTTGAGCCTTTGCAAGTTTGACCTTTTGGCTACTGATATTGAACTTTCAAGTTTTTGGATTAACCCAAGTAAACAGATTTTCTTTGAAGTAATCAGAAGCCCAAACCCCAGTGCACTTAAGTTCTTGGCTATGGATATAGATGACCTTGTAGCAAACTTAGACTGAATTCTCACGTGTAATACTCTTGAAGGCAAAGGGGTTATTACACATCTCTTTACTTTGAAAAAGGTAAATCACCAAGGTGATTTATTAAAGGAAATAACACAATGTATAATTATAACTGAATGAAATCATAATTTTCACAATTACTGTGTGAAGTTTAATATGCCAGATGACCTAGTCCACAAGAGCAGTGGCGAAATTATCTTCCTTCTAAGGAAGTAGGTAATCTCTCCCCTTGCCTCTATTTGAAACATTTTTATAATATTTCTCCCTCAGCACCTCTAAGATCTAGAGATTTCTCATTGCTTTCTTACTCCTCCTCCAGCAAACAATGAAGCACAGAGCAAGAACTATTCCCTCCCTTTAGATTTCTGGCCATTTCGTAACCAGCTGAAACATAAGAGGTTAGGGATTTTTTAAAGCAATTACTTCTTGAACAAACAATCAAATGGAACAAAACAGTAATTTTCCCTATCTTCAAACTAAAAACGTCCTTGGATTTTAAATGTTAGTGCTTTTATGTGTCTAATCTTTGAAAAAGATATTTTTAATAATATTTTTATTTTCAGCTCCAAATTCTCTTTCTTTCAAACCCTCTGTCATCTATTGAGATAGCAAGAAATACAATTATACATATTAAGTCATGCAAATCATATGAAATAGAAATCTTCCAAACCAGTTTCATGCTTAATTATTTTATTCAAAAAATAGTGTAAAATAGGTTTTCTTGTTTCCAAGATGCTATGCTATCTTTTTTTGTCATATCTATCTGTCTACTCTTACTCTGTAACTTTTTCTGACTACTTAACTTCTTTCTGCCCTCTAATATACTCTGTCTTTTACTATACTTTTATCTTTAAGAGATCAACTTGAACTGTCAAAATTATAGAACGATGCAGCAAGGGAGACAATGGATAGAGCCCTGGACTTGAAGTCAAGAAAATCCAAGTTCAAATTCTGCCTCAGACACCATATAGCAATGTCATCTCGGACAAGTCTCTTAACCTTCTCTATGCTTCAGTTTCCTCATCTATAAAATGGGGACAGTAATAATACCTGTCTCATAGGGTTGTTGTTAGGATAAGATGAGTTACATGTGAAGTACTTTGTAAACCTTAAAAAAAGCAACAACAACAACCAAAAAAGAAATTTGGGGTTTTCTTAGCACAGCTGCTGGAGTGATTTGTCATTTCCTTCTCTGGCTCATTTTACAGATAAGGAAACTTAGACAAATGGAGTGACTTAGGCAAATAAGTGACTTGGCCAGGGTCAATATAGCTACAAAGTACCTGAGGCCATATTTGAACTCAGGTCTTTTTGATTCCAGGTGTGGTACTCTATCAGCTACCTAGCTACTCATATAAATGCTGATTATTAATAACAATATTGTTATAATTTCTACTATGTAGGTAACAGGGCATAGAGGATAGAGAGCTGGCTGCAAAGCTGGAAAGACCTTGGTTCAAATCTCATCTCAGAAACTTACCAGCCGTTTTTTTTGTTTGTTTGTTTTGTTTTGCTTTTGCTTTTTGGAGGGGGAAGGCAGGACAATTGGGGTTAAGTGACTTGCCCAAGGTCACATGATTGTTAAGTGTCTGAGGCCACATTTGAACTCAGGTCCTCCTGACTCCAGGGCCAGTGATCTCTTCACTGTGCCATCTAGCTGCCCCCTTACTATCTGTCTGTGTACTATTCTCTCTGTGCTTCAGTTTCCTCATCTGTAAAAAGGGATTAATGAAACTCCTACCTTATCAGGTTGTTCTGAGGCACAGATGAGCTAACACATATGAAGAGTTTTGTAAATCTTTAAGAGCTATCTAAATGCTAACCCTTACTACAGTTAGAATTATAACAATTATTATTGTTTCTCTAACCTTGATCTTTAATGATATAATTCCAAGCATTTATGGAGTGTGGCATAGTGGATAGAAAACTGATTCCAGAACCAGGAAGACCTAGATTCTAGTTCCTCCTCTTTATGTTTTGTGACGTTGGGCAAGCACTTACTTTTTCAGTGTTTTGGATGAATCTCTAAGACTTTAAGTTGAAGGGAAGGTTCTGACTAGCAAAGGAATTTTCTCATCTGGGATTTCTGTACATCAATGAAATCACAGGTCCTATGTCTATCCCTATCTCTACCTACATGTGTTCATTCTGTCATTTAAATATTCTATGGTTGTCTCAAGTGAGAATGTCACAAATTATTCTCGGCTTTTCCCATCAAAATATCCATCACAGAACCCAGTAGTACTTTGCAACCACTTAATAAATACCTGTTGGTTAAATGAATGAATTTTCTATTCTGGAATGCTGTCTGCATGTCAGCAAGGTTGATTATCTTGTGAAAAAACAACAACAAAACATCCCTTCATTTTTTAAAAGTAAAGCCTCTAACAGTCTGCACTCTGAGCATTAGAGCTATTAAATGGAATGTTTCCTCTCCCACACTCCCCAGCATAGGTGTGCCACATTAGCTTATAAACACTCTGAGCTGGGGGAGGGATTTGAGGAGGGGAGAGCAGAGAAATTCTATTACAACCTTGCTGACCATAAGTAATTCTCATCGACATTAATGGTAATTGCACACATGTATCAAGGAGAATAATAATAATTCTTTGTCCTCACAGTGCATTTCATCCACGGATATCAAAATGGTTTACAAAGTATTGTTACCACCATTTTACAGAACATGCTGTTATTATAGATGAGCAGGTAAGACTATTTCTGCTGCTTTGAAAACTATGATGTAAAATGCAGAAAAACTGATGACTGCATTATAAAGAGAATGGATTATGCCAAGAATCCTAATAACTATAGAGATTGTAAAATACTTTGAATTCTGTCAAAGTCATGTGTGTTACAAATATATTTTGTATTTTATTGCTAAATTTCACTTCCTGGAAAGGAATTAATAGCGTTATAATATGTACTGTGACTGTCAGAAAAGATAAGAGTTATAGAAAAAAAGTAGATGTGAGAAAGCCACTTTGAGCAGTGAGTGGTCTGGGCAAACAGAAAAAGATTCATTTATTTATTTTTGTTTAAAACACAAACATCAGCAAACAGTGAGATGAATCTGGACAGCATGAATGTTTTAATGGCCAGACCTCTACATTTATGCATTTATTTTTCTCCAACGGTAATCTATATCCTAAGCATAGGATCAGAGAAATTATATGGCTGAAATATTTCAGGATTGGAGAATAATATAGCAGGCATGGAATAAACGCAATATATGAAAGTCCATAGCTATTAATAATAATATTATTCTTATAGGTGGTAATCATAGTAGCAGTCAGTGAGTTGACTCTGGAGTCCTGGTGGTGAAGAGAATCTTTTGTAGCCAGGAAGAGGATGCAAAGCTTGGTGAAAATGCATGAGGCCAAATGATTTGAATGTCTGTGGTCTAAGTCATGTGAAATATATGGAGAGAGAAGCTAGGCTAAGGATGTAGTTGTCATACTGGTAGATGGTTAAGAATGGGCATTGACTTCAGAGACTGGTCAATGCCTATAGCAAAGGCAAAAAAAAAATTATATAGAATGTAAATAAATATCAAAGCATTTAATAAAGATGAAGAATCCTGAGGCTAAAAGGGCTGACTTGTATTTAACATGAATGGCAATGTCACTCTAGCTAAATATATAGCAAGAACTGTTAACCACTGAAGCAAATAAAAAGTACTATTAAGATGAGCCCCTGTTGCTAAGGCTATCACAAACTGGTTGGGAAAACAAGATGTAAATTTCTTGTTATGGTTGAAAATCAACTAGCCAAATCATTAGGAGATAAATTTTCATTTACTGTGCTACTATAGGTAGCAATAAATTGCAAGATGAATGATGGGGAAATATCATAATGTCCCCAAAGTTGGCAGAATGGTATGGCTTGAGGCTCATGTGTGTAGATATATGGGCTAGAGGATATGAAAGAATGAGAGAAAAGACTGAAATTAGGAATCAAGGGGCAAACAGAGCTGGTGGATTTTTAATATGGTAGATACTGCAGTTACCAGCTAAATATTTAATCTCTTTATTTCTCTATGGCAAGCATTGTGCTAGGTACTATGGGCAACACAAAGCAGTCCAAAAACAAGCCTACAGCAAACAAATGAACAAAACTGAGGAGAAAGCATCTTGAGGGAGTTTGCAAGCAGAGAGAAAAGTCTTCAGTCATTCATTGTGCTTACTTGAAATTTCTGGGTGGGGGGTTCAACTAGTGAATGGGGGATAGTCCCACTCTCCTGATCACCCTAATCTGTTCTTCTGTCTGCTTTTGTTCTATGGTTATGATTTATGATCTCTGTCTCTCCTCTCTTTGTCTCTCTCTCTCTCTCTCTCTCTCTCTCTCTTTCTCTCTTTCTCTCTCTCTCTTTCTCTTTCTCTTTCTCTCTCCCTCTTTCTCCCTCCCTTGTCCTATCCCCCTACCTTGATTCTCATCCACTTCCCCCCTGTCCCTCATCAAAAGTCTATTTTGTTTCTGACCATTGTCTTCCTTAGTCCACTCTCCTTTTCTCATTCCCCCATCCCTTTTATCTCTTTCCTCTCCCATTTCCCTATAGGATAGAGTCGTTGTTTTTCCTTCCTTCTTGAAGAGGACCATGACATCAGGGAGGTGATGCCATGACATAAAAGTGAATTGGATTTAAGTGAGAGAGGGCTGGGCAAAGTCACCAGCCTCACTTTTTAGAATTAGAATTAGATTTGTGTTTAGAAATCTATCTGACCCTACAAAGTCTCCAGCCTGAAGGAGAAAATGAGGCTAGCGACTTTTAAGGTAAATAGATTTCTGTACACTACTGAGTGTGTACATATATTCTTCCCTCTTTTGAGACAATTCTCATTGAGAATAAGGTTCAAGCATTGCTGAGTCCACCCTTCTTTCCCCACTTTACTATAAAAGCTCTTTCTTGACTGCCTCTTTTTTGTGAGAAAAAAAATGTTCCCAATCTGCCTCTCCCTTCCCCCTTTTCCTATTAGGGTGCATACTTCTTTCTCACAACTTCATTTTTTGGGGGAATATCATTCCAGTGTAATCAACTCACACCAAAGACCTCTGTCTATGGAGACTCCTTCTAACAGCCCTCAAAATGGTAACATTCTTGGTATGTATGTGTATCATCTTCCCGTGTAGAAATGCAAACAGTTTAACTTTGAGTCCCTGATGATTACTATTTGGTGTTTATCTTTTTATGCTTCTCTTGAGTCTTCTCGTTTAAATGTCTAATATTGTATTCAGCTCGATCTTTTCACCAGGAACTTGAAAGTTCTTGAAAAGTTGTCGATTTCATTAGATATCCATTATTTCCCCTGAAGAATTATACTTAGTTTTACTGGGTAGGTGATTCTCGGTTGTAATCCTACCTCCTTTGTTCTCTGGAATATCATATTCCAAGTCCTCCAATCCTTTAATGTAGAAACTGCTAAATATTGTGTTCTCCTGATTGTGGCTCCACATTATTTGAATTATTTCATTCTGGCTGTTTGCAATATTTTCTTGTGGACTCAGGAGCTTTGGAATTTGATTATATTCTGGGAGTTTTCATTTCGGAATATCTTTCAGGAGGTGGTAGATATATTTTTTCAGCTTCTATTTTATCCTCTGTTTTTTTTAGGATGTTAGGGTTGTTTTCCTTGATAATTTCTTGAAAGATGATGTCGAGGCTCTTTTTTTGATCATGGCTTTCAGGTAGTTCAATTATTCTTAAATCATCTCTTCTCTAGATCAGTTGTTTTTCCAATGTGATATTTCACGTTTTCTTTTTTTCTTAATTTTTACTTTGTTTTTATTGTTTGTTGATGTCTTATAGAGTTATTAGCTTCCATTTGACCAATTCTTATTTTTAAGGAATTCTGTTTTTCAGTGAGCATTTTTGTACATTTGGTCAAACTTGCTTTTAAGGAGATCTTTTCTTCAGTGAATTTTTGTGTCTCTTGGCTATTAGGACAATTCTGGTTTTTGAGGTGTTATTTTCTCCTGTTCTTTCTTCTGTGCCCCTTTTTTAAAGGTGTCAGTTGTCTTTTCATAATTCCCTTGCATTTCTCTCATTTGTTTTCCCAGTTTTCTGTCTACCATTCATTTCTATTCTGTGAATTTCTGTTTGGCTTGTGTCCAATTAGCATTTTTTTTTTAGGTTTTTCTTGTAGTTATTTCCATGTTGTTATCTTGCATTTGTCTTGATTTTCTCTGCCAATATAGTAGCTTTTCAAGGTTATTTTTTTTCCCCTCACTCTTTCAACCTATTTCTTGACTTTGAACTTTATGTTTTAATTCAGCTCTGTTCATCTGTGTGTGGGGAAGCTCTGTCTCAGACTTTAGGCTTTTTTGTACTGCTGGTTTCAGAGCTAGTTCTGAGGGTCTGCAAGTTTTGGTGCTTCCAAGGTGGTGTGATCAGTGTTCTGATCTGCCCTCTGGTCTTACCCAAGAAAGACCCCTCCTTTCCTGCAGTCACATGGACTAGGACTCCTCTTGGCCCTGGGACTGAGACCAAGCTCCCTGCTCTCCTGCATCCACAAGTACTAGTGTTCCTCTTTGCTTTGGAAATACTACCAGAGGCCCCATTTTTTAGACCAACCACAAGTGCCCCTCTCCATTCTGGAACTGCCCCTAAAAACAGTGTATTGGTAATAGAGTTGCTGATTGATGCAAACAGCACCTAGTGCTAGCAGAGGTCCCTTGTAATCTCTTTCTGACCATTTGTCCAACTCCCTTACTATCTCGGGACTAAGTGCTTCCAGAGTTGCTGCTTCTGTCACCACTGGCCAGCATGCTATCTGAAGTGACTTTCACTCTGGTGTCACAGACCTCTCCTGTTAATCTTCTAGGTTTTTGTAGGCTAGGAAAAAAAAAAAAAATATATATATATATATATATATATATATATATATATATATATATATATATATATATATTGGTTTTTGAAGGGGGAAGACAGGGCAATTGGGGTTAAGTGAGCTGCCCAAGGTCACATGACTAGTAAGTGTTAAGTGTCTGAGGCCAGATTTAAACTCAGGTCCTCCTGACTCCATGGCCAGTGCACCACCTAGCCACCCCTAGGAAAAAAAAAATAAATTGACCTTTCACTACTCCAAAACTTGATTTGAGGTGGTTATTTTAAAGTTGTTTGGACGGGATTGTTGAGAGAGTTCAGCTGGATTGCTGCCTTTAATCTGCTATTTTGGCTCTTCCTCTTTATTAAAATGTTCAATAACTTTCTCTTCACTGACTTCTTCTTTATTGCCTACAGATCTGTCCAGAGGTTCTCCATCCCTTATAAACAAACCAAAACAAAACAAAAAAATCCATACTGCCTCAGTGTTGTCATTCTTTCAAGTTAAATTACACCTGATCTTTCCTCCCTTTAACTTCCAAATTCTTAGAAAAAGCTATCTACATTCATTATGCACAGAGGAGTAGTACAGTGGATAGATTGCCAACCTGGAGTCAGAAAGAATCATCTTCCTGAGTTCAAATCTGGCCTCCTAAATCTCTTTTCTTTCTTGAGCTACATTCCTATATCATAAAAATTAACTGACTGCTCATCATCTCAACCTCATTCTTACATCAAATACATGTCTAAAATGAAGCCTATTATCTAGTTCCCTCTCATCCCCCTGCCCTCACAATTACTTTTGGTAACTTCCCTTTCTTTTGACACCAGTACCATTCTTCCAGTCACTCAGACTCACAATCTCAGAGTCATCCTTGTCTCTTAACTTTATCTCACACCCTTTATCCAGTCACTTGATCATGCTGTCCATTGTACCTCTATATCAACTCTCATATCTGTCCCCTTCTGTTTGCATGACTATCACCCTTGTCCAGACCCTCATCTTGCCTGGACTATTGCATTAGGATCTTAACTGGTCTCATTGCCTTTATGTCCTCCCCTTTCTAATCTATCTTCCACAGAGGTGGCAAGGTGATAATCCCCAAATGAAGTTTGAGTTTACCATTCTCCTGCTCAAGAAGCTTCTGTGGCTCCTTATTGGTAAAATGAAATGCAAGTGACTCCTTCCTGCATAAAATTTCTGCAAAATCCAGTTATGACCAATATTTACAGAATTATATTATATCCTTCCCTTCTGTGACCTCTAGATGACAAGCTAGACCTTTTTGTTGATCATTATACCTTCAACCTCTGTGTCTTTGCAGGGGCCATCTGCTATGCTTATGGAAATTCTGTCCCTTTTCATACCTACCTATTCCTTCAAAGGACAAATCAGATGCTACTTCCAATTGGAGGGCTTTCCTAATATCAGTTTTGAGAATTACCCCCACCAATGACATTGCTTCACATTTATTGTATATATGTTTTATCTACATTTATATATGTTCATATTGTCCCCCACTCCTCTGCAGTAACATAGAAGCTTCTTGAGGAGAATGACTTTCTTTTTTATTTTGGGTCTTTGTGTTAAAAGTGACTAGAACAAATAAGGGAATATATGTTAGATACTAAATAAATGCTTGTTTAATTGAAATGAGTACAAAAGATGTTGAAGAAAAAAAAATATAGTACTTAATGACTGATTAGCTCTCTCTGTGTTGAGGAAGAGGGAAAAGAGTAAAGAAGAAGTCAAAATTTTGAGCTTGGGTATCAAATATCAAACATCTTGGGAGGGAGAACACTTTTTTGTTTTGTTTTGTTTTTAAGGGAGGCAAGATTGAACCTCTGATTTATCCACTTGAGGAATTCCTGTTGAGTAAATTTCCTCCAGTTATGTAGATTGGTGATACCTCTGCAACTTACAGTACTTGAGAAAATTGACTGGGAGACCAAGAAATCACAGGGTCACACAGCTGGCATGTTCCAGATATGGAACTAGAACCTAGGTCTTCCTTCTCCAAGGCCAACTCTATATCTATTATGTCTCTATGATTTGGCTTATATCCCATTTATATTTGTAATTAATAAACAGATTTCCTAGCTGGAAAAACATACACATAATGTATTTGAGGTGAGGGCTTGTTTTCTTTAAAGTGTTATTACCTGAGGCAATCTTTCTGGTCCAAGTTCAGTATTGGCTATGTTTATGGCCTCTAGCCTGAATCTATAACCATTCAGACCCCAATAACCCTCCCTTCCACATGGAATCATATGGGAAAACAAAATATCTACATTAGATTTTGCTTTGATTTTTCTGCTTCCACTAGTTAATACCACATTTTGTGATTCTTACAGCAACCCATCTATTCCTATATTTTGTTTGATTTTAAGACAGATGTTTTTAGTCAGATTTTTTAAAAATGAGACAAATTCAATGTAATATTTTTATGATGAAAGTAATCCTGGCCAATTTGCACTTCCTTGTTTCCCAACATAACTGAAGTGGGTGACTTTAGCAAGCATTTCCAGGAAACTAGCTGATAAGTGAAAAGGTGACCTTGGTTTTTAAAATTCAGAGGTTTTTAATTCAGATTGATGTCAGGCAGCATCTACTTCTTTCTTCCTCCTTTTGGGTTGAGGTTTATATTGAAGGAAAGCTTAGCCTTGTACCGTCTTGGAAATTATGTTGGGAATATGCTGAGTTGTTCGTGTCAGGAAATTGTACTTTTCTTTAATTATATACACATCTCCATTAGCTTTAGGTGAGACTGGGGAAACTATATTCCACTTGTTTAAGAGTTGTCAGGGTTATTATTGCTTAACTCTTTGGTTAAGCTACCTATTGTGGGGCTTTTGGCAACTGTCATTCAGAATAAAGTAAGAAGCAGCCTAGGAGTTAGTGTAAGACTAGCCCCACCTTTTTGTGAATTTTTCTACAAGATCCTTTTTCATTTGAACTTTGGGTATTTAGTTTGGCTTTCTCCTGTTATGGACTCCAAATTCCCCAAGAGTTCAAGAAATCATAGATTCATAGATTTTGGAGTTTGAAGGACTTAAGAAATGACTTGGTCCAAGGAACAGCTGGGTCATGCAATTGATAGAACTTGAAGTCAGAAGGACTTGAGTTCAAATGTGACCTCAGATACTTACTAGTTATGTGACCCTGGGCAACTCACAACCCAAGTTGCCTCTGATAAATAAACAAAAATAACCTGGTCCATTCCTTCTATATACATGTATGTATGTGTATGTATGTGTGTATGTATATAATTTTTTTATACATATTAGGCAAATGAGTCACAATATGGAAAGTGAGTTACCCGTAGCCATACAGCAAATTCAGTGAATCATGGGGCCGAGACTACAGTATTTATTCAAAGTCTTCACAACAATTTATATAATCCCTTGTCATGAGCAAAAGTAGAATTCATGGATAGAACTAATGCTTCTTAGAGCTGACTGCTTTACAACCGATGAATGAGGGAGACATGTGGGATTTGGTTCTTTGCAGTGAGCAAGAATTGGAAAAGGGTTTAATTTTGGTGGCCCCCTACGGAGTACAGATCATAACATAATTAAATTCCACACTCAGGTGGGAAAGGGAAAACTACAGAAATGTTTCATGCAGCAGTTCAATTTTAGGGGGAAAATGACAAAATTCTAACAGTATAGCTATATAATCATTAACTGGGAGGGTGCACTTTTTGTCATAAAATTCATGACCAAGGTAGAAATAATATAAGAGGCATAGGGATTGATTGCAGAATGGCAGAATAAAAGGTTGGATATGGAATGAAACTATCATTAAAACAGATTGGGAAATGCTTTCTTCAAATATATATATAAAAAATGGATAAAAAGATTTAAAGGCAACATCTAGTTTTGAGTGGATCATTGGCTAAAGTGTACCTATTTTGGTGAATGCCTTAATGGATATGTTATCTTCTTAACATATGTTACTCCAGCAGTGCAGTTAGAGCCCATCCCAGACCAACTCATTCTGTGTGACCCATCTTCATTCTCTTTGTAAATCCTCCACAATTTTATTCCCAGTATTTTGGAAAGTTTTCTCTCTATCTCTTAACTATGTATGGACACAAAGCTGCTTATCTCTAATCTTTCACACTTACTACAAGAATATTGTTTTCTGGTCACACATTCCTCTAATATCCTTCACACTGTTCCTCCTGTCATTAAAATACTTGATTAAGTGATTATAGGACAGGTAGGTGGTATAGTGAGAGAATTCTGGGGCTGGAGGCAGAAGAGGTAAGTTCATATCTGACCTCAGACGTTTTCTACCTATGTGGCTCTGGGTAATCCACCTAATCCTGTTTCCCTCAGTTTTCTCATCTGTAAAATGAATTGGAGAGGGAAATCACAGACCACTCCAGTATCTTTGCTACCAAAAAAAAATAATAATAATAACTCAATAATTGATCACAAAGAGCTATGACTGAAAAAACAACTAAGTAACTAAAACAATAAACTATGATAAATAATATGTCTAAAGTAATTTGAAAAGCTCAATTCATTTTAATTTTAAAGAGTGGTTTTATATTAGATTAGAGACCGTCTCACTTTTGGATTTTGGATGCCAGTGTCTGATAGATTTTATTGTTCTTGTTTAATCATTTCAATGGTGTCTGACTCTTTGTGACCCAATTTGAGATTTTCTTGGAAAAGATACTGGAGTGATTTGCCATTTTCTTCTCCAGCTCATTTTACAGATGAAAAAACTGAGGCAAATAGGATTAAGTGACTTGTCCATGGTCACACAGCTAGTAAAGTGTCTAAAGTCAGATTTGAGCTCAGTAAGTCTTCTTGACTTCAGGCCCAGCACTCTATACACTGCCCCAGTAGCTACCTAGCTCCCGATACCCAGTACCTATTTAATAAATGCTTATTAATTGACTGTTTTTGCTTAAAATTTAAATCCTGATCAATTGATCATGGCAAATATTAAATGTCTCCCACCCCCAAACAGTTAAATGTTCTTTAACAAATGTTTGTTAATTGCTTGCTTACTAAAGCACTTTAGGAAAGGGTTGCTATTAGGGAATTTGGGGATGGGGACCGAATATGAATTTATACAAGGAAAAGAGTAAGGGTCTAGAAAGAATCTTCTAGTGATGCCT
Organism: Pseudochirops corinnae; assembly: GCA_028646515.1. Taxonomy (NCBI): domain Eukaryota; kingdom Metazoa; phylum Chordata; class Mammalia; order Diprotodontia; family Pseudocheiridae; genus Pseudochirops; species Pseudochirops corinnae. The sequence goes on from CM053585.1 coordinate 476,123,959, forward strand.
GTGTTCAGGCAGAGTGGATTCCAAGGACTACAGATTCATTGATTACAAGATATGTTTTCATACTCCATCATTGCAACTAAGGATCTGCAGACAATCCAAGCCCCAGCTCATCCTGTAAAGAGTCAGAATTAATTATGTACATTTCTGAAAACTACAACAAGTTTAACATCAATGAGCAACTAAATTGAACTACCAGTATTTATCTCTACTTTCCAAGTGTTATCTTCCATGGACTGACACCACTGCTAAAAAGTAGTCAGAATAAACATGGTAACATGTTTTGAACATTCTAAGCACTATTCCTGAAATGAGACTATTGCATATCCTGAAATTACAGTCTAAAACCAATGAAACAAATGGAAATGGCCTTTGTGTTAATTTATTTTTTCCTCTAAAAGCCAATTAAAAGAACTAAAATTTCCTCTTCTTAGAGAAAAATGTTTATCTTCCAGCTGTTTGGATTCTATTAAATGAAATGTTTGATATGGAACCTGCATCCATCTCTCTACACAGCTATCCAGTAAAGTGCGTCGCCTATGGATTAGCATCCAGAGTTACAAGGACAATGCTTTTATTCCATTGCGCTTTATATAGGGTTTTAGTCATGCTTTTTAATGCATTTTCTTCACTCTTGATGAATCTGGGGAGAAATGAGTTCCCATCTTTATTTTTAATATATTTAGAATAATTGTATTAGGTGATTGCTATCCTCTAATGCTGTATAGATTGTGGAAAATTATTAAGACAATGAATTGCATTTATACATTACTTATCCATCATCCATATTCTAGACATTTTGCAGAAAAGAAGATGTGAGATCGCCCATCAAAATCAATAAAAAACTTATGAAATTATACAAAAGGTGTCACTTTCCCTTGCCATAGTCCTTAAAAAGCAATTTCACAAATACATTAATTTTCTGGTGATCCTGAATGAGGTTCTTGTTGCTCACTCATTGCAGACAGTTTCAGGACAACATTCTCGCCTTGTGTAATTGGTACTACACCTTGTGGTTGGGGTCACCTCTTACTTAGTTCTTGATATTCTAGTACACTTCTTCCAAAAGTTATCAGACTTTGGCCAGCAGAATCATGCTGACCAAACTCATACCAGATTGATTGATTTATAAATCTTAACATCAGTGAATGAAAGCATATCAGTTTTCAGACGTATGGAAAGCAATGGGCAGAGTAGGTTGATAATGTCTTTGGGAGTCAAGGATACCTGTGTTCAATTCATGACCCTGGACAAATTGCTTAACCTGTCAGTGCTCCAGGCAGCTCTGTGAAGATAAGTTGTAGATTAGGTACCCATCTGTAAAGGTAAAGGGAGATCCATATGCCATGAAATAAATTACAGGTCCATTGAGAGCGACAGAAACAGAGACAGAGAGAGATAGTAGGCAGGAGAGGGAAGGAAAAAGAGAGAAGGAATCTGAAGGCACCCTTTCCCTAACCAAAAAGGATCCTCACACAGACCAAATAAGAAATAGATAAAACCTGCTAAACCTAACTTGGGTATGTCTAACAGGACAGCTAGAGGGTTATATGTATAAGAAATCAAAATTCCTAGCATAAAATTAAGGACAAGGTAGAATATTTGTTTCAAAGAACATTTTTCCCCCAAGTTATGCTGGAAGCTGTATAAGCACCTTCTATTATTGATACAGGAAGGGTCACAAACATGACCATTTTAACTAACCTAAACTTCCAGTTCAGCTAAGCAGCCAATCGACTCAATCAAATCACTAGTTTGACTTGTCCACATGTAAATTGATCATGTGTTTGACTAAATAAAAAGGTTGTCTTGTGATTGTATAGCTATAGCAACCAGTAACTCTTATAGGATATAGTAGACACTTAATAATTGCTGAATTGGATTGAATTGAATATAGCTTACATATTTATGTAAATGGTATTAGATCTCTTCCTACAATGCTGAATATTTGCCATTTATTTCCTCTTGAAAGTCACCTTTTCTTTAATCTAGTTTGGCACACAAACTTTTTACATTCTACTCTTAGTTCAAGTATATATGCATATATATATATATATACACACACACACACACACACACAAATATACATATATGTATGTATATATATATATATATATAGTGTTTTATGATGGTGCAAAAAATAATTAATAGTACTAGATTTGATTGAGAGTCAATTTGATTGAGGGGGACGGGGGAGGCTTAATGTGTATGTGTGTGTGTGTGTGTGTGTGTGTGTTTGTGTGTGTGTGTGTGTGTGTGTGTGAGAGAGAGAGAGAGAGAGACAGAGAGAGATCAAAGTGTTGAGTTTTACTCCAAGGAGAGCAGAACAATGACACTGTCACTGACCAAAATAAAATAGCTTTGGGAGGGACATGGACCAGGGGGAGTCTATTTGTAGAAGGATTCTGCTTTGGTTCTCAATTTAGTTTTAGACGCCTTAAATTTTAGACGTCTGAGTTATCTGAGGCTATACCTACAGACTATCAACTCAGTATTTTTTCTACCACATCAGAAAGTCTTAGAGCTCTGTCCTGGGAACACAATATGCTTATTTTTGGAAGATTAGCCTAGGTAAGTGACAGTAACTCACTACCAGTAAACTGACCACATAGTGATTATGGCCATGACAACTTTTGCAATAAAAAAAAGGAAGAAAAAAATGGTCCTCATTTCTGTGTGATCCTCCTCCCATGTCTGTGGTATGGGTGAAAGACTAGAAGGAAATGGAGCAGAGACTTCTTGGCAGGTTTTTGAACTATCTAGAAAGATTTGCACACCTTTTGATAGTCTAAATCAGTAAACTCAAACTGAAATATAAATGTGGCCACTAGAACATAGACAAGAATCATTGCAGGTCACACAATGCTGACTTTGAAAACTACATATAAATTTTTTCTATATTCTATTTTATTTTTATTTGGTTAAATATTTTCCTAATTTATTTTAATCCAATTTAGGCTGCATTCTGGATTATTGTAGCCAGCCATGTGTTTGACACCTCTGATCTAAATGTAAGATACATATACAATCACCAACAAGTGGGCATACTGCTAAAGAGTGAAATAATACTAATAGCTAATGCTTTAAGGTATTCTAACAGCAAGCACCCTAGCATACCATACCTGCTAGCACAGGTTCTTAGATCTGCTTTTCTAAAGGAAAGCGATTCACAATGAGTTAACAATCTTACTTTAATCAAACATATATCATTGACCTAGTTCAAGGGAAAACGTCAACACCCTGAACTTCAGAGAATACAAACAGAGGTTACAAGCAGACAAAGAAACTGATCATCAGACAGGGCTTCCAGCAGTCTGACCATCACATCCATACCTAGTTAGTTATCAGAGAGGGAAGCACCAACATCTGGGTTTTCAAAGCAAGATGGGGTAGGTGTTGGGGGGCTCAATGGCTTCCCAGAGTCTCATCTGGCCAAATCACACAACTGTTTCCAAAGTAAGCCCCGAAGCAAAGCCTCACATCAGGGTATATATAGCCTTCTCCTGGATCAGAGAACGTCACAACCCTCTTGACCCCCTGCCCAATCGCAAAGTAACAAGGTGTGGGCATTCCTGAAGAACAAGCCTCCAGCCACAGGCTCCATGTGACCACATTCAGCCAATTAGGAGGCAGAGTATATTTTCAAATCAGGGAAGGTTCTCAGATTCATTTAAGCCTATCAGGGAGCCAGGGGGCAGGGAAGATCTTCAGATATTCCCATTCCCATAACAGGTTTCTTATTTGATCTTCATAACAGCCCTGGGAGATAGGTGCTACTATTATTACTACTTAACAGATGAGAAAAAAGAAACCTCAAGGCTGAGGTTTAAGTGATTTGTCAAGGCACATACAGCTGGGCAGTATCCAAGGCAGGATTTGAATTCAAGTTTTGCTGTCTCCAGGCCTAGTGCTCTATCTACTGAACCTCCTAGCTGCCTAAACAAAGAAACATGGCCCAGGAGTAAGAAATGTGAGGGATCAAAAGTTTTTCACCTATATTAGAACCATTATACATACATATAGATGGGCATAATATACGTATTTATTCAATATGCTTTATTTGACAAGATAGTTTTTAGGTAATAAATGTGTTGAGCACCAAATAATGTTACAGAAAATAAAAGTATTTTAATGATGCCTTAAAAATGATAATATTTTAACAGGCAAATAAATCATTACTGATATGGTAGTTATTTTCAAATCAATTGCCTACCATTTTGTTAAAAGCAAAGATTAAAAATTAATATAAAATTGAATGAAGAAATAAAACTGAAAAGTTATGGCATACAATTGCGATAACTCTAACCTGACCTATTAGAACAAATTATTGATGCCAAAAATGGGTAATGAATGAAAAACAACAGACATCAACCTGGATTGTTAACATATGCTGAGGATGTTTAACAAATATAAATAGATCACTATAATAAAGATCCCAAAAAAGCCAACCCTAGAAATCCTTTCCATAAATAAACAGATGATCTCCTATCAACTGGAGTTGTATGGTAGTTAAAGATGACATAAGTTTGCACTATACTCTCGTTTGCAATGTATTACAAATATGGATGGTGGAAGATGATGAGCTACCTTAAAAAGAGTGAAATAAGTTTGAAGAAAACTTGGTGAGAGAACAAGTTAATAAAAATGAACTGAAAGTTCTTTAGGGAGGATAAGATCATCAATTCACACCTAGAAAAGTTCTTAGAGGTAATTTATTCCAACCTATCCATTTTACAGATGAGGAAATTGAAGATCAGAATGACTAAGCATCTTGGCCAAAGTCATACAGATAACAAGTGGCAAGCCTGGGATTCTAACCAAGGTCCTCTGACTCTAAATTCAGAACTCATTTCACTGTACCATGCTGACTCCTTGAAATATAAAGGAAGAAAACAGTTATAAATGTAAAATATTTGTAAGCATTTTTATTACAAACTTTGTGTAGTGGAGATATATTATTCAGACTCTAAAATCATAATTTTCTGGTGTGCTGCATGAACTGGTAAAAGTAGCATTAAAGAAAACAAAGATGAAGAGCAGCTGGAATGGACCAAGTGGTAAACAGGAGATCCATGTCAGAGGAAACATTTTTAAAACTGATGAGGGATAGATTTTTCAAGAAGCCTAAAAGAGAGGATATGATAAATATCAGACTTTACTGTTACCCCACAAATGGTGGTCAAAATGTTTATTTTTCATCTCTGTAAAATTGTTAAAAGAGCAGTGGATAAAGTACTAGACCCAAAGTCAGAACGATTTATCTTCCTGAGTTCAAACCTGGTCTCAGACATATAAAAACATACCTAAGTCATGGTAAATAATGCTTCAGTTTTTTTTTTTAATCAATAAAATGAGGGAATTAGATTAAATGTATTTTAAGATCCCTTGAAACTCTAACAGCATGTTATTCTTTACGATGAATAAAACAAAACAAAACAAAAACTATGCTTCAGTTCTATACAGGGTATCTCAGAAGTCTTAGTTTTAATCTATTCAATTGTCACTATTTCATTAGTCTAATTTTAGTTTCATAGATAAGAAACCTGGACCATTAGTTAGGTATGTTTTTATACCATATTTTGTATTGCATGTATTCTGTCTTCCCCAACTAGGCAAGTATCCTCCTACATGAAGGAGCCATGCAAAATATTTTTCACTGTATTATACATGTATCAAATAGAGTTTTTTTTAAATAAATAAATAATAAGCTATCAAAGCTTATAACTGCACTAAGACATTTGGGATACCCTGTATAGCAAAAAATTATATGAGACACAGAGGGCTAGGAAAAGAGAAGTAAGGAAACAGAGAAATAAACATTGTATAGAAAGAATAAAGTAGTGATAAAGACAAAAAGGGAGTGAAAGGTAGAGTATAATAGATGGCAATATAAAGGAAAATATAGAAAATCATAAGTTCAAAAAACAAATGTGAAAACACTCTCAGAAGCACAGCTAAAAACAGAAATGCTTATACGTGTGTGCCTTGCCATTGAAACATATACAGATATACATATGGAGAGAAAAATATATGCAAAGAGAATTATATTAAACAATGCATATTCAGGCTCAAAGAATGAGAGAACTCAAAAGAAAAGATGCACAAACAACGGAAATTAAATGACAGTGTGAAAGCTTCAAGAAGAAGTATATGATTGTAGTATGGTATGGGTGTATGTCTTAAGAATTAGTCTGTAAACTACCTGAGGATATGGCTTCTTTGTTACAGACTTCTTTGTATACCTCTCTATACCTGTCTTATTGTTGGACATAGAATAGGTAAACAATGAATATATGCCGGATGTAAGGATGAATTCATGAATTCTTGCTCTCCTTAGGTTTGCCCGTCTCATTACAACTCTCCCCATCATCATTTCTCTTTACTAAGATAGCATCAATCCCAGATTGGAATAATTCTAGAATGAAGGGGATTAATGAAGTAGTAGGTACTCAGGAAGTGAAGACAGCAGTTACTGATGACTTATATGAGAAATTTTTCTATGCATAGAAGGAAAGAAAATAGGAAACTAAAAGAGATGTAAGGGTCAAGTGAAGGATTTTTTTTTTTAATATGAAGAGCTATGAAGGTCTCAAAGCATTCTTCTTTAAGTATAGATAGTAGAGAGGGGAAGACAAAATGCTGGAGAAGGATGAGTAAGAAAGGAAGTAAAATCTCATAATAATCCAAGGGGGTACAGGATTTGGAGTATAGCTGCAAGATAGGCAGAAAGGTTACTTTTATTGAGTATAATGGCTATTTTTTTTTTTCCCTCTTTAAGTCTTCATGGAAGAGTTTAGGGAAAGCGACTAAACTATTTGGAGTTATTTTGAGGTGAGGATGAAGATAGATTAGTGGGATCATATAGACTCTTCATAAAAATAAAGATCTTAAAAAATGCTGGTGCTCATGGTACAAAGTATTTCAGAGTTTAATACTCAGTATAGTTACTAGAAATTTTCTCCTGTGTTTTGAATTCTAATTAAAAAATATTCCAAGGATTTCTTACCTGCCTGTGGGGAAGAGTTTCAATTTGGCAATTAAAAGCAAACCATTAGAGGCATCATATACATAATATATTCTCAACATTCTGTTAAGGGGAATTCACTTTTAATGAATATACTTACTGTACTGAACTTAAGACAGTAACTCAATTATGAGGACATGAATAGGCTAGGAAAAAGATTCGACAGATGTGTGGATGTATTTAGTTATTGTAGAAATTGAGCCACTGCAGTAAGCTCTTGTCTTCTCTCATTTTTAAGTCTAATAAATGCCACTGAGTAGGTTTTTATAATGGGTTTGCACATATCTCTAGAGCTGCTTAAATAATTGTTTTGACTCCATATAAACTATGCACTGCATGCTAGGATGACCTTGGGGAAATTGAAGTGGCCATATGTCCTTTGAACATACTTATGATAGTGAACATTTACAATAATTAACTGAAAGATGTGTATTCTATTTTGCTCACCAATTGAATTACACAGCTCATCATATTCTCTAATTGAAGTATTTCAAAGTATGTAACAAGGCAGAGATAAGTTTTTTTTTTTAATTAAGGCTTTCTTTCTATAGGATATATCTTCTACCTGCATGAAGTGCATAACATAAAAGAAAGGGTTGACAGTCACTTAGTGAATTCCTGCAATGATGGCAACCCAGATAAAGCAGGTCAAAATTTAAAAAAAAAAAATTGCTAGGCAATGTCATCTGCTTCCTTGGATATAATCATGGATAACACATAAATCCACATGAGTTTTCTGAATTTATTATTTTGTAAGTCCTATTCTTTCTACTAGAACATCTTGGAGATGTTCTACCATAAATTTAAGTTATGCTGAAAGCAATTGCTTTTATTTCTATGACTTTTTCTCTATTCAAATTCCTTACCTCGGAGGCCATAACTATCATCTCTTTGACATTCCAAGCAAAGAATACTTGACTCTATTTCAGTCACAGATTTTTGTCTATATTGGGATGTAGGTGACTGGTCAGTTAACTGTTATCCTTTGTTCTTGAATGACATCGCTATATTGGACCCAAGGTCCAGTGTGTCTGACTCTGGCTGATCAGACCAGCACAATCTTGAAAGGCTCTACCCCAGGTCATACACAGATAGTACCTATGAATATTTGGATTGGAGATATCTCTAAATTTATGCATCTCATGTTTCTTTTAAGCAACTGAAATTCTGCTTTGTCCACAGAACACAGCACCTTCTTTGATATCTCACCATGCTGGAGGGGGGGGTACGTGGAGGGGGTTCTTTTGCCAATATCTCTCATGTGTCACAGTCATTTCCAGAGTTCTTCAAAGAGATCTTGAGAGCATTCTTTTATCACTTTTGACCTCTCTGTGAGCACATGCCTTATGAGAATTCTCTATAAAATAGTCTTTTTGTCAAACAGACATTTGGCATTCAAACAACATGACCAGCCCATCTGAGTTGTGCTTTCTGCAATAGAGTTTTAATCCTTCAGCACAAGAGAAGATTTCAGTGACTAGTACCTTATCTTGCCAGGTGATCTACAGAAGCTTCCCAAGACAATTCAAATGGAGCATTTCAAGATGTGGTAGAGATATGTTAATTGCCGATTCAAAGAAATTGAGCAAATTGAATTGTCCAGCTTTGTTCCCTGGATATAGTACCCACATAAAGGATATGATAAATCAATTGAAGTGCTAAGGTATTATTTTCCAAGGAGAATCATCCTCATATGGTAAATCATAAAACAAACTGTGATTCCCTTTTATCCCCTAGATAAAATATAAAGTTGTCTTTTCCCCAATCTTGTTTCTTCTTACCTTGTCAGTCTTCTTACTTTTTACTCCTCTTAATGCAATCTGCAATCCATCTATACCCACCTACTTGCTGTTACTTGCATATGATATTGTCTCTGTGCTTGGCTTATTCCCCCTCCTTACTACTGCCTCTTAGTTTTTTCTTCTTCCTTCAAGAATCAGTTCAAAAACCAAAATATTTTGGCCAACTGTACTATAAAAGGTAATATACAGTTGTTTCATTCACCAAATAGTTCTAGGTTTTAGGGTTTTCCAGCTTTCAGTTCTAAATTTCTCATGCCAGGAATACATAAATTAGATGCTAAGAAACAGGGTACTCTAGTCATCTTTAAAATGAATGTCTTTTCCTTGGGGTGCTGCTTTTTCGATGTTTGTAACTGTCCTTGTTCCTCTTCTTTCAATCAACGAAGGTGTTCAAATCAGAAAGAGATAGAACCTTAAACTGTCATCCTCTAAACTATTATATTTCTCTTCCCTTTTACCACAAAACTTCCAGAAAGGATCTTTTATACTTATTATCTTCACTTCCATACTATTTATTCCTTTTCCACCTTCTTGCAACTGGTCTTTAGATATTTGCCCATCATTTATCTTAAGATTCTCTCAAAGATTATCAGTGATCTTTTAACTCCTAAAACTGACAGCCTCCCAGTTTGTACCCTCATGTCCCTCTCTGTAGCTTTCAACACTATTACTGACCATTTTCTCCTTATGAATACTTTCTCATTCTTCCCTGGACGCCTGCGCTGCTGCTCTTTCTTCTTACCAACCCAAATTCTTCTTGGTCTGATCGCCTACATCCTAAGTGTAGCTATCTTACATTGTCCTGATTAACCTCTGCCCCCCCCTTTTTTTCTTTCAATGCTCTCTCCTTGTTCTCATCAGTAGGAAAATGTATATTTCTGTCAAGTAGGAACTTTGTGTATCCTTTCTTTATCTTTGCAGTGATATGCTTTAGAAATATTAGTACTGAATATGCCATTAACCATAGAATAGTAAGTTTAGAGCTAAACAGGGCTTAGAAGTTATCTAGTATAACCTCCTCACTTTGTGTTATTCTCAAAAGAGGCCCAATTACACTGCTGGTGATGTGACTTGCACAGGACTTGCCTATAAGTAAAGCAGAGTTGTGCAAAGTTGTCAGTCTTGCTCTCTATTCCAGTCATTGAAGTATAGTAGCGGGGTAAACATCAAGATGACTGATGATGGTTTGGGGTGCAGTAGGTGACTTTGGCATTTTCAATGTCTGCCCACAGACATTCACAGAGCCTGCTTCAGCCATCTTCATGGCTGTTGGAAAAAATTGTTCTCACTCACCGGGGGAAAGTCTTCACGTGCTTGGGGGTAGACATCTCCCTAACTCATCAACAGGTCTGGGGCCTGTTGGTTACCCTCAACCTAGGTTAGCCTATTTGACAAGACAGTTTACCGGGCTATGGCCTCTGTGCATACTACAGCTTCTTGGATCCACAGGTGAGAGTTGCATGAACCAGGTGGACACCAAAGATAGATGAGCAGCATGAAAAGGTCTCAAACAAGCCCTCACATCAGAGGTGCTAGTCTTTTTGAACACCCCATACACCTCAGTTTATGGATAAGGAAAATAAGGGCCAGAGGGGAAAAAAAAAGTAATTTCTCCAAGGTGATAGAGGTAATAAATATCAGAGTCAAAATGTAAACTCAGGTCTTTTGCCTCCAAATCTAGCACTTTTCCAATTGCATCCTATTATCACCTAACTTTTTACTAAAACAACTCACTACTAGACAGCATTCCCACTTTGTCAAATATATGGTTCATTTTGAGATTCATGGTTGCAGCTAGATTCTCTTCCTGGTTCCATAGTTGTGAGACATATGAAATATAACCAATACAGATTTCTGTCCCCCTCTGCAACAAAGTCACAAATTCTTCCATCAGTTTTTATAACTGTACCATACTAAATGCTAAATCCAATCCTTCCTGGCTAATGACCAAGATGATGTTTTTCAGAGGAATTGGCCTACCTCCCAACTAGTCCATGGGGGCATGACTTGTCTTCAATTGTCAGAAATAGACATTTCAAAACTCAGCATAAGAGAACATCTCCAAGGTTACAGTGAATTACAACAGCATATTAAAGTTCTTCTGACTCATTCTTTTTCTGCATGTAGGTGAATGTAGCAATAATTTAAAAGTAACCACTTAATTTTATTTCATCTGTCCACTTCTTCTTTGTCCTTTCCTCAGTATCAGCATCATTAGTAGTTAATTCTATCCTTTATTTTCTATGCAAAGTTCATTAAGATAACAGTTACAAGCCACAAAAGCAAATGCAAAGAATATAATGAACACCAGCTTAAATCTGAGTCACTATTAGAATGAGCCATTTAAATTTATGAATTTAAAGAGATTTTTTTTTTAAAAAGTTCAAACCAGACAAATAAATGACTGATTATCAGTTCATCTTGTCTTATGAAAGTATGCACTGAAAAATACTAGGTGTCAGGGGACATGGCAATGGTGAGGTAGTGGATCAAGGTGAACATATGGCTATCATATCACTGCCATAAATAAACATTATCTTGAATGGAATTCACCAATCATCTCACCAATGCCTTTGGCTCTCCTTGACTCTGTGCTGACTTTCTGGCTTCTGGATCCCAAATGATAACCACCTTTCCACCTTTCTCACTTCTATTGATTTTCTCCAATTTATATTGTATAAAATCACCACATCTTCTTTCTGGGTGTTTGTTTTCATGTTATCTTCCCCCTTAGACTGTGAATCCCTTGAGAGCAGTGACTGTCTTTTGTCTTTTTTATTTTTCTATCTCCAACAGTTAGTGTAGTGCTTATATAACACAGTAAATGTTTAAGAAAAGTATCTTAAAATTTAAAGAGGACTTGCCTAGCCTGTGGATTATTTTTACCCTGACCTACCTGTCTAGGTCCAACATCCTTCCTTATTCTCACAGATCACAACTTGGTCCATGTCTTCTTTTGTTGTATTGCATAATGAATGTATTGCAGAACAAATGCTGGATGTGGGGAAGGGGGAAAAGGAAGGTGTGGTCTAAATATTGCTTTAGACTTTCTAGCCTTGTTAACCTCAGCAAGTCACTTTACCCCTTTAAACCTCAATTCCTCATGTGTAAAGTCAGGATAATACCTATAACATTTATCTCACTTAGTTGTTATGTGAAACAATGAAATGATATATGCAAAGAGGGTCCCAGACATTAAAGAACTATATACACGTGTTGTTTTGTTTGTTGATTTCTTTGTTATGATTATGATTATTCAAGAGACTTTGTTACATTGGGCCCTGTTAGTTGGCCTCTAAATCCTGATATAAGTCAGATTCGTACTTTCTGCTATGGAATGTAGATTATCGTTCTAAGACAAGTTTGGGCTGTTTCACTTTTCTGATGCCATATTACCAAACCACCTACAATACTCTCTTTATCTTCTCTTCCATGGTGTATCTCAGGGAGGGAGAAAGAAAGAGAAAAAGATAATGCATTCTTTCAAGAAGTATATGATGTATAAGGGAAAATAAATCATACAAAAATAACTATTCTACCAAGCAGGAAATAAAACCATACAATTTCATAACATGCTTTCACAAATTCAGAAGAATGAGAAATTACTTCTCATTTGGAAGTAGGATTGGGATTGATACACACTAGACCGTTTGTAGGAATTCCAAAAAGATTTGCTGGCAGAGGTCGCTGTTGCCAAACTCAAGCAGAAATGGGGCCACTAGTCAATACATAAGGATCCCTGTAGTCACATACTGACTTCATTTTAAAATGTAATGTTATTTATGCTTTATTAAATTTTATTTATTTTGTTAAATGTGTCCCAAATATATTTTTATCTGGTTCCAGTATCACTCAGGAGTGTTGCAAGCTCCATGTATCCCATGTTTGACATCTCTGGCATAGGTGATTCCTGAATTGCAGTGATACAAAATGAATTTCAGCAGGCAAAGGTATATAGACAGATATATATTTCAGTTATAGAGAAAAGCTTGTGAAAATGCACAGAAGTAGGAAAGTATGATGAGATCAGGGAATGTCTAGTAATCCAATTTGTCCAGAATATAGAGTATACAAAGTAGAATGAAAGTCAGGAGTATGAATGGAGTTTAAACCTGGAAAGGAAGGCAGTCTGTAGGTTGTGAAGGAACTTGAATGAAGAAGAAAAAAAAATTGATATTTTAACCTATAGTCAATAATGAATCAGTGATGTGTGTATGTGTGTGTTTTTCCAAGAGGAAAATAATATGATCAGGCTTATGAATTCAAAAAATTACTTTGCCAGTAGTGTAAAAAATAGATTGGCAAAGATACTGGAGTAGTTTGCCATTTCCTTCTCTAGCTCATTTTATGGATGAGAAAACTGAGGTAAGGAGGGTTAATTGATTTGCCTGGGGTCACACAGCTAATAAGTGTCTGAGGTTGGGTTTGAACTCAGTTTCTTTTAACTCCAGAGCCATAGCTATATCCACTGTACCACCTCACTCCCACTAGAATTAATAGGATTTGGGAAATAATTTGATACAGGTACTGAAGAAGAACAAAGAATTAAAGAAGATTTTCTTAAGAGTGCTAATAAGGGGGAAACTATTATTGAAAAGGTGGTTAGTGAAAATCTAGAAAAGTATATTTTCAGTTAAAAAAAATACTTGCACATTGAGAAAATATAAATTGAAAAAGTAGCTTCATGGAGATCACAAAAATACAAAATAAATCAACAAAAATTACTAATTTTTCTGTCTTGATACTAAAACAAAAAGAAACAATAAAATCTATTATTACAAATAATAGTGGGCAATGTAATGGTTATGGGATTTGAAGATCTTCCATGCCCCTTGAACTTGCTGACACAGCAGGAAGGGGTGGTGCAGGAAGGAGTCCGAGCTGCGTAGGAGCCAGGCTGAAGGCAGTGTGGTGACAGGAAGTGGTGGTGGTGCTGGTGGCAATGCGAACTCATTTTTTTTGAGCCATGCAGAACTTCTGCTAAGGACTCCTGCTGAGGACTGCTAGGGATGGGAACTGTGGGGGGCCAGAGTTTCTGGGAGTGAGCTACATCAAGGCTGAGCAGTTACCGTGAGTGAAGAGAAGAAGATCTTTGCCTGAGGTAGCCTGTTCAGTTTTGAAGGCTTGAGAATGTGGGTATTTGCTGCATTGACTACGTGTGCCAACTCTATGACTACTGTGATAGCTTTGACTTTCAGGTTTTGGGAATCAGTTTTCTGGTATTTGAATAAATGTTCTAGCTATGTCCCCTGTGTAGAGGGCCTGTTACATTTTGTGATTAATAATCATAGCAGCATATTTATAATTACAGTAGGCATTGTGAATACTGCATTGTTGATACAGGCATAAATAAAGTGCGTTAGAGTTTGCAAAGTGCCATATAGATATCATCTCATTTTATCCTTATAACAACCCTGGGAGATATATGTTTATCATTATCTTCATTTTACAGATGAGGAAACTGAATCTAAGAGGTTTTTAAGTCAATAAGTATTAATTAATCATTTACTATATGCCAGGCACTGTGCCAACCACTGAAAATACAAATTGAAACAGAAAGGTAATTACTGCCCTCAAGAAGTTTATGTTCTAATGAGAGGAAGAACGCTGGAGCATAGACCATACAGCTGGGAAATATGCCATTAAACCTTAAAACCACATCAAGTATTTTGTGTCAATGTGCATACTAAAAATGACAATCTAACCTAACAATTTATAAATTTAATGTTGTGTTAGTCAAATTGCTGAGGAGATTGTTTTTAAGCAAACTAATACAATTCATGTGGGAGAATAAAATGTGTAGAATCTTCTGGGGAAAAATGAGAAAAAGGTGAAAGAGAAGGGTGCATAGCATTATCAGACCTCAAAGTATATTATAAACCAGTAGTCATCGAAACTTCTTGGTTCTGGTTATAGAAGATCAGTGGAGTATACTAGATAAACAAGAAAGAGAAATATTAGAAAAAAGTAGTTCAATAGTTGATCATCTCAGTAATTTAAATTAGTGGGAAAGGAATTTTTTTTTAAAGAACTGCTAGGAAAATTGGTAAATAATTTGACTGAAATTAAGTTTAGACTATTTAAGGCACAAAATGAATGCCTGACCTGAGTATAAAAAGTCACACCTTCTAAAAAATCAGAAGTGAAAAAGAGCAAGTCCCTTTCACTACCAACTAGGGGGAGAATTTTTGATGAATCAAGGAATAAGGGAGATAATAAAAGACAAAACAGACAAATTTGCCCATATAAAATTTTTAAAGCTTTTGAATAGTTAAAATTAATGAAGTCAAAGTTAAAAGAGAAATGATAATGTAGGGAAATATTTTCATCAAATATCATTAATAAAACTCTTAAAACATGCAGGATGTTGACATAAATATGCAATGCCAAGAGCGTTTACCCCATAAAGCAGTCAAAGGATGAAGGAAAAAGAACAATTTTCTGCAGAAATGCATACTATAAATAACTACATGAAGGTATGTTCCAACTCACTAATAGCAAGACAAATTCAAATAAAACGCCTCTCAGATTTTGTCTCATATCATGCAAAGTAGCAAAGAAAATTAAAGACAGAAATAGTCATTGTTGGAGAAACTGTGGGAAGATAGGTACACTAATGTGACTGCTATTGGAGATGTGTTTTGAAATGATGCTAAAATATGATCCCATGACCTGATATGATAGTAGTCAAACACAGTAATTTATTTTAGAGAAGCATTAAATGAATCCACAATGAGGAAGGGGGAATAGAGCTCTTGTTCTCCTACTCAGACTGAAAAGGGAATAAATATTATGTTCATTTCCGGTTACCACGTTTTGGAAATGTATTGACACGTAGAGTGCATACAGAGAAGAGAAGATTTAGGGGAAAACATGACGGCTATTTTTAAGTATTTGAAAGACTTTGATGCCAAAGAGGGAAGTAACTTCTTCTGCTTTTACCTACTGTGCAGCTCTGGAAACATGGAGAGGGAGGCGGTAAAGTAGAAGAAAGGAAAATTGAAGTTTGATTGTAAAGAAAGATTTCTTAACCATTAGAACCATTAGAACATCAGAAAGGTATGCTTTGGAAGGCAGGGGTTTCTCATTCTTTGAATATTTTCAAGTTGCTGGTGGGATACTTGTCAAGAATGCCATAGAAAACATTTGTCTAGGCAATCAATATGTGAGGTACCTTCCAGCTCTGAGATTCTCCGATTAAGAAAATCATAATCACTTGTAAAGGGTTTCTTAAAGCACATGTATACCTGAGTAATGAAGGTGAGTTACCTTCAGATTAGTTTCCATTAGTGAGTTCAAGTTCTGTTTTATTTTATTATCCTTTTCTTTAAAGACTACTTTGATGGTGTAATATGACCTTTTATTTGTTTGTTTGAAGTAAAGAAATTTTAGTGAATGTTTTTGGTTTGGTTTCTTTCTTCTTTTTTTTTTTTTTTGCTTTTTTTTGGGGGGGAAGGCAGGGCAATTGGGATTAAGTGACTTACTCAAGGTCATACAAGCTAGTAAGTGTTAAATGTCTGAGGCAGGATTTGAACTCGGGCCTTCCTGATTCCATGGCTGGTGTTCTCTTCACTGTGCCACCTAGCTGCCCCTGTTTTTGTTTTTGTTTTTTTGCATCAGAAAAAACAACCCACATTTGCAGATTATATCAATGATATAAAACTCAAATAGAAAAGGTCACTAATCCATACCTAAGGATCTTGATAGGCTACATATTGACTTAGTTTTAAAATGAAATGTTATCTATATTTTATTGTATTTTTAATTACTTTGCTAAATATTTTTCAGTTATATTTTAATCTGGTTTAGCCACACTTGGGAGTTTTGGTGGTGTGTGATATTTTTGTATCATACCATGCTTTCTCTATGCATCATCAAAGGAAATTTCCCCAATAAGATTCTTAATTAAAGAAATAAGGTACAGAAAAAAAAATGTTATGGAAAAAAAATGTTATCACTGAGTTCATGTCATAGGTAACTGCTGAATGACACTAACAGGACACTGATCCAGGAGGTTAAAATCTAGGTCTTCATTATGCTCAAGCATAGGCCCAGAATTCAGAAACATAATTGAACTGTGATTAAGGTTCTAAGAGGACTTAAATGCATTTCAACTGCATCAGAGACAAAAGAATAATTATTTAGCACAATCTCATTCATTCTCTAAGGCCATAAAAGTTAAACAGACTTAGTCTTTGTGTCTCTTGACAAAAAAAGGTAGGTTACAGAATAAACTTAAGTTTGAAATATTTGGAATTTACAATTGGCTAATTGAGATAGAAGATTTGCATGTCAAAAAATTAACACAGGGTCAGAACCTGTTAGAATCCTTCCACAAATAGAGCAAGTCCATTCTTTTAGGCAAACTTGACCTCCTTTTTGGCTTCTTATTTCCAGAAGTATCTGTGAGCCTTCAGTAAATTTTAACATGCCATAGGAAGACTTCTGGCATCTATCTAATTTCAATATTAACATCTAGTGAAACAGGCGTCAACAAACCAAATAACCTCCTAATTAGGAGAGGCTGCCCCAAACCCCAAATAATAAAGGTTAATAAAAGGAAATTTAAAAATTCTCATTACAAAAAGGAACCCAAAATAATACAACATATGGTTATAACCATTTCTTAAAATTACTATCACTTTTCATCATCTTCACTTAAAGTCTGAAGGACCAGAGTTCAAGTCTATTTGCTGAATACTGGCTATGTCCTCCTGGGCAAGTCACTTAATCTTTCATTGCCCTTAAGCAATTCTCTAAAAGTAATTTGCAGAACAAGTTGACCATTTTGTACTGGCTGATGGAGTTATACCCTTGGTATCTAACTCAAATGGAGACTTTTAAATCTACACAAGAATCCTTGTTGACCACATATTGACTTAGTCTTAAAAAGTAACATTATTTTTGCTTTATTGTATTTTTATTAATTTTGTTAAATGTTTCCTATTTTAGTTTAATTTTTTTCCCTTGTGGTTTGGGCTGCACTAGAAAGTGCTACCAAAAGTATAAGAACCTTGGGCTTTGATCATGCCCATGATATCACAGACTCAGACCATTCCCCCATCCAAAAAAGAAAAAAAAAAAACAAAAAAAACAAAGAAACTACTAAATTTATTAACTGAAAGTACAAAAATACCCATTTCCTCTGTCTTGAAAATATAAATAGAATACCCATTATAATCAAAGGCAATTGAAATCATAGGGATACAATTAATTCTGATAAATAATTCTTCCTAAACTTCATCCTAGAACATTTTCTGAAAGTTCAAAAAATTCATTTGAACTTTTCAGCTCCATTGTTATTTTCAGCCAAAACGGGAAAGAAGGGCTAAAATATAAGTGGAACAAAAAGCCATTGCTATAGCCTTTAAGATCTACCTGAAACCAAGAAGTATCTATAAATGATTGAGAAATCCTGCTCTCACAAAATGTGGTGGCTTTTTCAAGACCAGAGGACTTCAGATAAGCATTTCAGATCTCAGATGCTTATCTAAAACTCAGTTCTACACTTTGGGGAAATTTTGTATGAGTACTCAAAACCCAGAGAACTTGAAAGAATTTCAGGGTTGTTTCTCTCCTTATTTCCAAGTCTGAAATCTTAGAAACTTGGTTGACATATGATTTTTTAAATATAATTGCTTGTCATTCGTCTCATGAAACACCTGTATGAATCCAAAGGTTGTTGTGGTTTTTTTTTTAACTTTTTCGTTTATTTACAGTTTGGTAATTTGTTCATGGAGGCATAATAGGTAAATTGTTCATGGAGGCATAATCACATTATCAGGGAAAAAAATGAGTGGATGTGAAATGATAGGAAGAATTAAGGAAACACAGCAATAGATATTTTTACTAGATGTTTAGAAAATTAATGATAATTTTGTCCCATCCATTCCAATTGGCTCAGGATCTATGTATCTGTCCATCTATCTATCTATCTATCTATCTATCTATCTATCTATCTATCTATCTATCTATCTATATCTATCTATCTACCTATCTATCTCTATCAGTATAGATAGATCTAGATCTAGATAGATACACATATATACACGCATACATACATGTTTTAAAATATAAAGCTCATACTTTTGGATGACTAAGATTATACACATTGGGAATTAGGGGGAAGGAAGAAAAGGATAAGGGAGATTGTCTTTGTTTGAAATGTAAAAAAAGCATGTTTATAGGCCAAATACAATAAATTCTGGGGGGAGAAATGCCTCTTCCTTTACCAGTGTTATACATTTTTATTTCACCTCCCAGAAACCATTATGGGAAACATAAAAATCCTTTAAAGTTTTTCATGAGTACAGGCTAATGTCAGGGCCATACCTGCCTTCAGCACTGTGAAAAAGACTAAGATAAATGACTGCTACGATTCCTGCTGCTGGAGAAGTCTAGGAGTATTAGCTTGGTGCCTATGTAGTGGTGTAACTGAATTAAGGGAATAACAACAAACAACTTTGGTTTTATTTGGGGGTTAATTGAGTGATTGGACCAGAGGTAACATACCAACGAGTACACTAGTCTAGATGATCTTTCACTGGGCATAGAGGGAAAATGACAATTTGTTCTACCATAGATGCCTATATAGGTCCTCCATCATCTGCTCTGCCCCGAAGCTCTAATGTTTCTTCCTGCCAAGCTTGTCTTTCTGAAATCCTTCATTTTTTGCAGGGTTTTGCAACCTATGGCGTGGATTTCATATGAGACATGTGAGCTGATTTTTTAGTGGCACTGTGTAAGGTTCTAGAAAGACGTAACATGGATATTTGACCTGGTCTTAAGAGAAAATTATGACATTGGTAAACTGTACCTTTGGGCCAGTGTCACCACCCAGTTTTCCTATTAAGGTTTTATCGCCAGCAGAGACACGTTCTCGCAGGCAAATCACTTGAAATCTTTCTCATCTGTAAAAAGGAGGTTAACTAAGGCTCCTTCTAGTATTAAGACTCTATAGCTAGATGTTTGAAGGGACTTTAAAGATTATCTAGTCCTTGTCAGACCTGAAGCTGGAATCATTTTTATAATGTCTCTAAGAAATTATCATTCAGCTTCTAACTGAAGACCTCCCATTACATGGGAGCTCAGCATTTCTCAAAGTAGGATGTTCGGTGTTTTTGAATAGCTGTTAATTGCTAAGAAAGTATTTTCTTCTTCCTCATAGTAAACCAACATCTGCTTCCTTGAGGTTTGTACAAGTTGGTCCGGATTATGTGCTCTGGGGTTCAAGCACAAAAAACCTGATCTCTTTTCCAAGTAATAATATTTCAAATAGGTGAAGGCTGTAATCACACCTAATCTCTGCCCACTCTCACTACCCCAAATTATTCTCCTCTCCAGGGCCATCCTCTCTAGAAGGCTTTTGTCCCTCCTAAAATTTTGTGCCAACAAAATTACATAGGGCTAGAAACCAGAGGGTGTGCTGGTATTGGACAACCAGCTTTCTGAAAATGTGTAATGCTCTTTTAAGTATAATCTGTATTATTAACATTTTCTCCATCAAATTCATAAGTCTAGATATTCAACAAAACAATAAATCAAGCCTGGATTTGTAGCATTTGCCAGTTTCTTAGGTACAAATATTCATACTGAAAATGTAACAAAAATTCTTGGGAGTACTTAGGGCTGACTTCAGCACTCCCTTCACTCTAACTTCTTCATTCTGGATATTATACTTCTTTTAAGACACTTAAATTGTGTGTGTGTTTGTGTGTGTGTGTGTGTGTGTGTGCGTGTGCATGTGTGTGTGTGTGTGTGTGTGTGTGTGTGTGTGTGTGTGGTGTGGTCATGTTATATGTTATATGTTAACAGACTTATGTTTGTTAAGTCAGATTTTTTTTTACCACTGTGATCTTGCATAGCCTATCCATTTGTCTATCTGTGCAATTAGAATGATTATCCCCTTTACTTCAGCCTTCACATAAATACCAAAATCATAAAAAAAGCATAAGTTTGACCATGTCACTCCCTCACTCATAAATCCCTGGTGGCTCCCTATGGCCTCTAGGATCAAATACATACTCCTTGTTTTGATGTTTAAATTATTTTGTAGGACTTCAGCCTACATTTCTAGGCTTTTAAATGCTCCCTTTCACTAATTAGGTTCCAGCTAAAATGTTCAACACTTGCTATTCTCCCTACACGCAGTTCCATATCCTATCAAAATCTTTCCATCAGCTCTCCCCATATCTTAAATGTACTTTCTCCTGATCTCTGAATCCCAGAATCCCTAGCTTACTTCAAAGTCTGCATCTGGACATACTGCCTCCATGAGTCCTTTTCTGATATAGCACTTAGCACACTTCTTATGTGGGGGAAATATTTTGTTATTGATTAATATTGTTCCAAACTAGCTTTATGTAGCTAGAAATTGTCTAGTCCAAAACGATAGGTCATGCTGACACCAGACTCTTCTCTATGGAAGCTACAGTCTTTGTTTTGAGTCTCTACTTTCCTAGATGAACATTGGCTAATTGGACAAACTATTTTATGATAACATTACAATTCCTAGATAATAACTATGAATCTTGACCAGAGGTTATTTTGGAGACAATGTTTTCACCTATGTTTTGCAATCCAGAAGAGTGATTTTTGTTGTTGTTCAATGGTTTCAGTTGTGTCTGACTCTTTATGATCCCATTTGGGTTTTCTTAGCAAAGGCACTGGAATTGTTTTCCATTTCCTTCTACGACTCATTTTACAGATGAGGAAACTTAGTGAAACAGGGTTAAGTGACTTGTCCAGGGTCAAAGAGCTACTAAGTGTCCGTAGCCAAATTAGAGTTTAGGAAGATGCATCTTCCTGAATCAAAGCATTCTTTCCTCTGTCCCACAAAGCTTCCCTACAGTGATGTTACAATATAATATTTTCAAGGTCTTGTCACTACAAGGTAGTAAGAGAAGCTTGGGGTGATAGGGAAAGTGGAAGTTTTATATTTTCTCATCCTAATATGCAAAAAACCTTTTCTTTTAAAGTTACAGACTACATGGAGATTTAATGCTCAGAATCAATCACATGAATTTTTCTTCTATGACACTTAAAGGTTATGATATAATACATTACTATCACAAAAATAATTGATTTCTTATTTTAAGCTGGAAACTATTCTTCATTTCTCTTGCAGTGAATCTCCCTCTTGGGATCTAGGTAAATCTCCAGCAATAATCCCACCACAGTAGGATAGTTTTCAAAACCACTGATTGAACATATTATATTTGGGGGCAATTTGTATTACTATGTAGAGCCCTTCTTCATACCCAACCCCAATTTTTTCTAGTCATCTATTATGACATTAATCATTATTGCCATTGTTAGCAACTCCCTCTTCTAATGTTAATAGTGCGTTTGAATACAGTTCACATCTTTAAATGTTCAGACTTCAATATAGAATCATCAAATTTTAGAGCTGGAGACCATCTAGTCAAAATTCCTCAGTTTACAGTTATAGAAACTGAGACTCACAAAGCTACATTAGTTTGTTGTTAGAGATCGTTGCTAGCAGAGCCAAGGAAAAAAGTAAGGTTTCCTGAGTAGACCCAGCATCCCATCTAAAGCATGTACAAAAATGCACTAGTGGTGAAAGAATAAGTTTGGCCAACTAAGAATATCATTCAGATGAAAAAGGGCAACTACATTGTTTCAGTTTCTGAATATTATTGTTCAGTCTTTTTAGTTGGGTCTGACTCTTCGTGACCCCATAGATCTCTGCCCATGGGAGTTTCTTAGCAAAGATATTATAGTGGTTTTACCATTTCCTTCTCCAAAGACAAACAGAGGTTAAGTGACTTGCCCCAAATCCCACAGTTAGGAAGTTTCTGAGGCTGGATTTGAACTTAGGTCTTCCTGAATCCCTGGGCAACTAGGTGGCACAGAGGATAGAGAATATTGGAGTTGGATTCAGGAAAACTTATCTTCCTGAATTCAAATCCAGCCTCAGACGCTTAGTACCTGTGTGACCCTGGACAAGCAAGTTACTTCACTCTGTTTGTCTCAGTTTCTCATCTGTAAAAAGAGCTGGCGAAGTAAATGACAAATCACTCCAATATCTTTGCCAAGACAACCTCAAATGGAATCACAGAGTTAGACAAGACTAAAAAGGACTGAACAATAACAAAATTTCTGACCCCAAGCTCAGTGCTCTATCCTGTACCACCTAGCTGCCCCTTCTGTATATGGCAACATTTAAACTCTTCACCAAGGAATTTACAGCAGCATACAGTTGTATAGGCTTTAGTTTCTCAAGCTGAGAACCTTTCCTGCTAGACAAATTGTTTCAAATCAGTTTATACTATGATGTTCATGGAATGTTTTCAAACTAATATATTATAATTGAATTAGTCAGAGGACGAAGCTTGGTCATAGTTACTCAGTTCTGCTTTTAACACCTTTCCAGGTCCTTAGAGACAAGCTTGATAATAGCAGATAGAAAGCTTGTCTTAGAACTGGAAAGATCTGGGTTCAAGTCCCACTTCTGATACATATTGACTCTGTGACCTTGACTAAGCTACATAACCTCTCAGTCATTTGGCAACTCTCTAAAACTCTAAATTGCAGAGAAAGTACTGACATGCATTGGTTATAGAGACTTTCCTTATCTGAGAATTCCCTACATCAATGGAACTGTAGGTATAGTTCCTATCCTCGTCTAGGTCCCTGTGAGGCAAACAACGTGAAGAAAGTAAATGCATACACATATACACATATGTATTCAAGCTTATGTATATATGTGTATATATGCACATACATAGTATGTAAAAATATATACATATATGTATGTATATACATACACACATATATAATATATATAAATATATGTGTATGCCTATTTCTCTACATATATTTATGTATGTGTATACTCTCTCTCTCTCTCTCTCTGGTTAGAAACTTACAGAGTTCAGATAAGAGGAGCAGTGAAACATAGCAATAAGAAGTGATAAGATTTTCCCATAAATTGTATCACTTGTTCAGTGAAAGTTTGCAGATCCCCAGCCTGAGCCATCCCCAAGATATTTGGGGAAAAAAGCTTTTCAGGATGAAAGAAAGCAGGAGCAGGTTCCAGTGAATACAGATTAATACCTACAAGAAAACTGCCTAGATCTATTAGAACCAGAGGAAAAGTAAAAATTGGAAGAATCCACTGATAACATACTTAAAGAAATTTACAAATGAAAATTCCCAGGAATGTCTTTGGAAAAACGAGCTTTCAGGTCAAAGAGGAAATATTTCAATGAATCAGAAAGGAAGAATTCAAGTGTTGATGAGCAGCGTTAAAAAAGTTAGTTAATGGGGCAGTTAGGAGGGGCAGCGAATAGAGCACCAGCCCTGGAGTCAGAAGGACCTGAGTTCAAATCCCGCCTCAGACACTTGACACTAGCCATGTGACCTTGGGTAAGTCAGCTAACCCCAATTGCCCTGCCTTCCCCCCTCCAAAAAAGCAAAAAAAAAAAAAAAAAAGTTTGTTAAAATAGACCTCTAGCAGTTATTGAGTAGGAATAGAAAAGAGTATGCTTATTTTCTAGCTATATGCGACACTTTTATAAAATTTGGTCACATAGTAAACCATAAAAACCTTATCTAAAATCAAATAGAAATATAAAATATATATTTTAATGATCAAAATAAAAAATGTTATTCAATAAAGGACATCTGAAGAACGGATTAATAATTAAAGGGAATCTAAATATAATAACCCTAAAGAATTGATGGGCAGGTGTCTAGACTTCTCCATCAAGGCCCAGGAGCCTCTTAATCTGACAAGATCACTAAACCCTGGAACTCACACCTCATCACTATCTTCTCTCCCTGAAAACCTTCCCTTTATCTATTCAGGGTTGGATAGGCTGAGACCTCTTTTCCCAGAACCTTCATTTAAGGAGGAAGCCAGATCAGCCACCTCCTTATTTTCCACCAGCCTACACTCATCTGGATAACTTCATCATCTTGCCTCTTTCCAGGAACTTTCTTCTGTCTTCCTCATCTCCACTTTTCTGATTTTTTTTTTTTTTTTGGTATGTTGTCTTCCACCTTTTTAGGTTGTAAGCTCCTTAAGTCAAAGAATGCAAAGACTATCTTTTGCATTTATTTTATTCCCAACCCTAAGCACAGTACCTGGCACATTGTTTTGCTGTTCTTGAGTTGCTTTAGTATCCAAGTCTTCATGACTCCATTTGGAGTTTTCTTGCAAAGATACTGGAGTGGTTTGCCATTTCCTTCCAGCTCATTTTACAGGTGAGGAAATTGAGGCAAACAGAATTAAGTTAGGGTCACACAGCTATTCTCTGAGGCCAAATTTGAATGCAGGTCTTTCTGACTCTAGGACTGGTACTCTATCCACTGTGTCATCTAGGTGCTTAATATATTTCCTGACTGAGTGGAAAGCAATGAGAACAATAAGCCAACCTATTTTTTAGATGCAGTCTAATCAATCCCTAGGGGAAGATTTGTATTTCTAACCACTTTACAAAAGAGAGAAAGAATTAATCAATGAATGGGGATTACAACTAAAAACATATTTAGAAAAGAAACAAATTTAGAAGCCCCAGTAAAACACAAAATTATAAATTCTGGAAATAAAGGAAGATATTAACAAACAAAACAAAATATTGAATTAATAAATAAAACATAGAACGCTTTTGAAAAAATAAACCATTAGGTAAATTCACTTTAAAAAAAAGAGAAAAAAATGAAATTACCAGTTTCAAAAAATAGGGCATTCACAAAAATTAACAGATAAAGAAAATGTTTATTAATTATTTTCTCCTGAGTATTTGTGAATAAACTGGTTAAGCTAAAAGAAATTGATGGATATTTACAAACTCTGAAACATATTGTGGTTTAATTCAATAATTTCAGTAATGTAATTATACTCTCAAAATGGACAGGAATAAACCTTCAAATATAGAGGAAAGAAATATTCAAAATATTCTTTACTTCCTAAAAATCATCAAAGAGAATGGAATCTTATATTACACAGAAGGGGAAAAAGTTTAAGCATAACCCCAAATAATATATCCTGAAAACCCAAGTCTATCAATAAAAAAGAGGAGCAATTCAACAAAAGTATTGTAGATACCTACACATGCATAGCTACATAAATATGCATACATATATACATACACACATATGTGTGTGTGTATATATATATATATATACATATATATATATATTTAATTTCCCCCCAAAATAAATAGACATAATCAGAGTAGTTGGCTTAGAAAAATCCCAAACAATAGAAACATGCAAAAAAGATAAACCAATACAATTATCAAGGAAAGAATTAGCCATAAAATAAAACAGTATTTGTTTAGAGGTTATTTTTTTAAAAAAAGAAAGAAAGCTGATTCCACAGGGCTTTGGACAGGGCTCCGGACAGGGCTCCAGGCAGGGCAGCTGGAATTCATCTGCATTAGTGACCTTCTCCATGGCTCTACCCTTTGAATTATGTTGCTAGCCTCCTGTAGCTTTCCTCTGAGCTGAGAAGGTGGCAACAGGCATTGCTCTCCATCAGTACTTCCTTCTTCAGTTCTTCTCTGCTTCCTGCTGCTAAGTATGAGATGTGGGAAGAGTTCTAGGAGTAAGAAAACCAAAAAGAAAATCTCATATCTGCTATTTATTTGTGTAATCTTAAAAATTACTTCATTCCTCTGGGCATCATTTCTTCCCCTGGATAATAAAAAGGTTGCATGATTAAACATTTAAAGATACTTTAAGCTCTTAAACCATGATCTTATGTTTGACTCTGACTAGCTGTTTTCTCTGCAGTTCTGTTTTCATCCAACTGATGATGTGAGCCATAGATTTTCTTTGTGCCTCTTTGCTCAGCTTGCAATTCTATAATTTGGCTCTCCACTAGCACATGGTGGTCATGCTCTTTACATTGGTCCAAATGACCCATGTCTAAGGCCATCAGAACTAAGCCAAGGGATATACCTAAAAGCTCACTGCCAACAGATCAAATTAGGATATTTATTGGACATAGAATAAATACATGAAAGTGCTGCAATCTTCACAATAAGCCTGTGAGGTAGGAATTATTTTATGGAATATCTCCATTTTATAGATGAGGAAAATAATGGTCAGAGAGATTTAGTGGCTTACCCAGGGACACATAATTGTGTGTCCAAGGGAAGATTTGAGTTCATGTCTTCCTGTCACCAAGTCCAGTGCTTTTTTTTCATTCTTCCAGGTCTCTACTCACACAGGAATATGGATTCTCTCTGCTGTAGTTGCCACAGGTCCCCAGATTCTCAGTCTCGGTATATGAAGTGGCACCAGAGCTTCCACCAATTTGGAGATCCCTAGTAGCCATTGGGGACAGGCAGTTTTGGGTAGAAGACAATTAGATGTGGGTGGGAAGTTTTTATAAAATGAGTAGCACACAAACAAACCTTGTGAAATGGACCAAATGCATACTTCTAAAAGCTTTCCCCAGAGGAGCACAAGCAAGCCCAACATATCAGGCTTACTAAGTCTCTAGGTCTATCTTCTTATAAATTCCTATGTGATCTCTCTCTGTAATCCCTTTATAAGCTTATGATGAGTCAGTTCCATTTGCTTCCTCTTAGCTGGAGAGCTCAGATGGTGATCCCCTTGTTTTTAGCAATATTTCAGTGCCTAGGTCTCGGGATAGAGGGATCATCTTAGCTCTCTGGCTCTCTCTGGCTCTGATTCTCTCTCCCCCGCCCCCCCCCCCCCCCACACACACACCTTGCCACAATAGCATTTGAGTTGAATTAGTCTGATTACCCTAGGTCTGATTCAAGATCTCTATAATAAAGAGTGGTAGAGGCACTTGAAAATGGGAATGGGCATGTTATTTGGGAGAAGAAAAGAGTTAATTTTGTCTTGTATATTTTCAAACAATGGTATTTTTATTTATATGCTGTACACGTAAAAATATGTCTTGTCAAAATCTGACTTTTCTCTTTTTTCTTCCTTGAACTCCAGGGGCCTTTGTTATTATCTACTATTCCCCATCCTGCATATTCTCACTTTCTTTGACTTTCTTGAAGGAATTGGCTACATTTTATTTTATTTTATTATATCACACAAAGTTCCTAGCACAATGCTAGGCAGGCAGCCAATATATAATTAGAGATTACTTGATTTCATACACATATACACCATTTAAAATATCATCCCATTAGCCTTTCCCTCTAGTTCTACCACCTACTCCCTGCAAGAAACATTACATGTCAAGTTCCAGTCTACCAACCATATTTTACAACTGAATTATACGTCACTCAAAAATAGGATTTACAATGGAAATGCTGTGTACACAAATCTTCAATCACAGTAACGCAAATTGGTTCCTACAGAAATAAATACAATTACTTGCTCTCGATACATTTCAGTATTCTTTTTCTAGCCTTCACATTTAGTAAGAATTGACAGAAAGCACAGCTGTCTAATCTGTGTCATGTGGGCAGCAGTTTGGAGAAGGCAGTTTGTAAGAAAAGTAGAATGAAAGATGGGTGTGGAGAGTCATTAGTGAATGTGAGCATATTTCAGTTGTGAAAACACAAGGCATTCTGGCTAAGAATATCCAGCCCCCTGGATAACATAGGCTAAAATCAACAAGTTTAATGTGTTAGAAGAGAGTTTTCTGTAAAATCATGTTTTTTTTTTAAATGATCAATATCAATTAATTTTCCCACATAAACTTTGTACTCATTTCTAAAAGTGAATGGTGGAGTTTGTGAAAGAGGGAAGTGGAAGGGTATTTTAGTCTTCATTTTTGAAATGCCAGATTTTTAATTTAACAGATTCATTCATTTAACAAATACTTATTTCTTTTCTACAATGTTGAAATAATAAGTTACATTCCTTTTCTTTTAAGGATTATAGAAAATAAAAAAAAAAGTAGAATGCCTGCCCAAAAGGAGCTTAGTCTTGTAGGAGAGGAACAATGCTTAATTTTATACAAAAAGCTGTAATAAATAGAGTATCATAAATACATGAAGCGTATGAAGAGATGAGAGTTCTTAGGAAGAAGAGGCTGTTTATTGGAATCTAGATATTTAAATAACTTTGACATCTTTAGCAAAAATAGAAAAAGAGAGGATTAATGAAATGAATGTAGAATGTAAGTCAGCAGATTGTTGCCATGATTACCACTTTATAATATAGTCTGAAATCTGCTACTGCTAATCCTCCTTCCTTCACTTTTATTTTCATTGATTTTCTTGATATTCTTGACCTTTTGTTCTTCTGTTACTTTTTTCCTAGCTCCAGAAAATAATTCTTTGGTAGTTTGATTTATATGACACTGAATAAATAAATTAACCTAGGTAGACTTGTCATTTTTCTTACATTGGTTCAACCTACCCATGAGCAATTAATATTTCATCAACTGCTTAGATCTGTCTTTGTGTGAAAACTGTTTTGTAATTTTGTTGATATAGTCCCTGGGTTTGTCTTGGCAGGTAGTCTCACAAATATTTTATAATGTCCGTATTTGTTTTAAATGGAATTTCTTTTTCTTTGTCTTCCTGTTGGGCTTTGTTGGTAATCGATAGAAAGGCTGGTGATTTGTGTGAATTTATTTTATACCCCCCAAATTTGTTAAAGTTATTAATTTTTAAGCTAGTTTTTAAAAAATTCTCTAGGGATCTTTTAACCACCATATTATCTGTAAAGAGTGATCCTTTTGTTTCTTTATTGCCTATTTTTATTCCTTCTATTTCTTTTTCTTGTCTTATTGTTATAGTTAGCATTTCTAACACGACATTGAATAGTAGTGGTGATAATGGACAACCTTGCTTCACTCCTGGTCATACTGGTAAGATTTCAAGTTTATCTCCATTATAGGTAATGCTTGCTCTTGATTTTAAATTGATACTACTTGTCATTTTAAGAAAGGCTCAATTGTTTCCTATGCTTTCTGGTGTTTTTAATAGAAGTGAGTGTTGTATTTTGTCATAAGATTTTTTGAATCTGTTCATATAATCATATGATTTTTGTTGTTTTTAGGAAAAATTCTTCATGCTTTGTAAAGGTATAACAAGATATATCTATTTTTGCACTTCATTTGAACACATTAACTTATCGTCTTTCTGTTATCTGTCCTTTTCTGTTATCTTATCAATTGGCCTGAATTGGGGAAGAGAAATCAATTGGTCAGGGACTGACTCCCCCAGTTAGATATAAAATGACGATCTAAATCCTCTGAGACCACCTCACCTCTAAATTTTTTATCATATGATAAAACAGATGATATGACATAACAATGTGTCTCCAGATACATGATGAATACCTAGTACTAATTGAATAGAATCAGATGTCTTTCTGTCTTCTGGTTTCATGTGCAATGAGAACATCAATATAGATGTAGATCACTTCCTTCAGTAATGTGTCAGTTTGTTAACCATTGAACAAAGTCATATTGAATACCTACTGTTAAGACATACTGAATACTAGTAGTTAGATTAATATTTGTAGATGGTCGAAGAATTTTGATTCTTGTGCCCCTCTCTTCTCTTTACTACCACTACACAATTAATCACTGTATCACAGAGCTGTGGAGCATGGTATTATAAAGCTATGATAGCTTTTATCATTGTTTCTCTTTCTAAATGTTCACAAACCTTCCCATTAATGATACATTTTAGAATTTTTTTGGGAATTTAAATTCATTATTATATGTCTAAAAGCTTTACCCATTTTCTTTTTCTTGTGGGGGAGTGGGTGTGCAGGTGATTGAGACATTGTTCTATCTCCAAAATCATCTTTCATCCTCCTTAACTTTTAAAAGATTATTAAAAAAAGGTTAAACAAACAAACAAACAAACAAAATATATATATATACACATATGTATATTTGTATGTTCATATATTTATATACATATGTGTGTATGTATAGATAAATAGGTAGATATAGATATATAGATAAAAGTATGTCTTCATCACCCTAGGTTATAGTGTATCTAACCTGCTGAATTGAACACAATGAGAATAAGATATAATTTACTATAGCACCACCTGTTTTGGTTTACAAATCTCTTTAACCATATCATGTCCTTGGCAAAGAACAAGGCAAATGAAAAATTAAATAATTATAGATTATTCTGGCATCTATTAAATGTTCTTCCATTCAAAATTTTTTAAATATATTTTTAGCATTCTTTTCTTTTTAAATTAAGCTCCAAATTCTCTCCCTCCATCCCCTCCCCACTCACTAAAAAGGCAAGCAGATGATATCATGATACATGTGAAATCATTCAAAACATTTCTGTATTAGCCATATTACAAAAAAAAAACAAAAAAAAAGATAAAGCAAGAAAATTGTAATTCAATTTGCTCTCAGAGTTCATCAGTTCTCTATCTGAAGGGAGATAGCATTTTTTCCTCATGAATCCTCTGGAATTGTTTTGGATCCTTTTGTTGAGGACAGTATCTACATCTTTCATAGCTGATCATCAATATAACATTGCTCTTACTGTGCACAATGATCCCCCAGTTCTTCTCATCTCACTTTGTGTCAGTTCATAGAGGTCTTGCCTTGCTTTTTTTATTTGTTTGTTTTGTTTTATTTTGTTCTTTTCCCCCTGAAAACACTCTTTCCATCATTTTTTATAACACTATAGTATTCCATCAAATCATATGCAATAACTTGTTCGCTATTCCCCAGTTAATGAACTTTTCATCAAATTCTAATTTTTGCCACAGCAAAAAAAGTTTTCTCCATCACTTTCTTCTCTTTCTCTTCTCTTCTCTTCTCTTCTCTTCTCTTCTCTTCTCTTCTCTTCTCTTCTCTTTCTCTTTCTCTTTCTCTTTCTCTTCTCTTCTCTTCTCTTCTCTTCTCTTCTCTTCTCTTCTCTCTGTCTCTGTCTCTGTCTCTCTCTTTCTTTCTCATTCATTTCCTTTTTCTTTGATTTCTTTGTGATACAGACCTAGGCTAATAGTGGTATTACAATTAAAAGAGTATGCAGAGTTTTATAGCCCTTTGAGGTCATTTCCAAATAGTTTGCCAGAACAGTACACAGCTCCACCAACAGTTTATTAATGTGCCTCTTTTCCTTCATTTTTTCTAGAATTTCCTATTTCAGATAGGTGTGAGATGCTACCTCATTTAGTAATATATTGAAATGCTGATGATTTATGTGGATATATTTTATGCCCTGTAGTTTTACTAAAATTGTTAATTGTTTAAGCTAATTTTTTTTCTTTGATCTAGGGATCTCTAAGTATACCATCATATCATCTGCAAAATGTGTTCATTTTGTTTTTGCTTTGCCTATTCTGATTCCTAAGATAGATTTCTGAACCCAACTGAGTATGCTTATATATTCTTCCCTCTTTGAACCAATGCTGATTATTGTAAGGTTCAAGCCTTTCCCATTGTTCCCCCCCTTGTCATTTTCCCCTCCTCTATCAAAGCTCTTCCTTGCATACCTCTTTTCATGGAAAGAATTTTCCCTATTCTACCTCTTCCTTTTCCCTTCTCCCATTGCATCTCTCTTTCTCACCCTTTCATTTTTTTGGGGGGGAGGGTTGGGCTGAGAGATCTTTCCAACTTGATTGATACCTATACCCTCTCTCTATGTAGACTGCCTTGTAACTGCCCTAATAATGATAAAGTCCTTAGGAATTACATGTATCATCTTCCCATATATGAATATATACAGTTGAACTTTATTGAGTCTCTTATGATTACTCTTTCATGTTTACCTTTTTATGCCTCTCTTGAGTCTTATGTTTAAATGTCAGATTTTCTGTTCAGCTCTGGTAAGGAATACTTGAAAAGTTCTCATTTTTATTATTTTTTTTTTCACACTGAAGTATTATACTAGAATTTTGCTTGATAGGTTACTCTTGGTTGTAATCCTAGCTCTTTTGTTTTCCAGAATATCATATTAAAAGCCTTCTGCTCCTTAAACATTGAAACTGTGTGACCTTGACTGTGATTCCATGGTATTTGAATTGCAATGTTTTCTCATTGACATGGGAGCTCTGGAATTTAGTAATAATATTCTTGGGATTTTTCATTTTGGAATCTCTTTCAGGAGGTTATCAGTAGATTCTTTCCTTTTCTATTTTAACCTCTGGATCTAAGATATTGGGTCAGCATTTAAAAAAAAATTTCTTGAACTGTGATGTCTATCATGAACTATCATGGTTTTCAGGTAGCCCAATAATTCTTAAATCATCTCTCCTCAATCTATTTTCCAAGTCAGTTTTTTCCCCAGTGAGATCTTTTACAAATCCTACTTTTTCACTTTTTGACTTTGTTTTATTGTTTCTTTATGTTTCATGGAGTCATTAACTTCCACTTGTCCAATTCTAATTTTTAGAGAATTATTTTTTTCAGTGAACTTTCTCCATTTGGCCAATTCTGCTTTTTCAAGGAGTTCTCATCTTCAGTGAATCTGTGTGCCTCTTTAACCAACCTGTTAATTCACTTTTCATAAATTTCTTGCATCATTCTCTTTTACTTTCCCAACTTTTCCTCTACCACTATTATCTCTTTCTTTAATTCTCCCAGGAATGTTTTTGTTAAGCTTGAGTCTAATTAGCATTTCTCTTTGAGGTTTTGTTTGTAGCTATTTTCACATTATCATCTTCTTCTGAGTTTATTATGTCTCTAATGGTAATTAATTTAAGTCTGAATACCCTTTTTTGTTATGTCAAGTAAGCAGGTACTTAGCCCTTAGTAACTAATCAAACCTTTGTGGCTAAGAGACAGAGAGTGTGAACTCTGTCTCCTGTTGCTGACATAACAGGAAGGGTTTGGCTGAAAGAAGAAGCCAATGCTTTGTGTGTATATAATAAGAGCCCCAGAGGGAGACAGTCAGAATTAGAATTTTTCTCCTGGCAGGCTCCTGATGGAGGAGAGAGAGAATTTCTCTCAGTGAGCATCTGTAAGCTGACTAAGAACTGAGAAAAGATTTCCTCGAGGCCAGAATCTGGTGAAGGCTGAAGTTGCTGCTGAGAAAGCTGCCTGGAAGGCTGAGATTTCTTCTGGGTCCTACAGCCAGCCAAACTGCTGGAGGACTAAAGAAGCATGATCGGTATAAGATTGTTTGTTTGTGGTTTGGTTGGTCCTTGACTTCTCAGGAACAGAAGTTGTGAAGGTTTTGAGATGTACTGAACCCTGTGAACTTCAGTGTGTAGTGGGAACTGCTCAGAGGACTGGACAAGAATCTGGGAGCTGTCTGCCTCAGAATCCAGGTGACTGTTTGGTGGACTCAGGTAGGAGCTGGGACCATGGATGGTGATCCAGGGAATCTGAGAAACCACACCAAGTCAAGATGAAGAAAAGGCG
Organism: Pseudochirops corinnae; assembly: GCA_028646515.1. Taxonomy (NCBI): domain Eukaryota; kingdom Metazoa; phylum Chordata; class Mammalia; order Diprotodontia; family Pseudocheiridae; genus Pseudochirops; species Pseudochirops corinnae. The sequence goes on from CM053585.1 coordinate 476,158,046, forward strand.
CCTCCTTGGATATTGAATGTGGTGATGAAATTGAAGTTTACTAGAGACCTGGGGGTGGAGAGTTTGTGTAATTTCCTAATGATTGTATTTAGTGATTAATAGTACATAACTGATCAACTAGATAAGTAACTGATTAAGTTAACCTATGATTGCTCCATGAGTGGAAGACTGACTATTGTATTTTGAGATGACTGAATGACTGAGTAAGGAGGCAAACCTCCTTAGGGATACCAGATGATTGTTCTTTTGTTCTTTGTTCTAAATACTGTGACCACTTTGGTGAAAACTAAGTGATCATTTTAATGTTAAGCTGTTGTGAACACTATATTGTGATTTTCTGTGGTAAGATGTAATGTTGTTAATATTGTATTGTGATTTGTTGTGAATGTTTGCCTTGATTTGTTATGGAATAAATAGAGTGTTCACTATACTGTGTAATCAGAAACTTAAAAGCTGTTCACAGTAGCTTTCTTTTGGGAAGCTGCTCATGCATGGCATTACAATGTTTTGGGCTTTCCTGCTACCATAGTAACTTTTTTGTGGTCAGGTTTTTATTTTTCTGTCTGTTTATTTTCCCAACTTCTTTCTTGACTTTGAATTTATGTTAAAATTGGGCTCTGCTCACCTGGGGGTGGGGAGATACTGTGCCAAACTTCAGGCTTTTTCATGCTGCTCTTTTCAGAGCTAGTTCTGGGGGGTCTGCAAGTTTGCAGTGCTTCTGAGATGCTATGATTCAGGGAGAGGTGTGGTCATTGCTCTCTCAGTCTGGACTCTGATTTTTACCCAGAAAGGTCCCCTGAACTCCTGTAGCCACAAGGGATAATTCTGCTCCTCTTGGCACTGGAACTGTGACAAGGTCTCCTCTTTTGCCCACAAGCCCTAGTACTACTCTCTACCTTGGAACTGTGACAAGGGTCCTTCCTCATTTGTGACTGACCACAAGCATTCCTCTCTGCTTTGGAACTTTTGCTTACAGATAATAATAGTTTCCACTTAGCACCAGGCCCTGTACCCAAGGCCAGCAAAGGTCGTCTGTAATCTCTTTCTGACCAATTATCTGACTCCTTTTACTGCCTCTGGGTTGAAAGCTCCCAAATCTGCTGCCCAGATTTCCCATCTGCTTTTGGTACCAGTTCTTCCATATCTTGGATCCATCTCTTACCCTTAACATCATTAAAGAGATGTTTGCTTCACCAGCTGTTAGTAGCTGTGGAGTGTTCTGCCTAAAGACATAGCCTAAAATCATATTTATGTTCTATAAATACAGATTGGCAGTGTGAACAATATCATTTTAGTGACCATTGAAAATAAACATAAAATTCATCAAAAGGAAACTATATCTCTGGAACATTGACTCCTCTCTATTAGGCAAGTTGAAACTGCATGCTAGCTTAGTTTTCTCACAATTCACATCATATCATAAATGACTTCAGTTTCTTAAGTTTAAAATTGTTCCTTCTTGTCATTTTCATTTGTTTTCAAACATTCTGCCCACAATGTTGTAATAAGTAACAGCTGATTGGAGAGACAAATACCATTTGCTCCTTTATATATTTTCCATCTAGAATCTATCCTTGAGAAGAATTCATAATGACGACAACCAGTTCATGTAGTTCACAAGATGGTCTCCATGTCCTGCAGTTCAAACACAATAACAGGGTCTGTGGAGTGATCAGAAGAGCTGAGACATTTGTAAACCAATACAACAAGGAAGAGTTGCATGCTTCATTGAGTTGCTCGGGGTAAGAGGGAGCAAAGCAACCAAACATGTTGCTGACTCCTGGCTACTATGAGTGGCAAGTATTAGGTAATGAAATTTTCACTTTGTCAGATTGAATACTTAGTCAGGCTTAGAGTCTTTTCTAAATAGAAATGTAACTAGAAATGATTGTTCTTATGACCTAGAAATGGATAGTAGATTTAGTTTATTCTCTGCTCCAAACTGTTGCTGTAAAACTCTTATGTCTTTGTTAAAATAGGTAGGGTTGAATACAGAGCTTGACTCTAGAGAGAGATTTTCTGGGCAGAAAACAAACAATAACCTCCCTACTTCTTTAAAATAAAAAAATAGAAGATTTAAGTAATGTGTAACTATTGCTTATTTAGGTTGACATACTGATTGAGAGATGGTGGGATACTAGAACTAAGGAGCTCACGTTAGGGTTAAGAAGGCCTATGCTCAAGTCCTAACTTTGACCCATGCAGGTTGTGTGGCACTAGAGACACTCTTGATGCCATAGGCCCTGCTCTAATACAGTAAGTTTCAGGCCAGTAGAGGCTCTGGATTGGTGAAGGGAATTTCCTCACTGGAAATTACTTCCACCAATGAAATGGCAGATCAAGTCCTGCTCCCCCCAATAGTATCCCTAAGACAATATTATAGGTATCCGAAAGAATTTAGTGCCAATAATCAGGAGATGGGGGGCAGAATTAGGTGACTCTCTTGAAGAATAAGCTGGGAAATATGACCTTTTTGTGCCTCACTTTGTAAAAGGGTGCAAATTTTTACTTATGGAGATTTATTCATATCTACTTTCCATTTCAAATTACTCTATGAAAGGGCATACAAATAACTATCTCTCTTTTATTTTTATAGCTGAGATAAATTTAGTCTTCAATCATTGAGCTATAACCATAATGGCCATGTTGGCTAAGTACAATGGCAATAATGGTTGTATGAACTATAAGCTTCTCTACAAGCACAGAGAAGATATGCCCAGTGAAAATTTCATTTACCACTAGTGTTTAAAAATAGTAGAAAGGTATAAAAATCATTGAATTCCTAGAATAGAAGAATGATCTATACTGAGCTTTCTGCTTTCATATAACTGTAATCATTAAGGCAGTAAGGAGAGTTAAGCTCCATGAGTGTGGAGGCTCTCTCACTTTTCTGTTTGTGTCCTCAGTGACTGGCCCATAGTAGTAAGAGCTTTTTAAATTGTTGACTGATTGAATTTGTTATGAATTAAATTAGTCTGGCCAGCAAGAGGTTTTTAGTAAAGCATCCTAGGCAGAATGGCATGTTGAGTATATGTTTTCTATTAAGTAAAGGATAAACCAACAACTACCAAACGTTCCATTCACACCCAGGGTTATAGTTCTTCCCTAGCAAAGTGCATAAATGTGATCTGTCTGCATGACAGCTGCCAATAGCACACGGAAAGGTCATAAGTTGAAATATGGTCAGTAAATGACCTTCACTAAGCTTCAGAAAACTTGGAGGCTGGGAAAGCACTGGTTTGGCTGTATGCTTAAGGCTAAAAAAAACAACTTATTCCAGAAGGTAAGGGTAAGCTAACAGTATTTGCACATACCTTTAAAATCCCTGGGCATAGAGGCAAACTGTGCAAGGAGAGGGCATGAGTGACATATATATAATTTTCATCACAACTTAGTAGGTCCTGCCACCCCTCTCCATGTTTTCTTGTGTATGGTGTATGAGAGGTTTTAGTAAGGTAGACAATAGGTTTCAATAAACCCTACCTACCAGCTGTACTTGGGTCGCTTCAGCCAACAACTTGTGCTCCATTTAGCTCATTTATATACCTTGACACGTAATCAAACACTCATTCTCAAACATGACATTGACTTGGATGTAAACCATCTAGCATTAAAATTAATCATAGCAGGAAACTAACGAATTCCATGGAAACTTTTTTATTTTTATTTTTTATTTGCAGCATGTATGTAGTAGATAATACAGATTCCGGGAATATTACAATAATCCTAGGCTGCAAATAGATATCTTCTTAGTCTTTTAGTGATTTTTCTTCCTCATTAATGCCATTTCAATAGAATGGACAACTCATCACTCAGTTATGAGATCTTAAAGGATATTCTGATTCCAGTTTTATTTGTTCACATTCCTTTCCCTGCAACACTGGAGTTCTAGAAGTCTCATAACTTGACCTTTTCTGCTATGACAAAAAAGCACACATTTGGCATAGGAGGCCCAGCTTTCACCTGGGAGATCAGGAAAGGTAAAGTAAGATATTCATGGGAAACTAAATGAAGGAGGTAAGAAAGAAAAAAGTATGGGAATGAAGCAGACTTTGCTTTCTTTGACATAGTAGACAGAGAGCTGGCTTTGTAGGCAGGAAAACCTAAAATCAAAGTCTGTCTCCATTACTCATTAGCTGTATAGGGAGTTAAGCTACAAGTCAAAGTCTCTGAGCCTTTATTTATACATCTGTAAAACTGGGATAATAGCACCTACCTCGCAGGATTGTGGAATCAAATGTGCTAGTGTATGTAAGGTGCTTTGTTATTCTTAATGCACTATGTAAATGTTAGTTATCATAAACTATATGTCTATTTATCTCTCTATCTATTTGTCTGTCTGTCTATCTACTTACCTATGTATATCCCTGTATACAAGTAAAGACAGACATGTCTTCCAGGGTAAAGTTGCTATAACTTAATCTGGGCGTGGGAAAACCTGGATTCAACAACTATCTCTGACACATGCTATCTCTGTGAGCATGAGCAAATCCCTCAATCTTTCAATGGCCTAGGCAACTCTCTGAGACTACAAATCAAAGAAAAATGTTATGATCCCAAAGCTAGATCTGAAAGGGATATTAAAGACCCCCTTCATTTTATAGATGAGAAACCTGAAGCTCAAGGAGATTAAGGGATTTTCTTAAAGTCTCAGAGGCAGTGTAAGAGGCAAGATTTGAATCCAGCTCCTCTGACTCCAGAGCTAGTGGTCTCTCAATGATGCTATGGACAGTATGCCATGTTGTATTAGCATGAGTTTCCTATACAAATTAAATCATAGTTGCTACCAAAAATGCACTTAGGAAATGCATGTTGCCTTGTTGAGTATATTCTTGAGGGAGTTTAAGTGTGTAATTTTAAAAAGACTAGGCAACACAAAGAAAGTGGCAAAGCTCTAAGTGGCATATGATCTCTCCAATTTGACTTGTGAAGATCTGGAACAAATGGGATGCTGCAATGAATGGTGCTTTAGCAAAGAAGAAATTAAGCACCCGTATTTTTTTAAATAGTTTTCAATGTATTTATTTTTAGTTTTTAACATTCCCTTCCAGAAGTTTTAAATTTTCTCCCCTTCCTTCCCCTCTCGTTCCCCAAGATGGCATGCAGTCTGATATGGGTTCTACACATACATTCCTATTAAACACATGTTCATATTAGTCATGTGGCATAGAAGAATTACAATGAATGGGAGAAACTATGAGAAAAAAGAAAAAGATAAAGCAAAAAAGAAAATAATCTGCTTTGATCTGCATTCCAACTCCATAATTCTTTCTCTGGATGTGGATGGAATTTCTCATCATGAGCCCTTTGGAATTGTTCTAGTCCTTGCATTGCTGAGAGGTCTATCAAAGTCAGTCTTCACACAGTGTGGCTGTTTCTGTGAACAATGGTTTCCTGGTTCTGCTCAATTCACTCAGCATCAGTTCATGTAAGTTTTTCCAGGATATTCTGAAATTTGCCTGTTCCTTATTCCTTATAGTGCAATAGTATTCCATTGCATTTATATATGACAACTTGTTCAGCCATTCCCCAGTTGATGGGCATACCCTTGATTTCCAGTTCTTTGCCACCACCAAAAGAACTGCTATAAATATTTTTGTACATGTGGGTCCTTTCCCCATTTTTATGATCTCTTTGGGATACAGTCCTAGAAGTGATATTGCTGGGTCAAAGGGTATGTACAGTTTTATAGCCTTTTGGGCATAGTTCCAAATTGCTCTCAAAAATGATTGAATCAGCTCACAGTTGCCCCAACAATGAATTAATGTTCCAACTTTCCCACATCCTCTCCAACATTTATCATTTTCCTGTTTTGTCATGTTAGTCAATCTGATAGTTGTGATGTGGTACCTCAGAGCTGTTTTGATTTGCATCTCAATAATCAATAGGGATTTAAAGCATGTTTTTCATATGAATAGTTAGCTTTAATTTCTTTCTCTGAAAACTGCCTGTTCATATCCTTTGACCATTTATCAACTGGAGAATGACATATTCCTGTAAATTTGACTCATTCTCTGCATATTTTAGAATTGAGGCCTTTATCAGAGACACTAGTTGTAAAAATTCTTTCTAAGTTTTCTGCTTCTCTTCTACTCTTGGTTGCATTGGCATTGTTTGTGCAAAAACTTTTAAATTTAATATAATCAAAATTATCCACTTCGCATTTCATAATTTTCTCTATCTCTCATTTTGTCATAAATTCTTCCATTCTCCATTATAACTTCCTTTTAACTATTCCTTACTCCCCTAATTTGTTTATAGTATCAGTCTTTATACCTAAATCATATACCCATTTGGACTTTATTTTGGTATACAATGTCAGATCTTGGTCTATGCCCAGTTTCTGCCACACTATTTTCCAGTTTTCCCAGCAGTTTTTGTCAAATAATGAGTTCTTATCTCAGAAGTTGAGGTCTCTGGGTTTATCAAAGAATATATTGCTATAATCATTGATTACTGTGTCTTATGTACCTAACCTATTCCACTGATCCACCACTCTTATTTCTCAGCCAGTACCGAGTAGTTTTGATGATTGCTGCTTTATAATACAATTTAAGATCTGGTGTGGCTAGGCTGCCTTCTCTAGCATTTCTTATCATGAAATCCCTTGATATTCTGGACTTTTTGTTCTTCCAGATGAATTTTGAAATTATTTTTTCTAGTTCTATAAAATATGTTTTTGGTAGTTTGATTGACATGGTGTTAAATAAGTAAATTAATTTAGGTAAAATCATCATTTTTATTATATTAGCTCAGCCACTGATGTTTTTTCCAATTGTTTATATCTGACTTTATTTGTGTGAAAAGTGTTTTTGTAATTGTGTTCATATAGTTCCTGGGTTTGTTTTGGCAGGTAGACTCCCAAATATTTTATAATGTCTACAGTAACTTTAAACGGATTTTCTCTTTCTATCTCTTGCTGTTCATCTTCGTTAGTAATATATAGAAATGTCGATGATTTATATGAGTTTATTTTATATCCTACAACTTTCCTAAAGTTGTTTATTATTTCAAGCAGTTTTTTACTTTATTCTCTAGGATTCTCTAAGTATATGATCATATATTCTGTAAAGAATTTTCTTTTTTGTAAATTTGTAAATAATTTCTTTTTTGCCTATTCTAATTCCTTCAATTTCTTTCTCTTCTCTTATTGCTGAAACTAACAATTCTAGTACCATATTGGATAACAATGGTGATAATGGACACCTTTATTTCACCCCCAATCTTATTGAAAATGCAACTAGCTTATCCCCATTATGTATAATCCTTGCTAAAGGTTTTAGGTAGAAGCACTAGTATGTCTGAGTAGGGGCAGCTAGGTGTTGGGGTAGATAGAGTGCCAGGCTTGGAGTTAGTAAGACTCATCTTCCTGAGTTCAAATCTGGCTTCACATACTTACTAGCTGTGTGACCCTAGGCAAGTCACTTAACCCTGTTTGTCTCAATTTCCTCATCTGTAAAATGAGCTGGAGAAGGAAATTGCAAACCACTCCAATATTTCTGCCAAAACAAACAAATACACAAAATCAAAAAACCCAAATGGGGTCACAAAGAGTTAGATATAACTGAAATAATTGATTGAGCACAAAAAACCTTTTCCAAGTAGGAGGATGTCCAACAAGACAATGTTAATAGAGGTATAAGATCATCAGATTTAGAGCTGTAAGGTTTCTTAGAAATAATCTCATTCAATGCTCTCATTTTACAGATGAGAAAACAGAGACCTAGAGCAGGCAAATAATTTCCTCCAGACCACACAGAAAGTAAAAGACAGTGTTATAACTTTAATACCAAAGTCAGTGTTTTTGTTTTTTATTTTGATTTTCCACTGCACCATCTTGACTTCCTTATGTTACTAATCACTTAAAATTTTGGCTTCTTGAAATAAGAGAAGTTGGGTTCTTTGTCATCAAAGTCATGGTCATAGATTCAAGGAGAGAAATCTGCAGTATGTGCCTTACCTCTCATGGATCAGGTACAAACAACCATTTCATGGTCTGTATACATGGCACAATTATACAATACAGACTTGACAAAATCATTTTAAGGCTCTTCTTGGGCTGGCTCTGTGATCTTCCCCTCATATCTTTAAAGGATTCATAGATACTTAGCCATGATCTGATGCTAGTCAGCACCCTCCATTTTGGTAAGAAGTTCTAATATTTTTGAGCTCCTCACCTAGAATGGGCTATTCCAATAGTAATAACGTTATTGCAATAGATAAGCTTGACATTAGATGGCTTCTAGCCTCTTTTTTTTAAAACAAATTCATAGATCTTAAAGCAGAATATCTATCACTCATGTATAATTGAGACATTGACCAAAAAAACCCCTTTCTTTCTCAGTGTATTAGATACAGTGTCAAAAAATCAAACAATTCTTATTTATAATATCTCTTGATCCTTCACAATCTTTAGAAGTCTTTCAAGGTATCACAAAATACTATTATATCAATTTGCTCCCTTAGAATTGAAAAATAAGGACTCAGGTATGTAAAGATTTTGAGTGTTTCCATCATAAGGATTTTATGAAGATGGGGGGAAAGGTCTTGTTTCAGAAGTTATGAAACATATACTTATAAAAGTACTCTAATTATGAAATCTGATATATCTTTTTTCACATTTTCATACCAAATGACTTCATTTGATTTCATATTCCTTTTTTTCTTCAGTTTCTTATGAAAGTACTATAAAAAACATTTATTACTGTCCAATAAATCAATACTGAATAATAATAGGTTTGTGTCCAGTCTCCTCCATCTGTGCCTTGTTTCAGTATCATTAGCATCTCTTTGTTAGACAAGCCACTATTATCTTTACTTTCTGAATCTATTATATTTGTCTTTTACATAGCTATAATCTTCATAGTGGTTGAAGGGCTTTATTACTTTTAAAATAAGTTTATGAATTTGAAAGATAAGCTTTAGTAAATTTTAGCCCATTAATTTAGCTTTTGTAGATCTATAGACTAAAAGACTGCTTTTTTTTTTTTTAATGTAAGCAATTCTCTTTAATAGGTGATGATCACTCTTTTTCCCCCCACCACCTTTATCCTGGGAATTAACCAAAAATGGAATTCATAGATCTAAGGAGAGATTTTTTGATTTTGCTGATTATCATGTCTCTATTCATTGTTCTCATCAGCTCAGTGATAGAACCTAACATGTATTACAAAGGAGTAAGAATCATATTGCGATCATTTTATAGATCAATGTGCATATTGTTGCTTCTCAATTAGTTTAGAACATGTAAAAGTGACAAGAAAAAGTCAAATTGTTATCAATAGGAAATGTAGTATAGTAGAAAGATCGTTATATTTAGATTTAGGAGACCTGGATTTAAATTCTGACTTTTCCCCCTATCACTGTAGGCAAAACACTTAGCCTCAGTTATAGAATTGGCATAATGATACTTGGGTTGCTCAAGTCATACGGTTATTATACGGAATGTGCTTTATGAACTTTAGAAAGCTGCACAAATAAAGGTGCTATAAAATAAATGTGCAGGGGGAGACTGTGTTTTATTAGATAATGTGCTTGGGAGTTAGGAAAATTTGGATTTCAGGCCCCCTTCCAAAACATACTAGCTGTGTGACCCTGGGCAAGCCACAGACTCTCAGTGTAGCAGACAACTGGCTCTCATTTCTCATCTCTGCTTCCTGGTTTTCCTGGTTTCCTTAACATCCCAGCTAAAATACATCTAAATTCCCAACACTCCTTAAATCTAGTACCTTTCCTCTATTGTCTCCAATTTCTCCTGTACGTAGCTTCTTTGTACGTAATTTTTTGTATGTTGTCTCCCCCATTAGACTCCTTAAGAGCAGGGACTATTTCTTTGTTTTACTTTCTTTTTATCCACAGCTCTTAACACAGTGCCTAGCACATAGTAGGTACTTAATACTTATTGACTTTGTTCTAGTAACATTGGCCTCCTTCCCTTTCCTTGCTCAGAATATTCCCTTTCCCTTGAGTGTGTTAACCGGCTGAACACTCTCATGCTTGCAGCTTTCTCCCTCCTCATCTCTGGCTCCTAGCCTTCCTGGCTTCCATAAAGTCTCAGCTGCAGTCTCACCTTTTGTTAGAAGGCTTTCTCAATCCATTTTAATTCTTAAGCTTTCCATCTGTTGAACATCTCTAATTTGTCACATGGAAACACACACACACACACACACAAAGTTTTGTATAGAGTTGTTTGAATTTTGTCTCTTTTACAGTTGTTTGTCCTTTGGTTTCAAAGAAAACCAAAAGACATCACAGGGTGATGTATTGATTTGTGTGTGAATTGGATTCAAGTGAGACAGAGTTGCACAAAGTTGTCAGCCTTATTCTCTCCTCCAGAGTCATTGAAGTCCAATGGCAAGAAAAGAGTCAAGGATGACTGTTAATTGCCTGGAATGTAGTGAATGACCTTGGCATCTTCAATGACTGACCAAGCTCTAAGCATGCCACAATGCCTGCTTCAGCCACCTTCATGACTGTTGGAACACATTGTTCTCATCTACCCAATCCTACAGGGAAAGTCTTCACATTCTTGGGGCAGATATCTCCCTAACTTCACTGATGGGTTTGAGACCTGTAGGTTACCCTCAACCTGGTTTAGTTCATCTGTCAAGACAGTTTACCAGGGTGTGACCTCTGCACATGCTACAGCTTCTTGGAACCACAGGTGAGATCAAACTTTTTGAGAGCTAGTACTGGGTTTGTCTTTCTTTGTGTCCCTGGCACTTAGCACAGTTCCTGGGACATGGTGGGAACTTAATATATGTTTGTTCACTGACTCCCTAATTACTACAAACTAAAGTGGGTTCATCAGAAATGAGGCATGCTAGACCAAAATCATTTTTTAATTAGGTTTCTCTACTGGTAGAATGGAGCTTCATAGGCCCAATGTGTTTCAGTAAGGTGACCAGGCATGTTTATCATAGTGAAGAAAAGACTTAGGGGATGTGATAGAATTCTTTAAATAGAATGGATTGACACACTGAAAAAAATTGATTTCTTTTGTTTGTATCAAAGGGCAGAATGACATGGAAAGCACAGAAATTTTGGCTTGATGGATAACAAAGCTAACAAAAAACCTTTCAAAACAATGAGACTTGTCCTGAATGAATTCAAGCTCCTGTGTATATTTTAGGATATTTTCTCCACATTATATACACACATATATACACAGATATATATATATATATACACATATGCACATATATACATGTCTTTCCCACATGGACTGCTTGGGACAGTAGAAATTTAGATCTAAGAAGGTATCATCAGATCATCTTTGAAATCCATTTCATCTATCTGATTCTTTTATTCAATGAAACTTTGAAGTCACATATCCATAAATGTTCTTATTGCTGGGAGTGTTAATACTGAAAAGGAATTTGTTTTGGGGGAAAACTTGGAAGCAAAACCTCTTTGTTTCTGAATAGAGAGGCTTCATCTCAAGTTTTCTGATCTTCTGGATTCTTCTGGTCATACAGGTCTCCTCACATCCATTAGAGATTATGGGAATGTAATCAGAAAAGAAACTGCCTTGGGTCTGGTAGCTCTATTTGTCCTGACTAATAGCATACGTTTTGCTGACTTCTGAATCCTTGCTTCTAGATACTCTGGTAGACCTATGGTAGTCTCATTCATCCTGTTTTAGCTAATGTTTCTAGAACTCATTATCTTGCTTTCTTCACCTATAGTACCTAGCAAATCCCTTTTCCTTAAGCAAACTTCTGGTCTTGTATAAATCTAACCATCCATATCATGTTGACAGCTAAATTATGGCATGAAAGATGAAAAGCTGGCTAAATCACTTCTTCCATTTTCATTAATCCTCTTTTAAAGTCAAAGTTCACTTCTGGTACATCAGCATCTCACAAAATCTGACCATCATCTTTCCTTTCTTTTAATGTTTACTCTTTGTAATCCCCATCTATCTTTAGTCATATGTCTGTTCCAGAAAGTTTTTTATGTATCTCCTACCCTGTCTCCTTGTTAGAAGGCATCATGATCAGAAATTTGATATAATAAAGTAGCACTGCAAATCAGTTGCATCCAAAGGAGATGGATTCCACAAAATGGTAAGAATTATAAAAGGAAATAATTTAAATGAATACTCAGATTAATTCAACATATTACCTCAATGCCCCTAGGTGTACAATCCTGCAGAAAAAGGTGATGCTGTTAGTCTCTTTTATGACAAGTTATTAAATGAAGGTGAAACAGTATTGCATATCTATGTGAACACCTTGTAGATAGTGCAGATTTGAATTAACTTTACTTTTAGTCACTATTATTTTGAGAATTCAGAAACCTAGATAAATTTGAGCTCAATATACATTTTAGGATATTTTCTCCAGATATGTAACATTGTCCCACATGGAACACTTACTGGCTCCAAAGGAAAAAAAAAATGTGTCTACATGAAAAGCCATGATAGATGTCAAAAGGAAAACATGTCAAAGAACCCGTGAAAGGATAACTGAATTCAAATTGAATAATTCTTTTCTGGTTGTAACTCTACAATGCAGATTGCTCAGTGTTTATTCTTTCACAGTAATCAGTCTTCAAAAATGGAAGGATAGCTCATGTAGCCTGTTCAGGGGGACAGAGGAACTGTTGTTGTTGGCAGAGGCAGTATTACTTCAGGTCTTTGGGCAACACATAACATCATTTTATGGTAATTTGGCCATCTTACTTTGTAAACTTATATTGAGCATAAACAGAAAGACTTCCATGAAAATAATTGCTGTTTATGTGCTAATATCTGTTCCAGAGAAATAAAGGGGTGGTGGTAGAGAGGAATGTTCTGTGAAGAACTTGAAAAAAATCTTAAAGTACATGATGGTCAGAGAAAAATATAACTCTGCTGCTTTGGAAAACAAAAACAAAATAACTGGTTTCTAACATGGACATGATTTCAGAATTAATTTTCTTAGTACTACCAAATTATTGACTGTTTAACACAAAGATCAAAGCAAATTCCAAGTGAGAAGAAAAGTTGATGAGAAGACATTGCATGTAATTACATCTTGGAGAGATGAAACAGATGAACCTCAACCCAGAATTGAACTGGAGAGGATCAACCACAATCCCATTTAGAAAACTGCATAAAGTTTTAGATGACTACTGGTGACTGAAAACAGCCCATCTTCTTAACACCACAACATAGTTTCAGATCATGAAGTATCACAATCTCAGAACAATCTAAACTGCAAGTGATCGAGAGGGTATTGGAAAAACACAAGGTAAAGTGTAGCAGATGGCAGCATATTTTCACATGCATGAAAAGTGGTGTAAAAGACATCATGAGAACATGTACAAATAGAAAGGGATATGGTGAGAGTGAGGGATGCAAGATGCATAGCCAGGATGTTGTACTGATACGCACAAAATATTAAAAGAACCAAAAGACTTTTAAATCACTGAGTAGAGAGTCTCTATGTAGAATTTACAGAATAAAATAGAGAAGAATCATAAGTATGTCAAGGCATGAATGGGATGCTCGCTGAATTAGTATTCTCTCTGATGAGAACATAGTAATAAATTGTTTTAAGACAATAGCTGTCTTACTCAATTGTTTTTCTTTCAGAAAATATCCCTTTTTATGCTACACGAGAACTTACATCTGCTTCCAAAATAATATTCTTAGAAGAGAGGTTTTCTTATGTTACTCCCCAGTTCAAAAGCTCTAGCAGCTTCCTCTTACCTTTCAAATAAAATATTAATTCCTTTGTTTGGCATTTAAAACACATTACAATCTGGTCTTGGTCTTCCTTTTAAGGTTTATTAGATATCCTCCCTTCTACACAGTGTATTGTCCAGGCAGATTGGCCTCACTGATATGCCCCACATAGTATTTTTCATCTCCCATATCCACACCTTCGTACAGGCTATTCACAGGTGCTTGCAGTGCTTACTCCTTACTCCTGCCCCCTTTGAATCTTTTCCTTCATAAGATCAGAGAGCTAGAAGGATCACAAAGTCCATCTAGGCCAAAACCATAGCTTTATAGATGAGAAACTGAATCCACAAGAGATTGAATGACTTGCCCAAAAATCACAAAGGGTACTATACAGAAGAATTGACATTGGAACCCTCTAGCTCCAGGAGTCAGTGCCCTGCTTCCTCTTTTTCTCTTTCTCTCCTTCTCCAGGAAAATAGGTAGAGATAGCCTCTTTCCATATAGAAATACACATATGTATGTATGTGTGTGTGTGTGTATATATATATATATATATATATATATATATATATATGCATGCATGCATGCATGTATGTGTATATATAAAGATCTTTGTATATATGTTCTATAGCATGTTTTATATGTATATGTTATGTGTATTCAGTAATATGACATTCTTCCCATGTTGATAGAGCACATTTTTGTACTGTAAATGATTGGCTGAACTCTGAGGTTCTAATGAGTCATCAGTAAGAAAAGTTGAATAAAAGCCAGAGGCAAAGCTGCATTTCTATAAGTTACAAGATCACAAGATCATAGATTTGCAGATCAAAGGGACCTTGGAGACCATCTAAGCCAACCCTCTGTTGAGGCCCAGAAAGGTGATAGACATTTTTCAAGGGCTCACATGGAGAATGTGACAGAGTCAAGTTTTTAAATGAGAGTTCTGAACTCCTTCTAATGAATGACTGAGTGGTTGCAACAGTGGAGTGGATAGAGTTCTGAGTAAGGAAGACACAGATCCAGATTTTGCCTCTGACTTACTAGCTGTGTGGCCTTGGGTAAAATGTTTAACTCCTTTGATTCCTGGTTTTCTTTTATATAAAATGACATATTTGGTCTCAGTGGCCTCCCTTCTCTTTCTCCATCTGTGATACTTTCTTTATAGGGAACCTCCATTTGGGATGGTTTCATATCTTCCATTATTTACTCTCATTCCACCCTGTAACCTACCATCTCCAATGTGGCAGAGGTAAATGTTTGCTGCTAACAGTTGGACAGGGTAGTAGGAAATGCCAGCCTACACCTTTGTGTTGCCAGTGCTGTAACCTACAAGAAAAGAACAGAGGATAAAGATGGATCCTTTAACTTCTGCCTGGGTCTCTTCTTTGTTCATCACCGCTTCATCCTACCCAATGGCCTTCTCTGCCCCAGACCTGCTGCAGTCTTTTTTTGGTCTCGTTCCTAGGGAGGTCATTATATCTCCTTCCCTCCATCTGCCCCCACCTCCACCCTTCTGTTCTGCCTGCTAGAGCAAAGAGCCTTTCCATATACCTCATCCAACACCAGGCTTCTTCTTCCCATATCCTTCTTCTAGTACTATCAGATGTCCTGTCCTCTGCCTCTGTGCTTCATGATCCTTCTGTGTCTCCGTTTCTAGTCCAGGATTCCTTCTGCCATTCCCCGGAGCCTTTGCATGGAGGGCATGCTCAGAAGGAGCTTTGAGGCTTCTGTGGGGCCAAAGGAACCAGGACAATACCTGCCAACTGGTTTGACTTTCATTTTGATCCATCAACCAAAGGATAGCTCTGCTGCCCTCTAAGACTACCAGGAAAGCAAGCCCCAAAGAACCATGTATATAGCAAGGAGCACGAAGTGGACCTCTTTGGACAAATGCCATGCATGCTGCACTATGGGACTTCAACAAATAGAATGCAATTTATCCTTGAGTGGCAAGCAATATTCTGTGGATCCTTCCCTGCCCAGGACAAGAGTTTGCTGGTCTCATCCCCGTCACCAGTACCGTAGGTGACACGTTTGCTGTTTCTCATCGGAACTGGACTGTGGCATCTTTCTCCTAGTCTATGATTACCATCTGATAGGAAAGCATGTTTAAACTTTTTGATTGCAAAATATAATTTTTGTTTTTAATTTTTATTTTTTTGCTGCTGAGGTCAGTTCTGAAAAAGTTAAGCTTTGTGCTCCTTGCTTTTTTGATGAAAATCCCCGTATAGACTTCAAGATACAGTATATCCACCTGTGAGAGTAGAGGCCTACAGCTCAACCTTGATGGCAGACATTGTTCCATCTCAAAATAACTGTTTCCTCTGCTTCACTGATGGCTGCAGAAGAGTAGCTATGCAAACATTTGAGGTGATAAAGCAGCAAAATTGAAATTGGAAGTTTACTTCACTCCACATTCTGGACTGACTCCCAGGTCAACAAAATCTGTGTCTGCATTAGATAAAATGATCTAAAGGTAGCTGGGAAGGAAAGTTTACTTACCAGTCATATAACATGTCTGCAATTCAGTCCCACCTTCATGAACTTTGCCAGGGCATGTTCTGATCTGTTATTCTGGTTAGCAAGTATCAAAGACTGTCCCCTTAGTAGATCAGCTATTCTTGTATATTAAAGAACAACCAGAGTGAAGAGGAAGATGACTAATTATATTAAAATTATATAGTTCTAGCAGAATGAAAGTGATTTCATTCCACATAGGCCTTTCTGTGAACATCATTGAACATCTTTTTAAAAAAATCAAATTCTTTGCTGTATTCCTTTGAAAGGTCTCTTGGTGCTGTAGGTCTTAAGTAGGACCAATTTTTTCTCCATGGACTACATCAAACCCTTCCTGAGGGGTGATCTCTGCCAGCCTTATAAGCATGTGGGTAGGCTCTTGACAAATCTTCTCATTTGAATATATTTACTGCTGGGGAGTCTATAATAACTCATTTCCATATTCTTTTTCTACATGTCATTTCCCTGCTCCCATGTCTGTATGGAAATCCATGGTTCTATTTTTAAAATGCTAATGCAGTTTCCCCTTCCTCTTTAGTTTATGTCATTAAACGATATCCTCATTGTTACTATAATTTCACCTAAGGGTTCCAAGTTTTATGCTACTGTTAAAAAAGAATTAATTAGAACCTCTTTATTTCTAGATATACAGAGGAGGACAGATTGTTAGGGTGAAGTAGCCAGATCTCTGAAAATTTCTGATTACCTAATTGGGGGGTGGGGCAGATAGAGGAGTCTAGAGAACCCTGAAAAGGAGCAAGTCAAGTGCCCTCAGTGTCAAAGGTTAGCCACAGATAACTTGTAAGCAAAAGGCATTTGAGTTAAGATGATACTGTCCTTGAAAATTTTTTGTATACATACTATGAAATTGAGTAGGATTTTAAGTTTAGAAATCTATAGCTATTTAATGTGGACCAGTACCGTGTAGTGAATCTGAATTGTTTACACAGATGTTTTCCTTCCTCTGTCCTTCTTCCCACAACAACCCTAACCCCACCCAACCTCTCAAAAAGAGAAAAGAAAAGAAATCTTATAAACTCTTTGCATGTAGGCCTACTTCTCTTTTGAAAACCACCATGCTGCTAAAACCCACAGAGTTGGTTTGGGGTTTGCAATTTTTAAATATCTAGCCTTTTAAATAACTTTTTTGTTTCTTATTTTCCATTTGATCGTCTGTGCACATCTTTATTTTAAAATCAAAACAAACTATATTTGCGACACATCAGGATAATCTCTTATTATTTTTGAATTGAGGTGTCTCTGTCCTCTAAATAGCTAGACCATTTGAACAATTTACTCACCTGGCTGGAGAAATATATATTTTTTTTTATCCTTGGGAGTATTGCCACAGTGTTACCTTTATTTTTTCTGTTTTGAAGATTAAACGTTAATGAAATGCTGTTTAGAAGCAATAATGTGATGTATCCCAGGGACTACTGGGGGGCTTCAGTGATGACTACAAGGTTAAAGAGAGTGACTTTTTGATATTTCCAAACCTCTCCTGTGTCAGTCCTTATACTACTCTGTCTTTGCCCTTTGATGTGCACAAAAGTCATTCTGTGTAACAGGTTGTCAGAGAAGTCTTAGGATTCAAAGATGAGAATGGTTTAAATTTTAAAATGGCCTCTGTATTATACTATGTACACTTTAAAAATATGAAAGGCAAGTGGAAGAGTGATTGTAATTACTCTGTAACCTACTTGTTCCATTCACTTTGTTTTTTATTTTTTTTTTTATTTTAGACTCAAATATCAGAACTCAAATATACAATAGAGGAAATAGAAAGAAACATGTCATAAACAAATACAAAGTAAGAAAATGCAAAGTACAAAGTAAGAAATGGGGGGTAAGCATGTCATGTACACAGCAGAATATGAGGAGTCAAAATATGTAGTGATAAATTTTCATTTCAAGAAAGCCCGTATGATAAATACCACACATTGTGTTGTGAGCTGTCCATCTTTGCTTTCTTCTAAGTTTTCTTTTGTTCTCTGTGGTGCATTTTTTACTTTATTTTCCCCCTCTCCCCTGTCTCCCTTGTCCAGAAGGTCAATTAAATGTGGATGTGTGTGTGTGTAGATAGATAGATAGATAGATAGATAGATAGATATAGATAGATACACACACACAAATATATACAGACACACATATACATGCACACATACATACATATATATGTGTACACATACATAACGTATATACATGCATAGACATATATTTTTCCCTAATAAATTATATTCCTGATCTTCGTTTTTATGTTTGTGCATATCTCTTATTTCCTATCCCTTCTGGCTCTTCTACTTCTACCACTACCTTGCCCTCCTATTATTTAGTCTACCCCCCTCTCCAAAGATCCCTCATTTATCCTCACATTCCCATAAATCTAAACACCTTTCTATATCCCCTTTTAACCTATTTCCTCACCCTCCTCTCTAAAGATCCCTCCCCTTATCCTTTCCCCTCATCCTGTCCCCTTACTATTTTATTCCTTCTGAATTTGGAAGACTTTTATACTCTTCTAGTCACACACACACACACACATATACACACACACACACAAACATATATATTGTTCTCTCTTAAACCCATTTCTGATGAAAGTAGGTTGCTAGATCTACCAGCCCTCCTGGGCCTTCTAATTGCTCTTGTCAATTTCTCCTGTTGCATCTCATTTGTATTAAAAAAAAAACTAATCTATTTAGCTATTTCTAAATGGTTTTACTTTTTAAAGTGAAATCATAATCAGGTCTACCCCAATTTTTCTTACGAACTACCCAATTACTAATGGCAATCTTATACGTGCTTTACATTTTACTTATATAAAAGGCAAAAAGTGTGTCCTTATGCAATCCTTTGTAATCAGTCTTTGGTATAGACCTTATGTTTCTCTTGGCTCTTGTGTGTCAAATCTTCTATTAAGTTCATTTTGTTTTATTTTGTTTTGTTAAACAAAGGCCTGAAAGTCTGACAATTGATCAACTGTCCATTTTTTTTTTCCATTCAGGATTATACTTAACTTTTCTGGGTATGATATTTTCCTCCAGAACCCTAGTTCTTTTGCTTTTTGATACAGAGTGTCCCAAGACATGCAGTTTTTTAGTGTCACAGCTGCTGGGTCTTGTGTGATTCTAATTGTAGCACTGTCATATTTATTTATTTTTTCTTGTTGCTCTCAATGTTTTATCCTTGAGCTGGGGATTTCAGAATTTGGCTATAATATTCCTATAAGTCTTCCTTATAGGATCTCTTTCAAGTTTTAATTGCTACATTTTTTTTTTCCAATTTCTACTTTCCCCTATTGTTCTAATGCTTCAGGACAATTTTCTTTCATGATTTCTCGTATTATTATATCAAGATTATTTTTTTGATCATAGCTTTCCAGTAGTCTTATTATTCTTATAGTTTCTCTTCTTGATCTGTTCTCCAGAACAGTTGTTTTTTTCTTATAAGATGTTTCACATTCTTTTCTATTCTTCCATTCTTTGTATTTTGTTTTATCATTTCTTGATATCTTAGAACTTCGCTAGCTTCCCCTTGCCTAATTCTAATTTTTAATGTGTCATTTTCTTCCTTAAAGTTCTAGATCTCCTTTTGTGATTGGTTGACTTTGTTCTCATAATTGTCTTGTTTTTTTTCTTGAATTTTTTTTTTAAGTTTTTCCTCAATCTCTCAAACCTGATTTTAAAAATCTTTTTAAAGTTCTTCTATAAATTCTTTTTTGGCAAGTAATCATTTGATGTTACTCTTTTGGGGAAGAATGGGCTTTCTTTTCTTCAATTTCCTCCTCTGCAGATGAACCCTGGTCTCCTCTATTGCCATAACTTTCTATGGTTGGATTTTTTCTCCTTTGCCTATGCATCTTATTTTTTTTTTCGTAGTAATAGCTTAATTTTTGTAATCACCTCTAGTACTAGGGCATGGGGGATGGTGCCTCTGGCCCCAGATTTTCAGTTCTCCCCTCTAACCTAGAACCGAAGCAATACTTCCAGCCTCCTGTAAGTGCCCACTGCCAGGGGTATCCTGCCCCACTGCTTCTGTACTTACTGGGCATGTTCTGGGTCTAGTGTTCCTTGTCAGTAGAGTTTCCCTCAATCTTCCCCAATTCAGATACCCAATTCCCCTCACTATCCAGGGGATAAAAGTTCCTGCATCCAGGGGCAAGGCAGCCTCCCAACCCAGCAAACCCCAGGGCTTGCCTCGTGTTGTAAGAGAGGTTTGCCATTTAAGCTGACCCTAGCTTGAAGGTGTTTGCTCTTCACAGGGACCAAACATCCTCCTGAGATCTGTATTCAGATCTTCTTGGATTGTCTTAGGAGACCCCTGTTGTGCCCCTATTTTTATTTATTTTTACTCACTTTGTTTGCTCTGATGTGGTATTTTATCTATTTTGTGGGGGGGAAATCTTGAGAGTTTGGAATTTTCTGACCTATTCTACCATCTTTCCAGAATCTTCTTGATCTATTCACTTCAGAATTCTTACATGTTACTTTGTTCAGGGTAGGATTCATATATAGCTATGCTTCATGTTGTACCTACTCTACTAACAGATCAGGCAAGAATTGTAAATCAAATAACAATGCATTTTACCAGGATAGGGTAATAGGGTAATTTTAAGAAAAAATTAAGAAACAGAATGATTCAAATCCTGCCTCTTATATAAAATCTTCCATAAACTTAATTTCTTCTGAGGGATAGATTAGGGTCTCTACTCTAATAAATCCCTGAACAAACTCATATCCTGAAGTAAGGGAAGGTTTGGGTTCCAATATTGGGAGACTTCTCCTGCCTGATCCTTTGTAGTCCTGTCTCTTGCTGTCTGATTATTGACTTTTCTTGGCTTTTCTCCCAGAGCTTCTTAGTATGATAGAGCAGTTCCTTTTTTTCACAGCAACTGTCTTTTTTCCCAACTCTTATTAAGGCTTAGAAGCTAACCTATCTGCTGCCACTGCTGCTATATTCCAGGTCCCAAGCTACCATTTGCTGAAGCTCTCCTGTACTACCTCCACTTCAGGAAAGTTTCATCATTCTTATAGGAAGAGATCCTCTAGGCCAACATGCTTTGCTAGTCAGTAAAAATTGACTTTGTCCAAAGCCTCATAGTTGTGTCTTGCTAATATGAAAAGGGACTATGTAGGCAGGTCTTAAGACTCGCAAACTTGCTTTTCTCCATGGAAGGTCCTCAGCACTCATTTCCAGATGAATTTCTCCTACTAAATTCCATTCATCTTATCCCCAACTCAGGGTGCACACAGTGTTCCTCTCACATGGTCTGTATCTCCTGCTGAGTCTTTTTGAATCTAACCACCAAAAAGTCCTTTCTAATGACTCTAAATGGTTCTAAAACACCAAAAGTCCTTTCCATTTACCTGTTCAAATCCTATAGTCCACCATGAAAATTGCCTTGAAGTTCTGATAAGCCATGAGGAGTCCCAAGAAACACTCAGAAGAGAGGTAAAAACCAGCAACCTCCACTGGTAGTTATAACAAAGTCCATGTCCCTTTTACAATTAGTGTGCAAGCATAAAGTGATATATCATATACAGTTACAATCATTTTCATCTTAGGTCACTGATTTTTTTTTTGTTTGCTTGTTTCAAAAACAAGGATTAGTATGGCACTCCAAGAGAAAAGGTACCACCAATCATCATTTCTCATCCTACAGTGACTTGTCTACTTTGACTGAATTATTTTATACTTTTTGTTGGCTTTTTAACCGTTTTCAAACACTAGTCCTGTTGCTTCATGCAAACTTATCTGCTTTTCTAAGCATCTTATGCCTTTTGATCTACTTTGCCTTTAGTGTCTGCTCTTGGGTACCCCCCACCCCCACCAAATTTGGCTTTCAAGCCTTTTCTCCCATTCCCTCCTTACATGATTTGCCTTCTTGGCAAACTTGAATTACTATTTAAGTATCAAAACAATCTTAGCTGTGTTATTCAAAATACTGCTTTGAGTATATTTACTAATGTTGAAAAGAATAAAAGCAGACCTTTCACAGAATTGACACTTAAGCATGGACCAGGAGTAACATGTACCTTACGACTAAAAATATAAGTATGTAAGATTTTAGTTTGTATAGTTAAGTTACAGGGGCAAGGATTTGTACTATAATACCTCTGAAACTTTAAAAATATTTTCATGAACTATAAAAAAAATAAAACATGGTTATTTATTTCCCAAAAGGTATCACAATACACAGGTATTGAAATGAATGTAAAACAGAGTAAATGCATGTGACTACTAGTGAGTCTTCTGTGTTCTATATTTATACACCTGGATATACCGGTCTTGGAAGTAATTTATAGCTGAGTTTCACAAATGACCAGATAGAAAAGGGAACATTTTTGTATAATTGTCAGATACTCAAAAACAAACTAAATGGGGAAGGCAGTGGAGTTCTTCTTCATCACCTAGATGTAAAAGAAAGTTCATCTCTCTTCCCACAAAAGCAGATAACATGATTGTTAAACACCTTCACAAAAGAAAAGGCATTATCTTAGGCTATATATAGGAAATATTTTCAGGACAAAACCAAATAAGAATATTACCATATTTTTGTGATATTATCAGTAAGAATAAAACTTTTTTTCCTTGTTAACAGCATTACGAGGAAGCACAATCTTGTAGTGCTGAGTTTTATACTCATTTATATATCAAAAACACAACCTCATATTTGAAAGTGATCTTCAAAAAAACAAAAAGTTGTGTGTGTGTGTGTGTGTGTGCACTTGTAAACATTTGATGGATTTTCCTTCTTGAATCCCATTATTAACTTTCAAATTATAGCTACTATTCAAGTTTCTCCTATTTAGATTAAGTAAAAGTCAATTAATATATTTTCCCCTCTATCTCCAAAACTGTAGTGTTTTATCCAAACACAGATGATTTGTAGACTGGGAGTATTTCTACATGTACCACAGAGTCACAGTATGAAAAGGACTGGAAAGTCTTCTCAATGGAGAAGGGGGAATAATCCCCTGTCCAAATTCTGCTGCTACATAGAAAGACACTAAGGGAAGAATCACCCAAGCACTGATTAAGATGCAGTATGGGGGGCAGCTAGGTGGCGCAGTAAATAGAGCACTGGCCCTGGAGTCAGGAGGACCTGAGTTTAGCCATGTGACCCTGGGCAAGTCACTTAACCCCAACTGCCCTACCTTACCCCCTCCAAAAAGCAAAAAAAAATAAAAAAAAATGTAGTGTGGCTTCCTTATTCTGTAGAAGTTAATGCAATTAGTCACATCATTTACCAATAGTTTATTCCATGTTAAGTTATTACAAGTACTCTGATAAACTCATTTCAGGTATAGTATACATATATGTATTGTGGGTATGGGTGTATGTAATAGATAAGCTATGTAAGCTAAGTCTCTTAGTTGTGTAATATTAGATATGTAACTAAGATGAAGATAGGGTTTTGCTCCAGGTTGGTGTATGCCTGTCTATCTGTCCATCTATCTATCTATCTATCTGTCTGTCTGTCTATCTATTTATCTATCTATCTATCTGTCTATCTATCTATCTATCTTCTAACCAATCTATCTATAGATAGACTGATAAACATTCACATACATATGCAAATATCTAGACTCTGGACAGTTGCTTACCCTTGGGCAAAACTCAGTCCTCATTCTAGTTATATATCTGTCTAACAATACACAGCTAAAAGGTACTGCTTCTGTATCTTAGCTGTGTAACATATATATATTCACAGACACATAAATGTATGTATATATATGTGTGTATGTATATATATATATGTGTGTGTGTGATGTGTGTGCATATATTTGTATGTGTGCTATTTTAGCTATGCAATGTTAGATATATAACAAGGATGAGGGATTAGGATGAGCTTTTGCTCAAGGGCAAGCAGTTCCCCAAGGACTAAACATTTGCCACCAGGTAGGATGTTTTATGAGCCAATAGCAAGGGTAGGGGGAAAGACCTGGTGGTGGCAAAGATCTTCATTTTGGGAAAAGGAGTAGGGAAGAACAAGAATGAGGTGCTTACTTTTATGTCAAGCACTGTGCTAAATGCTTTACAGACAAAACAGCAATACAGCTGTAAAGTCAAACACAAGTAGCTTTCCAGAAGAATGCTACTGTGAACAGCTTTTCAAAGTTCTGTTTACATAGTATAGTGAACACTCTATTTATTAAATAACAAATCCGAACAAAACATTCATAGAAAATCAAGGTACAGCATTCACAGTTTTACAACTTATCACCAAAAATCAAAATACAGCATTCACAACTTATCACTAAAATGGCCACATATTTTTCACCACAGTGGTCACATAGTTTTGAACAAAGTACAATCATTTAGTCAATCAATCACTTAGTAACTCAATCATTCAATCAACTCAACCATTCATTCATCCTTGCCTCCTTAAGGGTCACAAAATACAAAAGTCAAAGTTCTCCACTCATGGGGCACATTAAGTTACAACATCAGTCACTACTCAGCACTCTCTTAAGGGATAGTGTAAAATACACAGGCCATCCATCCCTCAGTCACAAATAAGTTATGGTTTCAAGGTCATAAGTAATTTACAACTTTAATTGGTCACTACTCAGTATCCATGGAGAGATCTCTTCATCTTGACCTGAGGTAGGCTCTCAGATTCCCTGGATCCCCTTCTATGGTCCCAGCTCCTATCTGGATTCACCAAATTGTCACCTGGGTTAAAAGGCAGACAGCTTCCAGTTCCTTGTCCAGCTTTCCGTTCAGTCCTTGTTCCACAATGAAGCGTCCAGTCCACCTCAAGTCTCTCACTGTCTCTGTTCCTGGGAAGACAAGGCTTAACAAAGCCACAAACAGACAAAATACCTACACCACAGTCATGCACTCAGCAGATCCTCAGCAGCTTTTCAACAGCTCCAGCTGGCCCTTGCTGGTTCCCAGAATCAAAATCACTTCATCCAGGTTCTCAAAATAAAATCATTCTCTCCAGCCTGGGCCTCTCTTCCTCAGCCTCCAGAAACTGGCTCCAAGAAGATCTGAAATTCCAGCTAGGGCTTCTCCTTATATACCTATTAGCTCCTCCCTGTGCTGCCCCTTCCTGTTACATCAGTAACTTCCTGTTACATCAGCAACAGGGATTCATACCTTTTGTTTCTTAATAGAGGATTGATCTGATTAATTTCAAACGAGGTGCTAAGTACCTGTTAGCTTTGCCAATGCAAAGGGATCAAATTACATTACTATTACAACAGCTTACTTATTTCTCAGGGTTACTTGAGCAGGGAAGACATGGCTAGACCTCTGGCTCTCCAGAAAACTGATGATCTCACCTATCAATTCTTCCTCCCACTTCCTTATAGCATATGACCTATGGAGATGGACAAGCCAAGGAAAGAGGGTAGGGAGGCTTTGGAAAAGGTCTCCTAATCAGTGATTGGCTTATTAAGAGGGAAGACATTTTAGCAGTAGGGGTGCTGAGGGATAAAGAAGAATAGTATTGTTTTAGTTGAAGGGTCATTTGTATTTCCTAAAAAATTTTACCTACCCTACTTTTCTAATCCCGGGAGGACAGAATCATAGGCACCTGCCGGAACAACATTTCCCTTTTGAGGGGTGTATGGAGTGGAATGGGGATAGCCAAGATTGAGATGGAAGGATGTTTCAGCAGGTTCCTCACAGTGGGGTCTGTCACTACAAAGGATCAGAGAAAGTGAGGACTCTTCAAGTAGGCAAGGAGAGCCATGCCTTCCTGGGAAATTATCTACTTCTTTTATCCCCAAGTATTTTCATTTCCTAGAAGCATTGTCTTCCAAATCTGTTTAAACTTTCCCAAAGATGCATATACTGCAGGTCCTTTCACCATGCTTAACTGAATATCCTGAGTCATGAAACCTGGAACTGCTGTTCTGGAAGGGCTAGTGTCCAAGTGGATGTCACTAAGATAGGGCAGATTTCAGAAACCTGGCAGAAAGAATGCAGAAAACTTGTAAAATCTTTTTGGAGAGCAATTGAGTATTATGCAGTAAAAAAAACAAAACAAAACAAAACAAAACAAAAAAAACAAACCTTTAAACCAACTATACTGGTATTGAGAGTGTACTTGAAAGAATCATTAAATGATTTTCATAATCACATATATATATGTATATACACAAACACATACATATATACACACGTACGTATATGTGTATATAGAATACATGTGTACATATATTTTGTGTGTATGCACATATGTGCATACACGTGTGTGAATATATGTATATATGTATATTCATAGAGATAAATATGCATATATGCATATATGTATGTATATATATAAATGTCTGGGAAAATAGTGAAATTACACAAGACAAAAATAGCAGAAATAGAATACAATAAACACTAGACTAACTGCAACTTCAAATAAAAACGAGTGACAAAAGAATCCTGATGAGGAAGTTGAGGGAATGTTGTGATACTTTGAATTGAAATGAAATAATTTTAATGGAAATATTTATTTAGGTAGGTTATTTGTATTGATGCTTACTGTTGTTTATAATAATTTTTAAAATATATTCATTTGGCTCTATTTTACCTCAGCTTCCATTATAGCAAGAAGGGAGCAATCTTTCCTCTATGACATTGACCAATTCACTTGCCTTCTCTGTAGCCTCAGTTTCTTCATCTGTAAAATTAAGAGAGGAAAATCATCCATTTCCCGTATAATATTTTGAGGCATTTGGGGGTTTGCAGAGAAAGCTTTGGTCTGTAGAAATTCTTGACTATAGAATTTTATTAAGAATGAGTTTAGAAAGGAAGCTACCATACATATGCCAAATTTTTCTGGGATGTTTGTAGACAGAGCTTCCATAGGACCAGCCTTACACTAAATTTTAGTCTCTGTCTTCCCATGCTGGGCTGCTTCTGTCCTCTCCTTTTCACAGAAGAGAGTACTTTTCATGGTCTAGGCTGTACTTGTCCTGGTTGTAGAGATACTTGGCTGTGGCCCTGATTTACAGCAATTCACTTGACCATTTCTTCATCTGTAAAATGAAAGATTTGGTTTAGAGGTTCTCTAAGATGTTATCTGAAGAAAGAAATGGCAAATCCAGTATCTTTGCTAAGAAAACTCCAAATGGCATCATGAGCAGTTGAACATGACTGAAATCACTTAACATAATATCATTCTGTAATTCCTGTATCCATATTTGCCTGCCATGGCTATGCATAGTCTGAGCAGGCAGTTGCCCACATGCATGATATTTAAGCGGTCAGGTCCTAATATTTTCTAGACCTCCTTCTGTCCCTGAAAATCATAGCCATTGAGCAAATCCTTTGGAATGAGCCAGTATTTCCGGAAGCTTCCCATTAGTGGGTAAATGAAAAGATACTTGGAAAAGATAACACATTATATGCCACAGAATTTTAGGACTAGAATAGACATTGGTGATCAAGAAGTCCAATAGTTACCTGATCAAGGATCCCCTCTTCAGCATATCAGAGAAATTATTATCCTGTCTTTGCCTGAAGAACTCCAGAAAAAGGAAACCTACCATTTTTTAAATGTAATATTTAATTTTCCCCCAATTACATGTAAAAACAATTTGCAACATTCATTTTTAAAAATTGAATTCAAAATTTTCTCCCTCCCTTCCTCATTGAGAAGGCAAATAATTTGATATAGATTATACATATGTAGTCATGCAAAACATGTTTTCAAATTAGTCATGTTGTAAAAGAAAACATAGACCAAAACAAAAATATAAGAAACATAAAGCAAAAAAGTATGCATTGATCTGTATTCAGAGTCCATCAGTTCTTGCTCTGGGGATGGATAGTATTTTTCATCATAAGTCCTTCAGAGTTGTCTTGGATCATTGCTGAGAACAACTAAGTCATTTGCAGTTGATCATCTTACAATATTACTGTTACTATGTACAATGTTATCCTGGTTTTACTGACTTCACTTTGTGTCAGTTAATGTGTTTCCAGGTTTTTCTGAGAGCATCCAGCTCATCATTTATTATAGCACACATCAGAATCACATACCACAAATTGGTTAGTCATTCCCCAATTCAGGGGCATCCCCTCAATTTCTGATTCTTTGCCACCAGAAAAGAGCTACTATAAATGTTTGAGCATAGTTCCAAATGGCTTTACATAGTGGCTGAATCAGTTCACAGCTCCACTAGTAGTCCATTAGTGTCTCAATGTTCCCATATCCTCTCAACATTTGTCATTTTCCTTTTGTGTCCTATTAGTCAATCTAATAAGGGTGAGGTGGTACCTCAGTATTGTTTTAATTTGCATTTCTCCAATCAATAATGATTCAGAGCATTTTTCATATGACTATAGATAGCTTTGATTACTTCATCTGAAAACTGGGAAATCTACCATTTTAAGAGGCAATCCATTCCATCTTTGACTGACTAATTGTTAGGTTTGTTTGGTTTTTTTTTAATTGCAAAACTAAATTTGCCACTGTACCATACAACTATGACTCTTGGTTCTTTCCTATGGAACCAAAGAGAGTGATAATCCTAGTACACTGTGGATAAAACATATTTCTCCCTACACATTAAATGGATGCCTGAAAATTGCATGAAAATTGATTTTATACAGGAGGATCTTTCTTGTTACCTAGATTAAAAATTCTGAAGTGAATTTCCATTTTTGTAACATCTATCCCCAACATTTTACAAGAAAAAAACAGAAAACTGTCTCCTGTCTGCTATTTGCTCGCATTTTTTCTACTTATTTCTATTATAGGTGGTGACATCACATTAGAATAGTAACCAAATGGATTTGCAAAGGAATTGAATGGACATTGCCTCTTTAAGAGTACAATCAGGGGACCTAAAAGGAGCTGAATGGGTACATATTTAGTTTTTCTGAGTCTGAGATGTGATTGTTTTCCATCAATTCTTCCTTACAGAATTGCAAGCCAGACTTGGTGGCTTTTGCCAGCCTGGGAAGTTCACAACCATAGCATATGGTGTTTGCTTTTTACTTTGAGCTAAGCAACAGGACCAAAATTACCCCAAAGGTTTGTTTGCTAAAATCAGCAGGATAATAGACACTAAGGGCAAAAAGATGGAAATGAGGTACAAGAAAAAAAAAAAGAAAAGAATTCACTAAGAAAGCAAGACAAGAGAAAGAACCCCCCCCCCCGCCAAAAAAAAAAAAAAAAGACAGGTTAATTTTAACAACATTGCAAGCAAGCAAAAGAAAAATCATCCAAATATCACAGGTCCTATTACGTTTTGTAATGCATAAATTCTTAGGCATGAATTATTTAATGTAGTAAGCAGAGGCAAAATGATTTAATATAAGATCAAATTCCAAGAAAGAGAAACTAGGGTTTGAATCCTGCTTTTTTACATACAGTAGCTCTTCACTATCCCACATAAATCTCTAAGACTATTAATTTGCAGAACTGTTGTTGAGTTGCATTATAGTAGACATCAGAATTTCCCTCCAATCAATGAAATCACAGGTCTGGATCAAATCAAAAAGTAACATTTATGGATCAAAATATATATTCTTTTTTATGTTAATTAATTTAGTTTCAGTTTTTAACATTCCCTTCCATAAGATTTTTAATTCCAAATTTTCTCCCCATCTCTCCTCTTCCCCTACCCCAAGATGGCATATAATGTGATAAAGGCTCTACATAAACATTCATATTAAACCTTTTTTTCGCATTAGTCTTGTTGTAAAGAAGAATTAGAATAAATGGGAGAAACTACAAGAAAAAAGAAACAAAAAAAAAGAAAAAAAGAAAGAGCAAATAACGTGCTTTGATCTGCATTCAGACTCCACAGATCTTTTTCTGGATGAGGACAGCATTTTTTATTATAAGTCCTTTGGGGTTGTTTTGGATCTTTGCATTGCTAAGAAGAGCTAAGTCTATCAAAGTTAGTCGTCACACATTGTTGCTGTTACTGTGTACAATGTTCTTCTGGTTCTGCTCACTTTAGTCAGCATCAGTTCCTTCAAATCTTTCCAGGAAACATGTATTTATTAAACACCTACTATGTGTCACACAACCCAATACGGCATGCAATCTTCTATAGACCCTTCTTATACATTCATATTAAACATGTTTTCACATTAGTCTTGATTTAAAGAAGAATTAGAACTAATGAGAGGAACCAAGAGAAAGAAGAAATAAAACAAAACAACAAAAGAAAAGGAGAGCAAAGAGTATTCTTCTGCCTGCATTCAGACTCCAAAGTTTTTTCTCTGGATGTGGATAACATTTTCCATCATGAGTCTTTTAGAGCTGTCTTAGATCCTGGCATTGCTGAGAAGAGCAAAGTTGGTCATCGCCCAACTTTGCTGTTACTGTGTACAATGTTCTACTGGCTCTGCTTACTTCACTCAGCATCAGTTCATGTAAGTATTTCTACATTTTTCTGAAGTCTGCCTTCTCATCATTTCTTATAGCACAACAGTATATCATTACATTCTTATACCACAACTTGTTCATTTATTTCCCAACTCATGGGCATCCACTCAATTTCTAATTTGTAAAGAATTGTGATAAATACCACAAAAAGAACTGCTATAAATATTTTTGTACCTGTGGGTCATTTTCCCATCTGTATGATCTCTTTGGGATACAGCCCTAGAAGTGGTATTGCTGGGTCAAAGGGTGTGTATAGTTTTATAGCCTTTGGCATAGTTCCAAATTGCTCTCCAGAATGTTTGGATTAGTTCACAACTCCACCGATAATGCTTTAGTGTTCCAGTTTTCCCACATTTTCTCCAGCATTTGTCATTTTCCTGTTTTCTCATGTTAGCCAATCTGATAGGTGTGATGTGACCCCTCAGAGATGTTTTGATTTACATTTCTTTAATCAATAGTGATTTAGAGCACTTTTTTATATAACTATAGATAGCTTCAATTTCTTCATCTGAAAACTGCCTATTCATATCCTTAGACCATTTATCAATTGGGGAGTGACTTGCATTCTTATAAATTTGACTCAGTTCTCTATATATTTTAGAAATGAAGCCCCAAAATATATTCTAAATGAAGTAGGACTCCACTGGACAGACTTGTATGCCTGACATATCAAAAGGTATTGTGTTAGTCCATATTTCTTCCACATTCACAGTTGGAGATTTCAAAATTTCCAGTCTCTCTTCCTGACTTAAGTCTCTTCCCCATGCATTCTCTTTTTTTTAACCCATTCATTCTAATTTCTGTTACATTTCAATACTCTATGCTATCTGCTCCTTTCTCTTTCTCTCTCCAAAGCAACTTGGTCAGACTCCTTTGGATTAGTATGAGGTAGTGGAAAGAATACTGGCTATGGAACTAAAATACATAGGTTAAAATACTGCTTATGATGTTTCCTATAAACAGAGGGCCTCCTGCTGCCTCAGTTTCCTCACCTGGAAAAATGCTAGTATGAGATAAAATATCTTCTTAAGTCCCTTCTAGATATCATCCCATCCCTGTGCCCAAATCACATTGTTTCCTTCACCAAGAACAATCATCTTCTCTGCTTTTTACCTATGCAAATCCCCTCATTCTTCATGGCCAAGGTCAAGTTTTATTTCTCTGGGTGGCAGCATGGTATGACAGAGAACAGGTTGGGAAGATCTATATACAAACCCTGCCTCAATAACTTATCATCAAAAACTAATAGATTTAGGACTAGAAGGGGCTTTAAAGGCCACTTATTCCTATGCCCCATTTTATAGATGGGAAAACTAAGGCAAATGGAAAGGTTGAATGACTTGCCCAGGCTCACACACTAGTTAACTGTCTGAGGTAGCATTCAAACTCAGGTGTCCCTGACTGCAAGTTCAAGAATCTATTCTTTTTGCCCATATTGGCTGTGCGATTGTGGGCATTGAAAGTCTCAGTTTCCCCATCTACAAATTGAGAACAATAATACTGGCATAACTTACCCAGTATCCTTGGGAGCAACTATTTTTTCAAGCTTTAATGTGAATTCTTATTCTTCTATTAATCCTTTTCTGACTATGCTAGCTGTCATTGACTTCCACTTATCTAAATTCTTATTCCATTATATTCTATACCACCCCATTTAGAACTTTACTCTAGGCTGTTTTTATATTACTCCCTTATTGTATCATCTGTACCAACCTTTTTCTCTGCAACTAGATTATAAATTTTTTGTGAACAAGGCCCTCCTTCTGTATACTGCATGGTGCACGGGGCAGTGCTGGGCACCTGGAGGGTATCCAATAGGTTTGTTAATTGGTTAATTGAAGTTACAGCCTATTTGATCACACTACTACTTTTGATCTTAGGGCTACATTGGTATTAACACTATTTATCTTCTTAACATTTTCCTATAGGTGCTACCTTTCAGACCTTTTACTTTTTTAACCTAATTGTTCATAGCTTTATTATCCAGTGTCTCATTTTAGCCTTCAGGTGACCCTAAGTTCTTGAAGTCTGTACCAGCAGAATGCTGAGTGAGAAGGGTCAAAGCATTCAGGCCTGTCAGTGGCTGTCATCAAAGAACTAGCCTTGTTATTTTTGCAGAGAGCAAAAATATGACATTACAGCAACTGATGAAGGTTGTCTGCTAACATGGAAAGGGGTAGGAATCTATCTTGGGAGACAAAGTGCCCAAATTATTTAGATCACAGATACCTGTAGCAAAGTAAAATGGTGCACTTTGGTGAAACATAAAATAAACCACCTTAGTCTACAAAGGCTCTGATTAGTCACAAATAAAATATTAAATAACCTCGTACTTTCTAAATGCTACAATTCCATTATGCTTTGTTTTAAAAAGTTGCAATGTGATTTTCTGAAATGTATTCCCTGTGTCACTTATGGTTCACTGGTATAGTGACTCACATGTTATCCACCCATTAGCCAAAGGGCATGAAATACATTAATCTCTCTCTGCAGCTATTTTCGGTAGCTGTTTTGTGAATCTGGGCACTTAAAACCATGTTTGAAGCATACATTATCATCTTATGTGATCCCATTTTGAATCTGTGTGTGGCTGGGTATGCTAATGACTCATGCTATTGAAGGGAAGTCATTAAAATGGTCTGTCGGATTTTTTTTTTGAAGTACATGAAGCAATTTGTCACACTAAAATTGTTTCATTATGGTGGTAGAAGGGATTTCCCATAATATAATGTTATTCTGATGTCAGAGGGGTGGGGGGAGGAGAAGAAGACAGCAAAGGCTCTGTTGTTGATTAAATTTTGGAATAGCTAATTAATTCATGTGCCTGATTGGGTGCATCATAGTAACTGCACACTCTCAACTGAAAGGTATAGTAACTATTTACTGTTCATTTTGACTCCAAGGAATGTCATAAACTCAGTCACTAAATGGATTTTACACAACATTGTTAAACCTATAAGATCATCAATATGGAGAGAGAAGACACTGTAGTGGTCATGTGGTACAACCTGATCATTTTACAGATATCTAAGAAGTTTACTTGACTTGACAAAGATGATGGAGCTTGTGTCGGATATGGAATTTTTTCTAAATGTTTTCTAAATGTTTTCTAAATGAGAGAAATTAATTTTAATGGTGTATCATTTGATTATTAATATTAATTTGTAATATCTTGTTCTCTGTAAAAAAAAAAAAAGCCATCTCTTACGTTAGCTTACAGAGAAAATCCCTTAGGACCATTCTGACTGAGGAATGTCAGCACATTGTTTTTTTTTTTTTAATTGAATTTGTTTATTTTTAATTTTCAACATTCATTTCCATAAGATTTTGAGTTGCAAATTTTCTCCCCATCTTTCCCTTATCCCCACCTGAAAATAGCTATCCTACTGAATACCTCTTCCCCTAATCTGCTCTCTCTTATATCCTCTCCCATCCACCCTCCAACTTTCTAATAGGGCAAGATGGATTTCTATACTCCAGTGTTTGTATATCTTATTTCCCAGTTGCATGTAAAAAAATAAAATAATATTTTTTTAACATTTGATTTTAAAACTTTGATTTCCAGATTCTTTCCCTTCTTCCTTCTTCACCCACCCCTACTGAGAGGAAAAGTGATTCAATGTTGGTTATACATGTGTAGTTACGTAAAACATTTCCATAGTAGATATATTGTGAAAGAATGACTATATTTCCCTCCATCCTGAAACATTATACTCAGTTTTGCTGGGTAGATGATTCTTGGTATTAATACTAGCTCCTTTGACCTCTGGAATATCATATTCCAAGCCCTTCAATCCCATAATGTAGAAGGTGCTAGATCTTGTGTTATCCTGATTGTGTTTACACAATACTCAAATTGTTTCTTCCTGGCTGCTTGTAATATTTTCTCCTTGATCTGGGAACTCTGGAATTTGGCTATAATATTTCTAGGAGTTTTCTTTAGGGGATCTTTTTCAAGAAGTAATTAGTAAATTCTTTCAATTTCTATTTTGCCCTCTGGTTCTAAATTATCAGGGCAATTTTCCTTGAGGATTTCTAGAAGGATGATTTCTAGGTTCTTTTTTTGATCATGGCTTTCATGTAGCCCCATAATTTTTAAATTATTGCTGCTGGATGTATTTTCCACGTCAGTGATTTTTCCAATGAGGTATTTCACATTGCCTTCTATTTTTTTATTTGTTTGGATCTGTTTTACAGTATCTTAATTTTTCATAAAGCCATTAGCTTCCATTTGCTCTAGTCTAATTTTGAAGGAATTATTCTCTTCAGTGAGTTTTTGAAATTCCTTTTCCATCAGGACAATTAAGCTTTTTAAGGTATTCTTCTCGTCATTGGCTTTTTGGGCCTCTATTGCCCTTGAGTCTATTTTTTAAGGTGTTATTTTCTTCAGTCAGGTTATTGACTCTCTTTTCATGATTTTCTTGCATTATTCTCATTTCTTTTCCCAGTTTTTCCTCTACTTCTCTTATTTGATTTTCAAAATCCTTCTTGAGCTCCTCCATGGCCTGTAACCAATTAATATTTTTCTTGGAAGCTTCTGATGAAGGAGTTCTGACTGTGTTGTCTTCTTCCCATTGCATGCTTTGATCCTTTTTGTCCCCCAAAACGATTCTATGGTCTGTTTATTCTTCCTCTGTTTGCTCATATTGCCAATCAATTACTTGACTTTTGAACTCTACCATGGTAAATCTCTGCTTCCAGAGAGGAAAGCTTTGTCCCAGATTGCTGGGGTTTTCTCAGATGTTGTCAGAGGTCTGAGGAGGGCACCTTCTCTATAGACACCACACTGGCAAACTGGTGTTTCTCACCCCAGGAACACCACCCAAGAAAGTGACCCAGATCCGAACAGGTCAAAGCAAGAGCATTACCTTCTGAATGGTCACTTGGTCCCTCTACAATCTGCAGGCCAGGAGATCCTGAGGCAGCCATGTGGCAGCTGCTGCAGCCACATCACTGTGGCCCACCTCTTGACCCAGCAACAGGGTCTGGACCACACCCTTCCTTTTCAACAGAGTTCCCAACTGACCTTTTACTTTCTTTTTGGCATTTATGGTTGAAAAGTCTGGAAACCACCACAGCTACTGGTGATTCACTCTCCTGACATCTGCTCTCATCACTGCTGTCTCCCTGGGGCCAAAACCGTGTGGCTCATGGGGGACTGCACTTGGCTCCCAGCATGGTACAATAAACCCTGTCAGCCTGCCAAGCTGCCTTCAGTGGGAGATTTGTTTCTCTGTGTCACTTACAGTTCTGTAACTCTAAAATTTGTTTAGTGTCATATTTTATAGGTATTTGAGATGGTTGAGGTGGGGGAGGTCATGGAATTTCCTGCTTCTACGCTGCCATCTTGGCTCTGCCCCATGTCATCACATTCTTGCCTCTCCCTATGGGAAACTGGGTCTTTCGTCCTTGGTCCCTTTGTTAGAGTTTGAGGAGGCCTGGCTTATGAAGGAGAAAAAAAAAAAAGGCCAGAATAGAGAGGTTTCCTTTGGCCTGGATGGCTGGAGGCTGCTAAATTTTATGACTGGGCCTCATTTCTCAGCTTATTTCCCCTGCTCAAAGATGAAGTCATGGGGAGGAATTGAGAGCTCTTAATTCCTTATTAAATATCCACCAGTTAGGATTACTATTCATTTGTCAGGGGAGGTCCTGGTCAGAAGGAAAACAGGAATATTTAAAGTAACATAAAGCACTGCATTTTTGTCTTTGAACACCTGAAAGGATCACTTACTGTCACTTTATTGATTATTGGCTGGCCTAATTAATAAATTGATTTTGTTTACCTTGAACTTTGTCTCTGGGAATTTTACATGCCACGTAATGCAAGAACTAGTGTGACCATAGTGATATGTGTCACCAATATAAAATATGTTATTTAAATTTTCTGAAGTTCAAATTTCCCATCTCCAAAATGAAGATTGTAATAACTACTCTAGTGTGTTGTTACAAGCCTTAAATGAGATAACACATGTATAGTAATTTTAAAACTTGAAAGTACTATGTGCCAGTTACTGTTTTCATTGAATGTTAGAGCTGGAAACAACCTCAGAGATTACTTAGTCCAACCCTCCCCATAAGCATCATACTAAAATGCTAGTTTATTGCTTCATCATGGTATAAAAATGACATTTAGTTCTCAAAGGCTCCAAAAGGACGTAGCTGACCAGGACTAGAGGCCAGAAAAAAAGAAACATGAAAAAGTATATGTGACCTGACTAGAGCAGATGTAGAAGGTGAGGCTTATATTATTTCATGAACAAATATTGATTAAATGCCTATTCTATGACAAGTCAGGAAGACTTGACTTTAAATGT
Organism: Pseudochirops corinnae; assembly: GCA_028646515.1. Classification (NCBI taxonomy): domain Eukaryota; kingdom Metazoa; phylum Chordata; class Mammalia; order Diprotodontia; family Pseudocheiridae; genus Pseudochirops; species Pseudochirops corinnae. Next base: position 476,194,905 of record CM053585.1, read on the forward strand.
GGTCTCAGACACTTATTAGCTGGGACTCTGGGCAAGTTCACTTAACCTCTGTTTGCCTTGGATGTATCTAGGTGGCTCAGTGGATAGAATGTTGTTTCTGAGGTCAGTAAGACTTGAATTCAAATCCAGCCTCAGACATTTATTAGCTGGTGACCCTGGACAAGTCACTTTACCTCTGTTTGCCTTAATCCACTAGAGAAGGAAATGGAAAACTACTCTAGTGTGTTTACTAAGAAAACCTCATGGACAGCATTGGTCTGATGTAATCAACAAAGATTCTGACACAACTGAGAAACATGTGTCAAGTACTGTACTAGATTCTGGGGATATAAAAGTTAAAAAAAATGAAAGTGCATATACTTCTAGGGGCTTACATTATATCAGGAATAAAGATACAGGTCTTTTGTTCTTTCTTTCCTTCATTGAACTCCTATGATTCCTCATTTTCCTTCTCTCTTTTCCCTTCCTTTCCCTGCTCTCTCCTTTTCCTGATCCTTTTCTTCACTAACCCCACCCCCTCAAAAAAAAAAAAAACCAACCCTGCTTCTAATCCTCTCCCTTCATTGTATAGCTGATATCTTCACAACAATAAAAAAATAGGTATTAATATTATCTTCCTTTTATAGGTGAGGAAACTGAGGCATAGAGCATTCAAGTGACTTGGCCATGGTCAACACAAGTAGTCTCTGAGGTGGGATTCAAAATTACATCATTCTGATTCCTGGTCCAGTGCTGTATCCACTGAGCCACCTAGATGCCTATATGAAAAGCGCACTGGCATTTTAACAGTTTTGGACTGTTAGAACCTTTTTATTTAATGGATGTTGGTAGTCAGATAATTATTAGAGAATTTACATTCATTGGAATAGGACATCAGTGTAGAAAAGAAAACAAAATTTTCTAAAATATGATTAAGTCCATTTAAATTGTAAGGCATGATTAATGTCCATTTATTCAGTGAAAAGAGAGGTTTATCCTGTAGGCCTATCAATTTCATAGAATAATTTGATTTTTAAAAATTTTGACAAATGTGGGATATTTCTGAGATTAATTTGTTCTTTCTCTATTGAAATTTTAAAGGTATTTTTAATTTATGACTATCATGAATATGAAGCACCATAAATATAATTAGGAAATATCTAGCTGACATTGCACATGGGTCTAGGTGACCAGGTTCTTCCAGGGTTTGAGGAAGAGAAAGTTCTACTCACTATGGTAATTGGGTATTTAGTAATATCAAGCAAGAAAGGAAAACACAGGGTTTGAAGCTACAACTGCCACCCCTGAGCTCTAAGTTCCTCAACTGGAAAATGAAATAGGCTTGTCCAAATAGTGAAAGGGAAGATTAGGGAGCATGGTAGTGTACTATAGATCTCACCTCACAGGGCCATTTTTGGGGATGAATGCTTTGTAAAGGTTAAAGTGCTTAGAAGGCCACTTTAGGTTTGATAAATAGAAATGCCCTAATTATTAGAACTGTGGAAAAGGTCTTCATACATCCCTCCTAAAAAGAGGTCTTCAGCTGAATGACCACCAGTCACAGATATGGTACAGAGGATCCTTGTTCATGTAGGCATTAGACTAGATGGCTTCTGAGCTCTCAAACTCAAGATTCTGGAAATCTTCACATAAGAGTCGTTAATACAATATGGCAGTCAAAACATCTAACTGAGCAGTGTTATGGATGTTATAGTGCTATTACTCTCTGCCTTAGCCCACATTTGAAGTGATGTGTTCGATTTGCCTCTCCACATTTGACCATATCCAAAAGAAGGTCATCAAAACGGTGAAGGGACCTAAGATCATTCCATACAAGGATCAATTGAAGAAACTGAGGATGTTTAGCCCAGAGAAGAAAATACTCAGGAGTGACATGTGAAAGGTACATTCAATATCTACTTGACCCTTAGAATGGCAATATGTTGAAATTGCAAAGAGGTAGTTGCAAAAATTGCAAAGAGGTTTGACAAAAGGGGAAAAATTCTGAAACATAGATTTAGCCAAAATCAGAATGGGATGCTTCAGGAGGAAATGTTACCCTTCTCTAGAGGTATTCACATGAAAGCGTACCCTTTGTTGGGTGCGCTATGCTGGAGGTTCATGTTCAAATTTAAGTATATACCCTGAGGTCCCTTCCAACTCTGACGTTCTGTGCCTCTAAAAGTTAAATAGTTATGTAGTAAAATGACAAGTCTATGGGAATAAATTAAATGAAATTCTTGCAATGACCAGTTTCCACCCTGTCTCTCCGACTGTTGCATGCCAGCAAGTACATAAAAGTGGCAGATGATTTTCAAATTTTGAAAACATAAGGTAATGAGCTTAGTGAGAGATCCAAACTATACTTATAGAATAGTGTTCTATAAACCATCAAATATCAACTCAATGGACTGGTTTGTCTTCAAATAGAAATTGAGAGCTAACTGTTAGACAGAAGGGCATTGTAAACAAACTAAAACTCATCCTGTTCTTGAACCTCTATGTATCAGAGACTCTAAATTTTTAATATTTTGGTCCACCTGACCCTGACATACTTGTGCCTGTTTTTTGTTTGTGTCTGTCTCTCCTCTCTCTTTCTCTCCACAAACACACACATGCATGCACACACACACACAAACACACATATGTAAGCATATATACACATACATATGTGTGTGTACATACATATATACATGTACACAAATATATATATATATATATATATATATATATAGACAACTGAGGTGATCAATGGGTGGGAGGGGAGTTGTCCTTTTATAGGATGACAAACTAGAAGGATTAGTTAAGTCTCTTTGATCTTAGAGAGATGAAGCTGTAAAAGAAAATAGTAAAAATATATGCAATCATGAAAGCTATTTAAAAAAAATGAATGATAACTTGTTCACCAAATTCAAGATTAAAAGAATATTGGGTAATAACCACACTGAAGTTGAAAATGCCAAGTGTATGAAAAATTAAAGGGACTATAGTAACAACTTGATTTTCCAATATAGTTAGAGAATATTCTATTTTTTTGGGGTGTTAATTTTTTGGGTGAATGGTTATGAAAGAGATCTCAAAGCCCTTTTCAGGATTCACTTGGGCATATCTGTGTATGAAAGGCCAAAAATAAGGATAAACAAGTAGAAGAGAAGATGGCTTTGGCTCTCAGCTTAGATATTTCTGTTTCTTTGTCCTGTCCTCCTGTCTATCTACAAAAGAAGAGATAAAGGCCTGAAAAACAAAGGAACTCCAGACCTAAAACTATTATGTAGTTTTGAGCAAATAACTCTTTTTTTTTTTTTTTTTTTTTTTGCTTTTTAGAGAGGGAAAGGCAGGGCAATTGGGGTTAAATAACTTGGCCAAGGGTCACATGACTAGTAAGCGTTAAGTGTTTGAGGCAGGATTTGAACTTGGGTCCTCCTGACGCCAGGGCTGGTACTCTATTCACTGCTCCACCTATCTGCCCCATATTAACGCTTACATGACTTATAAAGTGGCCTTCAGAAATTAAAATCAGGAGATGTTAGGAATGCTGATAGTTTGAGGATTGTTGCTCCCAGAAACTCCCAAACCCAGAGACCTTGATGTTTATTCCAAAGAAAATATTGGGCTGGAGGGCATTAATCAACTGTGAGGACCCTGTCCTTTCTTCTAGACAGCCTGGTGCTTCCTGCGGAGAATTTCCAGTTAGAGTTTATAGGCCTATCTAAAACTCCAGAGTATAGGACAGAGAAGGTTTTTAATGACCCTAGATGAAGCTGAATTCTTTTTTTTTTTAGGGGCCATTGGGGTTAAGTGACTTGCCTAAAGTCACAAGGCTAATAAGTGTGTCAAATGTCTGAGGCCAGATTTGAACTTAGATCCTCTTGACTCCAGGGCTGGTGTTTTATTCACTGAGCCACCTAGCTGCCCTGAAGCTGAATTCTTTCAAAGAAAAAAAAAAAAGAACAAATAGAAACCCACGAAAAACTTCTACATTTGAATAAAGCATGTGAAAGTACTTGTTCTCCTAAGGAAGAAGTTAAGGATTTTGGCTGAGCTAGAACCTGGAAACAACAATGAAACTGGAAAGAGAGAGAAGCATGTGTTCATTGAGGGGATTATGCCTGGCACTGTCTGAAAGACTTTGTGATCAGTGTCCACTGAAGACTATAAATCTAACAGAGGAATATATAGTGGAAATCTTTCATCCAATACAACTGTGTCCTGCCTGGTGGCATTTGGTAGATGCTATGTGTTTAGGCGTGAAGAGTGAGAGCAATTCTGATGGTACCAGAAGATATCAATAGCCTTGAAACATCAAAGGAGTAACTTGCCTGTCCACACATACTATGACCATTTGTGTTCTCTACATATGTTCCCCTCTCCATGTATGTTGTTCAGTTATTTTTCAGTCATTTCCAATTCTTCATGACCCCATTTGGGGTTTTCTTCCAAAGATACTAGAGTGGTTTTCATTTCCTTCCTGCTTGTAATGGTAATTAATTTAGCAGGTACTTGGCCCTTGGTGACTAAGGGCTAAGTACTTCTGTGAAAGAGGCAGAGAGTGTGAACTCTATCTCCTGAAGTCCTGAAGCAGAAAGTATGAACTCTATCTCCTGTGTGAACAGAGGGCATGAACTCTGTCTCCTGTTGCTGACATGGCAGGAGGGGGGTTAGCTGAGACAGGAGGCCAGTGTATATATAAGAAGAGTTCTAGAGACAGAGAGACAGAATCAGGAATGTTCTTCCTTGCGGCTCCTGGTGGAGGAAAAATCACGGGGACTGAAGCTGGCTGAGAGAGAGAGAGAGAGAGAGAGAGAGAGAGAGAGAGAGAGAGAGACTTGGAGTTTCTCTCCCAGCATCTGGAAGCTGACCGAGAACCGAGTTGGAGTTTTTCTCCAGACCAGAATCTGGTGAAGGCTGAAGTTGCTGCCGCATGGAAGGCTGAGATTCCTTCTGGGTCCTAGGGCCAGCCGAAACTGCTGGAGGACTGAAGAAGCATGACCAGGATAAGCCTTTGTTTGTGCCTTGGTGGATCCTTGAATTCCTGGCAACAGAAGTGGTGAAGAGTTTGAGATGTGCTGGACCCTGTGAGCTTCAATGTGTAACAAGAACTGCCCAGAGGATTGGAGGAGAAGTTGGGAGATATCTGCCCCTGAATCCAGGTGACTGTTTGGTGAATTCAGGTAGGAGCTGGGACCATGGAAGGGGATCCAGGGAATCTGAGACACCACTCCAAGTCAAGATAAAGAAAGGGCTTCTCCTCCAATATAGAATGCCTGATGAAATTAAAGTTTATTGGACACCAAGGGGTGGAGGGTTTGCATGATTTTCTAATGATTGTATTTAGTGACTGATTGCTAGATAAGTGACTGATTAAGTTAATCTATAATTGCCCCATGAGTGAAAGATTGATTATTGTATTGTGAATTGATTGGATGACTAAGTATTGATTATTGTATTGTGAATTGATTGAATGATTAAGTATTGATTATTGTATTGTGAAATGACTGAATGATTAAGTAAGGAGGGTTTCTCCCCTTAGCGAAACCAGATGATTATTCTTTTGTTCTTTGTTCTAAATATTGTGGCCACTGCAGTGAAAACTATGTGGCCATTCTAATGTTAAGCTCTTGTGAACACTATATTGTGATTTTCTGTGATAAGATAGAATATTGCGAATATTGTATTGTGATTTATTGTGAATGTTTGCCTTGATTTGTAATGGAATAAATGGAGTGTTCACTATACTGTGTAACTTGAACCTTAAAAGCTGTTCACAGTAGCATTCTTTTGGGAATCTGCTTGTGCATGGTGTTACACTGCCTCATTTTATAGTCGAGGAAACTAAGGCAAAGGGTTAAATGGCTTGCCCAGGATTACACAACTATAAAGTGTCTAACATCAGAGTTTAACTCAGGAAGAAGAGTCTTCCTCACTCCAGGCTTAGCACTCTACCTAATGTGCAATTTAGCTGACCATGGAATGTCCTACTCTGTTTCAAACCCACTCCTAGGTCATTTGATTGACTTCATGAAAAAATAGTGACACCTTATGTGAGTTCAGAATATTATCTCTTAAAAATATTAACAATCATGTAGTATTTTCACTACCACAAGCATAAGTAGCTATTTATCTTTGGTTCCTCATCAATTGAAGTTTCCTTACATCCCCACAAAGGTCAGATTCTGAGGGTTTTCTTATTTAACTAACAATTGAATTTTACTCAGATCATCTACACACAACAGGAAGTGAACTTTTTGGAACTTATGTGGTACAAGTTGAAAACATGAATAGAGTCAAAAGGTATTTAGATCATTTCACAGACCTATAACGGTCCATGTTAGAATAGTTAGAATAGTCTAACTATTCCTGGTACATCTTTAAGCTTTTAAGTTAACATCAAGAAGGATAATCATCTACTTTCCCATCATGGCTTTTGGTGATTCTGCTAGAGACTGGGCTGGTGGAATTATTGTTTTGACCAGTGTGGAATTACTTATGTGTTTAAGAATTAAGGAATTTGCTAAAAGAAACTAAAATATATAATATGCTTCAGTGAGAAGAAAGTTCAGAATATGAGAGAGATAGACTAAAAGAGGGCTATCCCCAAGGTTTTGATGTTTACACTGTCAGGCACAAGTTGGAATTTGTTGTTCCTCCCCCCTCTACAAAATGATGCATTCAAATAGGCTTCCAGATAAATGTAACGCTGCATGCCTGTATTCATCTTTACAATTTCCTTGTCATGCTTAGCTTGCTAGAAAAACTACCGAATAATTTTTCATTTATTTTTTGTTATTCTTCACCCTGGAGGGGCTAGCTAGTTTATGAAAATCAAACCAGGCTTTTTTTTAACTGCTGCACACATTGCCATTTTGAATTGCCAACACGAAGTCTTTCAGAACCAGACTCCGTTACCCATTATCTGGCTGTTGTTGTTTATAATTTATGAAGCAGACAGGATATTGTTTGATTTTCATAAGCTTCACTGATCCTGTAGGTTTGAGGACAACATTCATTTTGACTGGAAAGCTGAATAAACACAATTTTGCAGTCATAACTGGAAATAATTTATCAACTCCATGGAGTCTATGTTAAAGAAGTAACTTTTCTCATGGCATACTTTCAAGTTATTTCTTTCCAAATAATAAACATGCCAGTAAAATTGCAGAGTGTGGATTAGGACATTAGGCTCAGTAGGCTATGACTTTAATATCTATTATGGATTCTCAGTCTCAATTCAGATTTGAGGTTTGCAGGCCATTTGCCATGATGTCTTTGTAACTTTTAGGCTCCTGATAACTTTGGTAGGTCTATTTGGCTTTGGTTGATCTTCTTGAATATTGCTCTCAAAAATCATAAAAGATTGGTCTTCAAAAGAGAATAAAGTCTTGAAACTAAAGAAAGATATGAAAAATGGGCATTGAATTCCTTGCTTTGAATCATGATCCTGCCATTTTTTAGCCCTCTGACTCTGGACAATTTCACTGGGACTAGTTTTTTTCTTCTGATAAATGGAGATGAAGAAACTTTTACTTGTCACAAGATTATATGAAAAAAGGATAAGAACTGGGCAAGTGATTGCATTCATGTGATGAATTTCCCATTGAAGAATGTAGGTCAATATTTGTGCTGCAATTTAGAGTCTTAGAGAATTACTTAGAGAGCAGGAGATCACATGATTTGCCCAGGGTCACAAAACCAATATGTGAGAGGTATCCTTGAACCTTCATTGTCCTAGATCCAA
>CM053585.1:476203118-476237140 GCA_028646515.1 Pseudochirops corinnae
GTTGTTATATCTCCTAATTTTCCCCTTTGTAATTCTCTTCTTACCTTCTCTCAATCATCTCATATAACAATATTTTTTAAGAAAAAAGAAGAAGAGAATCAACAAATATTGATAGATTAAAATAATTTGACAATATATCTAATATTCTATACCTATAGAACTTTTAGTTCCACAGTAGAGTAGGGAAAGGTGTCTTCTTATTTCTTCTTTGAGACCATTCTTGTACTTTATAATTGTTGTTTGTTTTTTGTCCTCATCTTTTAAATATTTTATTGATGTTCTTTTCTTTTTGATGTATCGTTGTCGCTTTTATATACTGTATTTTACTTAATTTTATACATTGTATTTTATATATTGTGTGTTTTTTTCTTTTCTTTTTTAAATAATTTATTAATTTACTTTTAGTTTACAACATTCAGTTCCATGATCCCTTGAGTTCCAAATTTTCTCCCCCTTCCCCCCTATAGTGGTATGCAATCTGATATGGATTCTACAAATACCTTCACATTAAATATTAGTCAAGTTGTAAAGAAGAATTATAACCAATGAAGTCTTGTTCTTTATAATTTTGCATAATTCCTTTTCTATTGTTTTGTGTTGTTCTTTCCATTTACACTTTTGGAATCATTGTGCATATCATTTTCATAGCTCTTATTTCACCTTGAATCAATTCATGTAAATTTTTGTAAGCTTCTCGCATTTATCATATTTATTGTTTCATAGAACAAAGTAGCATTTCACTACATTCATGTACTTCAGTTTGTTTAATCAACAACTCCCTTTTTGATGGTTAAATACTCAGTTTACAATTCTTTGCTGCAACAAAGTGTTTTACTATAAATATTTTATATAGATGTGCCTTTTCTTTTCATTAATGATCATCTTGGGGTATATACACAATATTAAATCATTGGATCAAAGGGTATGGGCACTTTGCCCATTTTGTTTGAATAATTTCAAATTGCTTTGTTGAATGGATATACTAATTCACAGCTGCACTGTGGATTAGTGTGCCTTTCTCCAGTCTCTCCAACTTTGTATATTTCCATCTTTTGTCATTATAGGAAATTTGCTGGCTGTGAGATGAAACCTCAGAATTATTTTAATTTGCATTTATTTCATCAGTGCTCTGGTAAAATCTTTCATATAATTCATTCAACATTTTATTCAATACTATGTTTTTCCTTTTATTTCTCTTCCTGTTAGATTTGTCCAACTCTGAAAGTATGTATTTAGTTTGCTATGGCAGTTGGAGCATATAAGGCAAAAAATGATATTGATTTGTTGTCTGTGGCTCTTTAAAACATAAGGTAATTCCACAGGAAATAAGATTTACAGGCAATGGAGTGTAGAAATCAATCTTGCTCTACAAGAAAGTAAGGGATAAGGGGGTAAGAGAGGGAATAGGGGGCTAGAAAGAAGGGCAGTCTGGGGGAAGGGGTAATCATTATGTATGCCTTCTTGAGGTGGGGGGTAGGGGAAGAGATGGGGAGAAAATTTGGAACTCAAAATCTTGTGGAAATGAATGTTAAAAACTAAAAATAAATAAATAAATAAATAAATTCTGAGTTTAAAAAAAACATAAGGAAATTCCTTTGTTTATCTGTTTTTGTATTGTTAACTTTTGTTTCTGTTTTGTCTGATAGCATGATTGCAACTCCTTTTTTTTAGGATTCATTAGATGATTAGCAAAAACTAAAATTAGCAATTCTTTTTCTTTTATTTTCTATATGTCTGTTTTTTTAGATGTTTCTTTTAAGAAAGAGATTGTGAAATTTTGCTTTCTTATTTACTCTCTCCACACACACACACACACACACACACACGTATATGTCTATATAAAATCTTTATATTTATTCCTTTTTAATGTCTTTTTGCTTCTCACGCAATCAAAGCTTCTAAAATATCAAGTTTGGGCACCATCTTCTAAAAAGCAATTCTGTTATTGCCTTGAGAACCTTGCCCCTTTATTGTTTTGTTATTTTGTACCTCATTCTTGGAAGTATCAATTCATTAAAGTGGTAATAAACATACAAGCAGCAGCTAAGTGTCACAGTGCAGAACCTTACCTTCAGATCTGGTCTCAGATACTTACTAATCATATAAATGTGGACAAGTCACTTAACCCTGTTTGCCTCAGTTTCCTCATCTATAAATTGAGCTGGAGAAGGAAATGGTGAACCACTCTCCAGTATCTTTGCCAAGGAAATCCCAAATGGGGTCATCAAAATTTAGACATGAACAGCAACAACAAATATAAAAGCATTGCCCCATGATGGAAAGTTTCCCGTATCTCAAATCAAATATCTATTTCTAGCTTCTCCTTCACATGGACATTTTACTTCCCATTTCCTATGTGGTCTCCTTACAGGGCTCCTTCTCCCCACCATTTACCTCTAGAAACTTCAGTTTCCCTTCTTCTGAGAATAAATGTTGTCCATGGAGGCAAAACGAAGGTAATGTTCTCTCAGTACACATTTCTCTGCAGATTATACCCATTGTAAAATCCCTATCTTCCATTTATAGTGTGTATATCTCTCACTCTATGTCAATATTCTTCTTTGGGACACATTCTCCTCTATTGCATCAAATGTTTTTGTGTCTTTCTGTTTTAGTCCCTCCCTTATCTAACTTATGTATTATCCCATAACTATTCTTCTTATTGAGAAAGAGGAATCATTTCATGTTCATTGTTTAACACAGAATCAGGGAGGATATATCACAAATCCCCTCCATTAGCTATCTTTGCTTTTCTCTCTTGTACAGCCTCCCATTTAGTAATTTATTCCCAGAAAATTAATTTCCCTATTAAATAAGCTTTGTACAAAAAATAACAAAAATGGAAGTCCTTCCAAAGTCCTTCTAGGAAACAAATATGTTTCTGAAGCCTAACACCACGATGCAAAATAGTGGAAAAAGAACCAATATCCCTAATGAATAATGACTGTTGGTTTTAGTAATTTTTATCCATCTCCAAGTCTTTGTGATCCCCTTTTGATATTTTCTTGTAAGATGCTGGAGGGGTTTGCCATTTCCTCCTCCAAATCTTCTTAGAGATGAGGAAACTGAGGCAAACAGGGTTAAATGACTTGCCCAAGGCATCCGAGGTAGTAAGTGACTGAGGCTGGATTTTAACTTGGGTCTTCTTGACTCCAGGCCTGGCACTCTATCCACTGCACTGCCTAGCTGTCCCAGAATGAACAGTGATGCATGTTCATAAAATTCTTCAAAAGTTCTCATTTTATAATATTAATGTAATAGTACAAGTTAATCTCCAAATTCTCAAAAGAAAATATTAGCAAGGAGACTACAGACTATGGTCATATATAATACAAAGATTATATACTATTATTAAGTTAGATCTATACTAAGAATACACATTTTATTTAATAATTTGAAATTTTCAACAAAATATACCATATATATAACATGAAAAAGTCATATGGTTATATGTCAATACAGACCAAAAAGCGATTTATAAGGTATATCATTGATTCTAATTTTATAAAAAAAACATTAGAAAACATAGGAATTAATGAATCTTTTAAAAATTAACTAGTTTCTATCTAAAACCAAGAGCTACTGTCATGTGTAAAGGGAATCTACTAGAAGTCTTTCCAATAAGATTTGGTCTAAAGCAAAGATGTTCATTATCACCACTCCTATTTGGTAGTTATGGTGCTAGAAATTGCTAGCTATAACAATAAGACAAGAAAAAAATTAGAGGATAATCATAAAGTATAAGCAAAAAAGAAACAAAAGTGTTGCTTTTTGAAAATCATATCTGGAGAACCCGAAAGAGTCATCTGAAAAATAATTGAAATAATAACTTTAGTAAAGTTGCAGTAAATAAAATATATATACATTTCTGTATAAGACTAACAAAACTCAGCAGAAAGAGATAGAAATTCCATTTAAAATAACAACGTAATGTAGAAAATACTTGGGGATCTTCCTGCCAAAACATACACAACTATATAAATACAATGATAAAATATTCTTTGTAGAAATAAAGACATCTCCAAATAATTGGAGGAATATTTATTGTTCATAGATAACCTGAACAAATAAAATAAAAGTGATAGCACCCAAATTAATTTTTTGGTCCCTTAACAATAAAATTAGTAATTGATTAATTTATAGAGATAAAAAATAACCAGAAGAATAATAGATCAAAAACCTCAAAAGGAATAATAAAAAAAGAAGAGAGAAGGGAGGCTTGCTTTAGAGGATCTCTATACTACAAAAAATCATCAAAAATCTGGTAACTATTACTTAAGCTATAGAAAGAAAGAATAATAGAACATATTAGGTACATACCATATGGAATAACATAAACACAATAGCCTATTGTTTGAATAAATCCAAGAGTCTCAGGTAGTGGGGTCAGAACTCATTATTTGGGGTGAGAAATATGGAAATTAGTCTGTGGAAAAACTAGGTGTATGTCTCACCATGTACCAAGCTCAAAATGGATCCATTACTTATGATATAAGGGTGACATCATGAATTAAAATATTAGAGGATCAAGGAAGACCCAGACAGGTGGAGCAGAGAAGGGAGAGTGTTACAGCATGAGAGAGAGCCAGAGAAAATGCTGGGAGCCAAGAGATGAAATGTCTTTTTTCATGGAATAGACAGGAGGCCAATGTCACTGAATCAAAGGCAGTGTATTGGAGAATAAGGTATTGGAAGACTGAAAATGGAGAAGGAGGTTAAGTTATAACAGGCTTTTCATGCCAAACAGAGCATTTTGTATTTGATCCTGGAGGTTAGATAGGAAGCCCCTGGAGTTTATTTTGTAGATGAGTGACATGATTAGACCTATGCTTTAGGAAAATTGTCATTTGACCCACTTCTTGTTGGCGGAAATATGAAAAAAAGAAATGTAATCCATACAGTGCTCTTCCCTCAAAACTCAACTCAATTCAGACACATGCATGGGCCCACAACAGAGGGACCTATTAGTGGAGAGCATGATGGTGAAGTGCTTGCTCCCAGACTTCCTGGTGAACAATATAAATGAGGAAACCCAATCCCAGGTACTAGGACACACATCATTTCTGTTCAGATTCTCCTTTGCATTTATTTGCTCTCAATGCAGGCTCAATCGTGTTAGAAAACTTCACCATAAAATTACCATATACCCAGTGAATGTAGGCATGAAAGAATTTATCACTTCCTCTTGCAAGGGATCAGGGAAGTGGCTGGGCTTTCAGAGCCTTAGAAAGACTTCAATCCGAAAAGGCTGGGTGAGCAAATTTCTAGTTTGCATAGGGGCATTAGTGGTGGAAGACAGGATTTGAGGATTAAGTTAGAGTAAGTAAAATAAATTCTACTATGGGCCTCAGGCCTGAAGGACTATGAGAACCATCTAGCCCCTAGGACTGATAGCCAAAGAAGACCTATGATATTTAGTCATCCTTATAATGTTGAATAGAAATGAGTTTTTATACACTTGCAACTCTTTTCTTGTTATTTTTACAAACTATTCTTTTCCCTTTTGAATATTCTTTAGTACTTTAACAGTTCATGATTTCAACAGTTCATTCTCCTATTCTGCGACAGATAATAATAGGAAAAGGCACTTTTTATAGTTTTCCTGGCGGACTATCCTTTCAGAACTTCCAGTTTCTTACCTGTAAAAGGAAGATGGTAACGATATTAATTGTAACATCTGGTTCACTGGGTTGTTGTCAGGAAAGCGCTCTGGAAAACTTAAAGTGCTAAGTGGTCTGAATCACCTGATTATTGCTAATTAGCTCTACTATATACAGTCTTTGGTCACATTCTTTTCATTTCTTAAATTAATTTTTAAAAAGCAAGGTCCTTTGCTGCCTACTTAAGTCAACAAACAATTATTGAGGCTGTCCTAATCCATTCTATCCTATTATTTATCCCAGAATCTTCTTCTGATGTAAGCTTTGCAAATATTAGTTGCTTTCACCCATCCCAGCTCTTCTTCTCCTCCCCAGGAGCGTTCATGTTTCCTCCTTACCAATGTATAGGCACAGTTCACATGAGTGAAAGAACTGCCCTAGATTTGCACGTGGGTCTCTCCCTGCCTATTGTAACAAAACGTTAAAAATAAAAAAAACCCTTCATGAGCACAAAATCCTTGTTTTAAACCCTAGTTCTTTCCTGAGTGGAGACAGTACTATTGTTTACAGATGCTGTAAATTGAAGATGGATTAGCTCTCCATATTTGTACTGAGAGTGCAGTGGCATTTCTCTATGTGTGTGTTTCCTTTTTTTTTTTTTTTAGATTAATAACATTTACTAGTTAGCCTGAATTGTTCATTTTTCTAATATTGTGCTCACAACACATTTCATTTTCTAAAGCTGGCATTGCGTTTCTGTGGAATATTGGAAACTTATTGTGGCCTAATAGAGCTTGCTCTACAGAGTTACTCCCAGTTTTGGTGTTTTAATAATTTTTCTGCTTCAAATCACATTGGTATAAAACTGGGTGTTTTTATGTTATTATAGGCACATTTCTTTCTTACTGGGTCATAAATAGATCTATGTGAATTGTTCAGAAATGAAACTGAAAAAAAATAATCTCCTTTAGAGTACTTATCAGAAGCAAAATTAATGAGGTTTTGTTTAACTTTTTTTTTCCTCTCCCAGGACTCCCCCCTGGAATTAGCATAATTATTTGAAGCTCATTTCTATAATAATGTTGAAAGTTTTGGAACCAACTTTATTTTGCCTCTCAGGGGTTTTATGTGGCTACTGTGTAAAGCAGTGGTTCTCAACCTTCCTGATGCCGCAACCCTTTAATACTCAATACTCATATGTGGGCTATCTGGGCATATTTGCATGTGGGCGGACCCACCTGGAAATGGCTAGAGGAGTGGTGTCTCGGTTCCCAAGACCATCAGAAATATGTGTTTTCCTATGGTCTTAGGTAACCCCTGTGAAAGGGTTGTTCAACCCCCAAAGGGGTCACAGCCCACAGGTTGAAAACCACTGGTATAAAGGATTATCTGTATTTAGTATTCTTTCAGTGAGTGGATACTATCTGAAAGTTGCAGTTCAGTCTTCCAAGTTCCCCAGAACACTATAAGAATGACAAACTTTTTATGCTAGAAGATGAGAGGTTTGAGTCTGCTAATGGTCACAATTAATACATTATGTTTGCAATCTTAACCTATATTTTTCTGACAAATTAGAATTTTGGCAACATTAGCCATTAGCAATGGAATGGGGCAGCTAGGTGGTGAAGTGGATTGAGTGCTGTGCTTGGACTCAGGAAAACTAGAGTTCAAATCCAACCTCAGATACTTACTAGCTATGTGGCCCTGGGCAAGTCACTTAACCCTATTTGCCTTAGTTTCCTCATCTGTAAAACGAAGTGAAGAAGGAATGTAAATCGCTCTAGTATCTTTGCCAAGAAAATTCCAAATGGGGTCAAGCAAAGTCAGAGATGACAGAAGCAACTGAAGAGCAGTGGAATGAGAGGAGGGTTGGCATAATTGATAAGTAACTATTTTCTAAGTCAGGAAAACCTGGCTTCAAGCCCTATCTTCATCACAAACTGACTGTGTGACTGTAGACAAATGCTTTAACCTGGACTTCTAGAAATTCATACTTTTTCAGGATCATTGATAGTTCTGGTTTTGTACAGTTCTATGATTCCTGTTCACATGGCACAGTCTGGAGCATAAAGGCCATAAATTTCTGTCTGGGTAGAAATGGAATTTTCTGTTTTCTCCTTTCATCCTTTATGCTCATGAGGTGTTGTCAGGCTAACTTCTGACCAGTAAGTTTTTATTATTTTTAAAATCATTTTATTTTTCCCCAGTTATGTGTGAAGAAATTTTTTAGCATTCATTTTTACAAGATTTTGAATTCCAAATGTTTCTTCCTTCCTCCCTCCCTTCCCCTCTTCTGAAACTGGGAGGCAGTTTGATGTAGTTTGTACATGTGCTAGCATGTAAAGATATTTCCATATTAGTCACAATTGTGAAAGAAGAAGTAAATCAAAAGAAAAAAAGAGAAAGAATAAAGTAAGTGAAAAAAACCATGTTTTGATCTGTATTTAGCGTCCATCAGTTCTTTGTCTGCATATGGATAGCATTTTCCTTTGTGAGTCCTTTGTTCTTGTCTTGGATCATTGTGTTGCTGAGAAGAGCTCAGTTATTCATAGCTGATCATCACAAAATGTTGCTGATACTGTATACAGTGTTTTCCTGGTTCTGCTCATTTTACTTGGCAACAATTTGCACGTCTTTCCTGTTTTGTTTTGTTTTTTCCGAAATCTGCCTGTTTATCATTTCTTATGGCACAATAGTATTCCATTATATTCGTATACCACAGTTTGTTCAGCTATTTCCAAAATGATGGGCATCCCCTTTAGCCTATGGGCATAGTTCCAAATTGCTCTCCAGAATGGTTGGATCAGTTCACAACTTCACCTATAGTGTATCACTGTCCCAATTTTCCCACATCTTCTCCAGCATTTATCATTGCCCTTTCCTGTCATATTTGTCAATCTCACAGGTGTGAGGTGGTACCTCAGAGTTGTTTTAATTTTCATTTCTCTAATCAAAAGAGATTTTTTGCAAAGGATTATTTCATGCATTTAGGAAAAAAGTAAAGATGTTTGTAACATCTTCTACGTTCATAATAGGAATAATAAAAACAGCTATGGGGGCAGCTAGGTGGCTCAGTGAATAGAGCACTGGCCCTGGAGTCAGGAGGACCTGAGTTCAAATATGACCTCAGACACTTGACACACTTACTAGCTGTGTGACTTTGGACAAGTCACTTAACCCCAATTGCCCTCCAAAATGCAAAACAAAAGATAAAAACAACTATGGAATACCACAAATTGACCCAGCAATGCTTAAAAACAATATATATGAATTATTTGTGAAAACTTATTAAACAGTTCATACTCTGACACAATAATCCTTATGGTCAAAACATGAACAGTCAAGGACAGGAAAAAAAAATCATATGTGAAAACTATTCATGATGGCCTTTTGTGTGTGTCTGTCAGGGAAAAAAAAAACTATAAAATTAAGTAGGTACCCATTGATCAAGAGAATGACTGTATAAATTGTGGCTATATGAGTGTAATCCAATGTTATGGTATCATAAGAAACATTGATGTTAGGAATTCAGAGAATCATGAGAAAACTTGTATGAAATGTTACAAATGAAGTAAACAGAGCCAGTACAAAAAAATATGTTCAATGAAAACAATAATGTAAAAGAAATACAACCAAAAAGACAGCTGAGTTTTCATTTGTTAGAATGTCTAATTTTTATTTCAAAGAGAAAACGAAAAAACAAACTTCTTCCTTCTCAGGAAATAGGTAGAGGATTATAGATGGGAAATATTACATGTTCTAACAGAAATGGTCACTGTTATTGTTGATTTTATATAGTCACATTTCATTTGATATGAGAGATAGCTCAAAGTAGGACATGACTAGGATATTAAAAAGTGAATCAATAAAAATATTTATACTTACAAAAAATAAAATGTGCAATGTTTAATATGTGATAAGTGTTATACAATTAAAAAATGATCATTCTTGTAACCAGATGTGTACCCTGATTTTGGGGATCCAGGCAAAGATTAGGAGGCATTTCAGCATACTCTTAGAGAGAGTATTCATTTCAATAAGGGCACAGTTCCATTAAAGTATCAATGGAGTGTTAATGATGATGACAATGATGGTGATATTAGCAATTATAATACTATACTGAAGTGCTGTATTCTATTTCAGTGAAACTGGACATCTAGTGAGTATTTAGATTTTCACCTTCAGTCAACAAACTAATATTTCACTGACATTGAAAAGCGTTTCCCCAGCATCCTCCCTTGCCACAGTTATACAATCTGAAACTTTGTTATAACTGTTTTTCCCTTTTTTAAGTTGGCCTTCTTTGCCCAGAGCAAAGTGGAGTGAAGAGATCCAGTAATGACATTTATTATGAAGAGTAATCAACCATAAAGACTATAATTGAACACACAAGTGTAGTCATTGCATGATTAATTACTTTGCTGAAATAACCAGTCTCCTACATATATCAGAATAACATTCAACAGAGACAAGAATCGGGTGTTCAGAAAGCAGGCCCTTCTCTTGGGTAATCACAGCCATCAGTGTTATATTTGTTTTCAGAATCCTCCTTTTTTTTATTCTCAGTTTTCACCATTTTTCCTCCCTGCTGATCATCTATATGCACATTTCAAGATAAATGCTTTGATGATTAAGAGGCTGTTTTGCAGGCATGAACGCAGCAGATGCTTCTTCAAGTTTTCTGTCACAGAGATAGAAAAAAATTCAGTTCAGGAAAGTACATGGAAAATTACGGGTCCTTTATTGATTGATATATCTCCAAGATATTTTCCAATATGTCTACATTTGTGTCTTGAAAGTAGTTTTTCAATTGACAATCTATCATTGTAAGCTAAGTGTTTTCTCTTACTTTAACCAATTCACTGGCTTGTATGAAGCTTTTAAAACTATAAAGAAGAGAAAAAATATATATATATATATTCTAAAGTGATCGTACTATTCCTTTGTACATACTCTTCATTTCACCTAAATAGGCTTACTTACTTCTCCCCACTCAGCTTTCCATCTCCAGCTTTCTTCTCTTTGCTTAGACACCCCCATCTCCCTCAGATGCACTTCTCAACTCTGTTCCTTACATTGTTTTACTACTTTTAAGAGTCATTTATGTGCCCCTTTTCACAGATAGCCTCTCTTATTCCCAGAATTGTTAGTATGTTCTGCTTGAAATTCCCTTGTACTTTCTTATCTATTTATATGTTTTATCCCTTAATAAAATATAAGCCCATTGAGGGCAAAGAATTTCCTTTCTCCTTTTTTATCTTGGAATTCTTAGCACCTGACACAGTTACTTATTTAGTAACTTTTTGTTGAATGGAAGGCGACTTGTATAGCACCATGACCCAAGAAGATGTAAGTTATAAAAAGGCCTACACAAATAGATAAGTGATTTCATTCATTTGGATGTTCCTTTTACTGATGTAGAGCCCAACCAACCCATACCTGCCCATCCTGTACAACTCGTTTGTGTTCTCCTTTAGAATAGAAGATAGGGGTTTACTGGCATCCTTGGGCACTTCCTCATTTTCTTCTGACATAATAATGCCATCAAAATGGCAACTGGGCTGCTCACCTGTGGTTTTGCCTTACCACATAATCAAATTATTTTCTTTTTTGATAATATATTTGCCCAATGACATCCTTCCTTCTTCCTCAAAGTCCCTTATTTATTCTTCATTGTTGTCTCTTCGCACATGCTATTGACCCCTATATTGTCTTGCCTTTGATATTCATTTTTGATTTGTTGGAAAATGTTGTGCATCATTTCTCTCAGCAATAGAACAACATTGACTGAATATTAATTTTTTTTTTAGTAGGCCTTTGCTTCTGGAAGAAGTTCGAGGCCATTAATGGAGTTTAACAGTTTCCTGAAAGCAAAATCAAGCCTACTCTTTTCCTACTATTTAGTTCTAGATCCAATTTATACATTTGTATTGTCCACCCAGGTCTATATCTTGATGGACAATCTCAGTATATTGGTCATTTAACTAGATATTAAATAACGAACTCACATGAATTTCTGATCAATAGACATTCTTTATCCATTTGACTTTTCCTGTGTGGTTGGTTAGACAAAAATCTTTTAGATAGTTCTGGCACTAGTCCGTAAGTTTCCCCTATGCTTCAGAATTTGATGAGATAAACATGATGTCATATACAAACAGAAGCATTCAAAGACCTTCCCACATAAAAGGAATTATTTTCAACTTGGATTCAGCATTGGATCTCCTGCATTATATTGTTAAACACCATTAGATACATATTGCTTTTGTTTGCATTATCTGAAGTTTCTAATCAGAGGACCATTAAAAAGATATACCTTATTTATTATGTATTTTAAGGAATATTGAATGAGATATATAGATGGGAAACTTTTCATTTTAATTACATTACTCTATCAAATGAATTTTTCTCATAAGCAATAAGGATTATGGTATCTTGTATTCACAACAACTTTTAGTCAGTCACATGATGGTAATGCTCTAGTTTACTGTGGACTGCTGCCTGTAAGGGCCTTCTTTTTTGCCACTAGTAATTCTTTGTGAGGATGCACTCAATGTATCTATACTTGGTTTTCATGAGACTTGTATAGAGATGGAAAAATATACATATGGAATGGCAGTCCTTGATAATCTCTGGGTCATCTTTCTTAGTGTCACTAAAGTCAAAGATATTTTCCCACATGTTTGTGGGAAAAAAAGTTTGGCATGTTCCTTTCCTTCATTTACTTAATGAATGAATCCCTCAATACCACACTGATTGTAAGTGGGATTCTTTATTGCCTTTGCTAGTGATAAGTTTGTTATTAAAAAATCTGTCCCATTTTTTGTAATTTTTTGGTTTACTACCTTCTTTCCATTTTCATCCTTAAGTGCCCTTTGCAAAGGCTTTATTTAATTGTGTTTCTCATGAACCTTTATTTAGAAAGGTTGTAGTCTCTTTTCACTGTTTCTGTCTTATTAATGAGATGGCACTGTTTATAATATTCCATCATTTGTTCCCATGATATTTTACAAATTAGTTCATTTTTTTAATTGTTTTTGGTTACAATCTCTCTGTGTTTGCTTAGCTGTTAGTTTCCTCATTGAGCAACTAATCAAAAACAGTGATGTCTGTTCAGGGTATTATTGTAGTCTGTATCTATGTCCTTTATTTTATCCATCAGCCATTTTTCATTATTAACAAATTGTTTAAATATGTCAAGATTGAGGCTTTTTTTCAATTACATGTCATGTCATTTTATTCTTTCATCTAGCTAAGTATTAATTTTGATCTTGGCACTAACAATTCAGGAATTGACCTGAATAGAAGTAGCTGATTCTGGAATGACTCCAACATAATCACTAGGTCATTTGCTGCCTATTAAAATGTTATCAATTCCATTTTTTATGATATTATTTGGTGCTTACTACATCCAGTGCCTATTTGAAAAAAGTATTTATAATGTATAGACATGAGACTTGTCTAGTCTACACATTTTTTGTCTCATACCTTCTTTCTCATATGCATTTTCCAACATATTTCTTGCCATCTTCATCTGTTTTCCTCCTTTGCATCAAAGCCACCAAGTAGCAATGTGTATGCTGATTTATTTTGGAGAGTCTTTATAGTTATACAATGAATTAAATTCATTGTAAAAGTTCTCTAACTTTATTCTTTGTACCAGGTATTGTTGTATAGCTTTTATTTGCAAATACTTATGAAGAACACAATATAAGATACACACGTGTTATGACAAGATTTTTATGTCGTTGTTGTTGCACTTGGGTGCATATTGAGATCAACTTCATCAGTTCCTTTATTTGGCCCTTGAAGAAAAGTCTATAAACCATTTTCCCTTTAGGTGCAACTTCTTTCTTCCTCAAGGTTTTTTGTTTATAATGACATCAAGATCAAAGTGATGCCCATCAATTGGGGCACGGCTACAAAACTTGTGGTATATGATTGTCATGGAATGTTATCTTGCTACAAAAAAAATGACAAACAGGATGATTTCAGAAGAAAAAAAAAACTAGAGAGACTTACACAAACTGATGCAAAGTAAAGTAAGCAGAACCAGGAGAATCTTATACATAGTAAGAGCAATATTGTATGATGAAGAACTGTGAATGACTTACCTATTCTCAGCAATACAATGATCCAAGACAATCCCAAAAGACTCATGATGGAGCATATTATCCATCTCCAGAGAAAGAACTGATATTGTCTGAATATAGACTGAAGAAAGCTGCTTTTCACTTTCTCTTATTCATTCTTTTTTTTTTTTTGGTTCATCTTCTTGTACAAAAAGGCTAATATAGAAATGTTTTACATGATTGCACATATATAATCAATATAATCCAATATAAACAATGTAGCTGTCTCAGGGAAGAGGAGATAGGGATAGAATTTGGAACTCAAAACTTTTTTTTAAAAAATGTTAAAAATTGTTTTAGCATATAATTGAGGGAAAATAAAATATCATTTCAAAAAGAGGTTAAAAATATTGATATGACAGTTCTTTAATGAATGAGTTTACTGGTTTGTTAGTCATTGAGCATGGATCTCACCTTTAGAATATCAGCAACAAACTGAAAGTTTATAAACTGTCTAAAAACTGTATGATTCTTAGCTGATTGTAGTCCCTTTCCTGTCATTCTGTCACTGTCAGTGCAGAAGCAAAAGGGGAGAACATAAAATGAAGGGCTATTTTTTTATTATTTTTATCTTATGGGTTTCTTTGGACAGAATATATCACCAAGTTGCCTTCCTAGTGATTATGAGCCCTTTGCAACTAGTCCCTAGAAAGCAGAGTAGCTGTTACTGGGGACTTACTCAAAGTCATCCCACCATGATAAAACCTGTTAGAGCTTTGCACTAAACTGTCATAGTCTCAAAAAACCAGATTCACCTCCCTGCAAAAATGAGGTATTGTAATAGAGGAACTTGATAAAAATGCCTAAGGAAAATGAAGAGATGAATGGTAAGCACATAGAACCTGCATCATGTTGCCTACAATAATCTCAGTGGGCTATATACAGATATATATATGTATAGATGCACACATATACATACAAATACATGCATATAGTCAATCCTCAGCATTTGATTTTCAGGACTTCAAGCATTTGAGTGGTTTTATCAGCAACCTCATTTTTATTTTTATGTTGATGACTGGCATATTTGTGGCTATTTCAGTAGAGAAAAAAATGATGGGTGTAAAAATGAGAGGTGCATTGCCAGAGCTGGCACTCAAGCAGCCAAGGGAGCATCCTGCTTCCCCTGATGCCTATGGTGCCAGCTCCTGCACAGCACAGCCCACCTTGTCCTGTCCATTGGCCCAGGCTAGAGTTCAGAGCTCAGACACAACGGAGGAATCACCCCAGGTCTGGGCTTTTCACTGAGGAACAGTTCAACCACAGAACCAAACGGAGATTAGAGATGGTACCTGTTGCCCATTTCCCTTTTGTACCTTGCTTTTTTTTTCTTCTGATGTCACTTCCCCTTCCCCTCTCATCCACTCTGGCATTGCCTCTCTTCTCCCCTGTGTTTTATGGGTTATTTCATGGTTACTGTGTTAGGAAAAGTGTATATTATCAGAATTGATGTTTTGTTATAAAGAATTATATGCAGGAAAGTGTGTTTTCATTAATATTTAGCAAAAATTATAATTTGGGGTGGTCTTGGGATTCTAACCACCTATTTCAGTGTATTTGTGTTTTGGACTTTTATGCTATTTTCTAGAAATATTAACCCCATGAAAGTTGAGGATTAATTATATAAATATAAACACATGTGAGTGTGTTTACTAGACTCTGCCATCTTTTAGCCAGTGTCCTATATCTCTTCTCTCTTTATCAGCCAAAATCCTAAATAAAAAGCTATCTACAATTGTTACCTTGACTTCTCTCATTTATTCATCTTCCCTTTACTGTTTGTTTCCAACCTCATCAACACAATGGAAACTGATCTCTCTAAACCTGATAATATTCTCTTGCCAACTTTTCCGTTTTCATTCTACTCCTTTTTGACCTTTCTACTCTGTTGGACAATGTTGACTACTTTGTCCTTCTGAATACTCTCTCTTCTCTTGGTTTTTGTGACATTATTCTCTTCTGGTTTTCTTCCCCTTGTCTAATTGCTCCTCATTCTTAAATTATAGCTCATCAACTTGATCATACTTTCTTTCTTTTCTACCCCTAGATTCTCATGAGTTTAATTATACTTTCAAACCTAAATTCTTCATTTCCAATTGTTAGCATTAGCAATTTGTTTAAACTATCAGACTCGAGGTGCCTCAATTGTAGCCTATATTCTTTCATTTTTATCCTTTTAACATAATATTGGTTTTGGTCTTTGCTCTAACAAGTTGGTGGCCTCTGAATCAGTGTACAACTGCTTCAGAAACGTAACTCATGTAGACAACTAGCTATTTCCTGTCCATTACAATATAGACGATTTGAATTTTTTATTGATGTTGTTCAATGCTTGCCCTATTCTCTACCTATTGACATAATGATAATGAGGATGGTGATGATGATGATGATGACAAAGATGTGATGACGATACCTGGCTTTTACATACTTTAAGTTTTGAAAAAACACTTTATATGTATTATCTTGTTTGATTCTCATAACATCCTTATACGACAGGTGCTATCATTATCTTGATTTTACAGATGAGGAAACTGAAGCACAGAGAGGTTAAGTGCCTTGCTCAAGGTCAGGCAGCTGGGAAGTATCTGAGACAGGATTTGAACTCAGGTTTTCCTTAACTCTATGTCCTAAGGCTCTATCCAGGACTCCCTTTTCTTGAAGGAAGTACTCATAATATATATTTAAGGTTTTTGCAAAGCTTACTTATGAACCATGTTTAAAAGTTCAAGGCAGGGTGATAGCATTTTTCCCATATGTTGACCATTGCATCAGTGTGAAAGCAGTATTTGTGTGCAATCAGTAATCAAGAATATTTAGGTCTAATTTCACATCTCTTGCATTAGTACTCTCCTCTCTCCACTCACACTACTACCACCCAAGCTTAGACCTCACTAGAATATGATTAAAAACTTTCTAACTGGTAGCCTTGTCTCTAGATTCTCTCCTCTCCAATCTGTTCTCTGCACAGTTGCTACAATGATTTTCCTAGAGTATAGAGTCATTCCTCTACTCATGAAGTTCCTTTTATTGCCTCAAGGTTAAATACAAATTCTTTGGTATTTAAAACTCACAAAACTCTTCAAAACCTGACTCCAACCTGGCTCTCCAAACTTGTTTCACATTATTTCCATCAAACTTCAGTTCCTTTCATGTGACATTCTTCACCTTCTATACCTTAGCCGAGGCAATCACCATGCCTGAAACACTCTCTTCACCTTGGACTTAGTTTCTTTCAAGGCTCACTATAGGTATGACCATCTTCATGAGGCCATTCCTGATTCCTCAAGTTTTTAATGTCACCCATATACACTTTATTTACTTATGTGTAAATGCTGTATCTCCCATTCCCACTCAAGACTTTGAGGACAGGAAATGTTTAATTTTTCCCTTTGTCTCTCAAACAATTTACATAGTGTTTTATATGTATTAGCCTTTTAATACTTGCTTGATGAATTGAATTAAATACAGTCTTAGCTTGGGAATATAGATTCCATAATCGTTAAATCCATAAAATATTAATGACAAAGTTTCTGGTGGCTAGAAACTGAATAAGGAAAGCAATATAAATGCTTCCTTACTTTTTTTTTTTAATGGCCTGGACCTTTAATTTCATCTTTATTTACAATGTAAAAAATTCTACATCATCAGAAACATTCAGCCATCCATCTTGTAGATTCTTTACTTAAATTTTAAAGACAAGTGTAATTAACTAAGTTTAAATCAAGTGTAGTTTAACTAAGCAGAAGTAGGGTCCCAAAAGATTGCTGAATTGGATTTTCTTCAGAAAACATTTGGAAACCAGTAGCATAAGGAAATACCTCAATTCATTATTTCTTTACCTGCATGAAATTGTCTTTGAGAAGCAACTCTTATATTTTCCCATACCCATTTTTCATCCTAGGGATTTCCCAGCAATTGTGTTCGATGGCGATATCCCACTGAGCCATAATCAGTAATTAGAGTCCTCATTTTGGGCAGAAACAATTGCATGCATGTTACTGTTTATTAATTAAATATATAAATGTTCCCCTTCTAGCTTCTGTGTTTTTTCCCTTTATAGTTTGGAATTTACCCAAGAAATTAATTAAACTACTTCTTGCAACTTGACTAATTACTTGATTTATGAATGCTTCTGAAAATAAATTCCAAATGATTATGCAATGACAAGAGGAGAATGCAAGATAAATTTATGTTGTAAATCTCAAGGGAAATTTTTTTTTCTTCCCAATTATCCTCCAATAATGATTTTGGTTTTCACCACATTTTTTTTTTCCTAAAGCACCGCTACAAGTAGATCACCAAATAGCAAGTAGAAATATTTTCCATTAAGTAAGTGGAAAATAAACCCTATCAAGTTTTCTGAAACATCACTTATGTAGTGGTCATTTATACAGTAAGCTCAACTGGGTAAAATAATCACAAAACAGGGCCAAAGAACGCTGGAATGGTTTTACGGTATTTGTACATTAAAAGCTGGGTGTCTTTTTTGTTTGTTTTGTTTTGTTTGCCTTGTGTAGGAAATTCTACAGCAGGTCTTGCTTGGACTAATCCAGTGATTTTGGCTCAGCATTAGAATTTGATGAGATTTTGACAGAACATTAAAAATGAATTAATTTTTTAAAAAGTATTAAGTATGGTAAGATTAAGAAATACATAATTAAAACAAAACCCTACTGCCTCTGCCTCCACATTCACCCCAACAAGGGAAAAGCTTGGCCAGAAAAATGTACCCTCTCCTTTTCCACCTCCAACAGTGAGACTTCTTTTAAAGACAACCTTTTTCTGCTTCTCAGAACCTGGGCCACTGATGTCTTAGGCAGCAAAGAAATCAGCAATGATCCCAAGAATGTTCTACCATATCCCAAAACGATAAGCAGCCCAACTTACAAGAAAACAGGTGCTGGTCATACCGCAGAAGATCTCTTAAATAGGAGAAGAGGAAGAAGTGAGGAAGATTTATTTGATTAACAGTGATAAATACATGATAGCATAAACACTCTCTCTCTCTCTCTCTCTGTCTCTCTGTCTCTCTCTCTCTGTCTCTCTCTCTCTCTCTCTCTCTCTCACACACACACACACACACACACACACACACACACACACTATAGGAGTCTCCCATTTTTTCCCCAATCACAAACACATGGAAAGGGCTGAGAGAAAAATTAATCTATGTGATGTATTTGCATAGTTTTATAAATAAGACAAATTAGAAGAGAAAACACATTCAAAATTTAACCTGATTAAATATTTAATTCTGTCCTGAGTATTTGATATTTAATACAGTATAGTTAAACCAGTAGCAAAAAAAAAAAAAAGATTTTTAAAAGTGATTGGTAGTCTGTAAAATCCATCTAAACATTGCCCATTTGGCTAATAATATTGTTCTTGTACCTGTAAAACTTAGAATCTGATATGCAAAACTGTAATAACATGCTGATAATGGAAACATGAGATCAAAATATGTTATTCCTTATGCCCTTCAAGTTTAAATCCTACATATTTGTAAGATTAAAATTCATGTGTATCCATATTTTGATCAATTGACTAACTTTTTTCACTGTGAATAATTTGGGTTAGTACAAAAACAACAAAATTGTTTTTAAAAACTGCCTCCCCATAAATAAATATGTAATACTGTGGCTGATTTTCAAAGTGTGGGGAAAGGGATATGTTAAAAATGTTTGTCTTTCATTTGTAAAATGAGTAGATTTTGAAAAATCTTTTACAAATCTTGATCTTAGCCTGAGACAGGTTTTACTCTTTAACACTCCTACCATTTTTAAAAATCATATATAATTAATGGCTAATATAGGAGGATTCATAAAGCTGAAAAGGATCCAATGTGGCCTCTTTCATGTGAGGTATTTTAGAGGTCCAGAACTGAACTATATTAAGCAGCACATGAATAAGACTGTAAATAAATAAATGAAGAAAATAAAATCATGCAGCACAACTATACATCATTCTAAACACATTTTACATAATCAGACTAAGAAGCTGAAAACAGTCAACCTTAATTTAACCTCATATTAAAAAAAAACTTCAAAAGTTCTGCAGTTCACATTTGACCTTATGAAGATAAATAGTATTTTTTTTGTTGTTGTTTTCATATATCTTAAAAAGACAGAATTAAGTGAGCAATCTTGGAAAATCTTAGTTCATTTATTCAAAGCAATTCTTTTAATGTCTTTTTTAAAAAATCCAACAATTTATATCACTTTGCTTTGAATGCACTGGTATATCAATAGCTTTATAAATATAGCTAAATGACCTCTGTGCACAGGTTATAGGTAAAGAATTTGCTGGCTTTGATATTTGATGCCACCAAAAAAAAGTTCTTTTCAAGATAAGTTATTTGTTGGTAAGGATTCTAGCTTAGGAAACTAGCTTAGCATTGATTCAAAACCACTCTGAATGGTAAACTTTCTTTTTCTTGAATGTGATTTTACATCCTGGATAAAATTGATTTAAGTTCCTTTCATATTAAGGTTATTGAAATATTGTTTCATCGGAAATAAGAGAGGATGTAGTAAAGAGGCTGATATTAATTCGATTTACAATTGCATATAGTGTTATTTTTTTAAAGCCCTGCCTATTGCAACAGTAACCCTGGAATGACTGTTCTAAAAGCTTGCATTTTTAAAAAGGAAGTGATTAAGTAAAATTAAAGGTTCTATTGTAGTGAACACCTAACACAGATTTATTTCTGAATACTTGTTTTTTTGGATCTCACAGCAAAGAAACACCACTACTTAGGGTGAATTTCTGCCAAATTATAAAACAAAAATAAAAGCAAACAAACAAGACAACAACGACAACAACAAAAACCCTACAGACTTCCAAACATTCTTATCCATGAAGCATTGGTTTGTCTCCTAAAATGAGTATTATAACCTGGATTCTAGTGAAATTCTTGAATTCTGCTCTGTTGCTTTTCTTTTGGTTCACAATTTAGATGCCAACAAGAAAGATATCCTGGTATTTGGTCATGGGTTTTCTCTCAAATTTTAGTTGGTAAATTTTCTCTGCTTCACAAATTTCAATGGCATTAGAAATGAGATATAGCACATTCTTCTAATTAATAATGCAATGGTGCTTATGGGAAAACTTTACTGGTGTATGTAACAGTGATTATACTTGGAAGTAACACAACTGGGTATAGAAATCTATCTTACCCTACAGGAAAGTAGGAGGGGAGGGGAATAAGAGGAGGCAGAATATGAGAAGGAAGGGAAGATTTGGGGAGGTGGTAGTCAGAAGCAAAATACTTTTGAGGAGGGAAAGTATGAAAGGAGAGAGAATAGAATAAACAGGGAGGGAATAAGATGGAGGGAAATATAATTAGCAATAGTAACTGTGAAAAAAAAAATTGAAGGAAGTTTCTCTAGAAACTAGAGTCAAATTTATAAAAATAAAAGCCATTCTCCAATTGATAAAGGATGAAAAGATTTTAACAGTTTTCAGACAAAATAATCAGAGCTATCTATAGTCATATGAAAAGAATGCTCTTACTATTGATCAGAGTAATGCAAATTAAAACAATTCTGAGGTTTTGCCTCATGCCTATTAGATTGGCTAATAGGTCAGAAATGACGGATGGTGGAGGGGATGTGGAGAAAATGAGACATTAATGCATTGCTGGTGGAGTTGTGAACTGATTCAGCCATTCTGTAGAGCAATTTATAGCCAAAGGGCCATAAAACCATGCACCACCTTTCACCTAGCAATACCAGTACTAGAGTCATTTTCCTGCTCTCGTCCTCACTCAATTTAGGCACAATTGTGCATGACCTGGGGTTTTCTGTAAAGTTATTCCCCTTGGACAATTTATCTTCCACTTCTTCCTTGGCCATGAACTCATTGGAGGTACCTGTTAACATTTCTAACCAATATACATCAAGACTCTTCAATTCTTTTTGTTGCCCTGCTTCTTCTTCTTCTTCTTTCTCCCCTTCTTGTGACAAGTCTTGTTTTACAGGCTGCGACTCAGCTGATGTTCTTTCTAGCAAAGCTGACACAGTGTCCATGTCTAAGGGGCCTAATGAAGGCTGGCTCTGGTGAAACCCAACTTCACCTTCTTCTTCATTTTTTTCTGCAAGGAATTTGTTTGCAAGGAAGTAAGTTGTACCTCAAAGTGAAAAAAATCTTCTGCAACAGGGAAAATCTGTTAGACTGATCTGAGTTCTGGCCAGGCATTCCTTCTGTTAGGCTTTGCTGACAGAATAGACATTCATCTTTAAGGTCTTCTGCTGCAATGCCTCCTGGGGAATGGCTACTCTGAATATTTCATTAAACAAAATGAATTTTTCAGCAGGATGGACTTTTGTGCAAAAAGGACCGCTGAGGTTTGCTGAAGGGGGAAGTCATATAATCCTAAAATACACTCTTGAGTGCTCAAATATAGAGGAAATGAAGGTTTTTGAGTTATACTACAATCACCATTAAATTAGAACTCAACATCATATCTGTGTCCTATCTGCACTTGAGCAGTCTCTAGAATCAAAGCATCATCTTCACAGTAGAGAACATCTTCAATCTCACCAGGTTGTTTTACTGATGCTTCATAGACACTACTGTCTTCAGCCATGTACTCACCAGATATGGCAGCAGACACACAAACTGTTTTTTCACTCAAGCAAGTGGCCTACTGTCCTTGTGAACTGTTCTTCAATACCTGTAGTTCTTATACTTAATGGTGATAAAGACTGCCTAACACCTTTGTTAATATCTTTGCTATCTCCAAGAGCCTGTGATGCTACTCTTGTATCTGAGTCTAGCAGCATCTGATTTTTGGTAAAGCCAATGTCTGCAAAATAGCTAGTCGGTTCACAAGTCTCCAAAATCTATGGTGAGTTGGTGGAGAGGAGAATCCTGGGCAGACATCAAAGAAGTACCTTACAGAGCTAAAGGATAACTACGAGGGAACAAGGAGGACAGGGAAGATCTGGAAGAAAGGGACAGCACAGATTTGGGTGACTCAGTCAATTTTGAAGCATTGTCTGGTTCTGAGAATCAAGATGAGTCACTGTAGCCAAGCTGACTGTGGGACTTCACCACCTCAATTTCATGAATGGTGATCATGGTTCCAGAAAGAACATAGCAACTTTTTTTTCTTGTAATAGAAACTTTAGTTTATATTAATAATCCAAGTCTGGAATTTGATCCCCTTGGGTTGTTATAATAGAGCTCTGTGGAACTGAGGGAATTGAGTGACTCTCTGTTAGAGGTATTCAGAGACCCTTGACAGAATGCCAGTGATCCCAAGCTGCTTCCCAAAGACATGGACAAGGTGAGAGACTTTTAATCTGAGAAAGCAAATGAGCAGCTAATGTTGTAGTTTCTTCAATTCTTTGTAGCAGTGCTTTTTTTCTTTCTTCCAACTTTTAGCCTCTTGGACTAGAGCTCAACTGGATGTGTTTTTCATGGACAGTAGCTCTTTGTCTAGACACTTCCTTTGGCCTTGCAGGTAGTTCAAGGTGAGGTGTTACAAACTGAAGTTGTTTCAAAAATTCTCTTTAGTTAATCAGCATCAGTTTCTCCTTGACATCCAAGACCCGGGGCCAGGTCTCATTGTCTAACTTGGACAGTTCCATTTTTAAATGGCCCACACTTCTTTTTGCCTCTTCATATCATAGACTTAACCTGATCTCTTCTGCTGAGTTGACCCAACTTCTCACTCCAGAATCTCCAGAGATGCCTGTTTGTGATCCAGCATCAAGGGTCTGTCTGGAAAGAGTTAAATGAGAGCTCATGGAGTTACCCCTTAAGTCTGGTTCAGATCTCCCAATGTTTCAGTACAAATGACACCACTCCTATAGCTTAACAAGATTCTATATTAGATCTTGTTTCTCTCTCTCTCTCTCTCTCTCTCTCTTTCTCTCTTTCTCTCTCTCTCCCCTGTCCTCCCCTTCTCCTGAGGTAAGGACCTTTCTGATGGACTTTGTTTCAATCATAATACCTTTAACCTCATTGAGTTCATACCTACTATGGTCTCCAGACATTTTCTGGATTTTGTTGCATTTCTGTACTTTGTTGCAGTGTTTTGAAAACTTGTTCTTTGTACATAATTCTCACTTCATTTGTGAGAATTTTCACTTCAGTTTTTTCATTCTTAATGTTATAATGGAGATCTCAGCCTTCAGAATTTCAGGGTCATATTTAGCGCTGGATGAAGATCTTGAGAATGTCTGTGTGAGAACTTGACTTCTCCTTGTAATTGTATCATTTAATTGTATTTATTTATTCGGAGCCAGAGCAAATCTTTTCTCTTTTGTGTAGTACAGCTCCTTCTGTGTGCTGAGTGCATTTTGGACCACCATAAGATAGTCTTTCAGCACTCTATTTTTCTCCTCCATTGTTTTCTGGGATCTTCTATCTGTGTGGTATTATTGATGTAGTCAATGTAGTAGACACCAATCTGATGGTCAAATACTACTTCCTATCCTCATACAGCTCATCTCCAACACAATTCGTAATTGAGAAGACTTTGGATAACCTGTCCTGAGGGTCAATCCAGTTGGTCTTCTTGGTATTGTAGTAGATGTAAAAACTCTTGCCATCATAGCCCCTGGACTCCTCTCAGCTCTACGCGAGTGGCAGCTTCCCATTCCTGGCTTTCTTAGTCATGGTCATTGGCAGGGCTCTAACTCCTCCATATAAGAACTGGACAGGAAGCACTTGATGGACACACAAGTACAGGTCAACCCTAGGAGTTCTACAGGCAGTAGGAAGGGCACCACATGACACTGCATGGCACCATATTACCTGAGTATTGAAGAAAGATCACGATTTTCATCTCAATTTTCCCCATTTGTTTTCAATTTGTCACAGTTAATGCAGAAATGGAAGGGGCTTAAGAACTATTTTTTATTCTTTCTTTCATAAGTTATATACTATCTCACCTAATATTCAACATACTAATGATAAGCCTTCCTACAATTAGCTAAATTGGCCTTCAAACATGAGGTAGGAACTATATAGTGCTGGTCCTTGGCTCAGGCATATAAGCTATTACCAAGGCTGTAGTCAAAGCCTTCATAACTTAGTAGAGTCTACCAGAGCTTCTTCATCGTACAATCTTCAGTAACCCATGGCCGTTTTCATATTACCATGATATTACCATATCAAACTGGGACTTCCATGAGGTCATAGATTCCATTCTGAAATATAACTAGACTTCTCGGGGGGAGGGGGGGCGACAGCACAGATGAAGAGGGGACCTGGACACTGAACGGAGTTCTGAACTGTTTAATTATGATAAACTAGAGAATTTTAGGAAATTTGATTCGAATCACTTTTCCCCAATGAATATGAAATTAGCTACATTGATGGCATGTGCTTTTCACAGCAGGGGTAAATAATGAGCAAAATCATGAATTATGATTATTTTTATATTTCTATTATCCAGGAAAATCATTGATTGAAATACACCCTCCTTAATTTGTATACTGAATACACAGAAATGTTTGAAGAATGTGGAAATGTCTTCTTGATCTAAAATCTAAGATTTTCATTTGCTAAGAGAGTATAAGCAAAGCTTCCTCATGTCTTAAGTCAAAATATACTTTTATTTACCAAAGTCTTACAATCAGGGCAACATCTTTTAGTTAAATCTTTTAGAACTGAAGCATAAAACAGCAGAGCAATTTGTGTCCTTATTTGTTGTACTTAGCTACAGTAATGAAAAATAAGTCCGGGATTTGTTCGTCATTACGCATAGGGTAAATGTAAAAAACAAACAACAAAACAGCCTTCTACAATGCATGTGCAGAGGAAGGAAACAACAGAATAAAGAAAGGGGGGAATTCAGAATCTGTTTTGAGCTTTCCATGACCTAAGACCAATTCATATTTTTCTTGGAGGCTTTAGATGTAGGAGTTTTGACTTTGTTGCCTTCTTCTGATTATGTATTTTGATCATCCTTGTCACTGTAGTCACTTTTAGTTTTTGCTTTTTGGAGGGGGGAAGGTAGGGCAATTGAAGTTAAGTGACTTGCCCAAGGTCACACAGCTAGTGTTGTGTTAAATGTCTGGGGCTGGATATGAACTCAGGTCCTCCTGACTCCAGGGCTGGTGCTCTATTTACTGTGCCACCTAGCTGTCCCCCCATAGTAATTTTCTATAGTCAGAATTTTTTTTTCCTTTTGCTGAGTTGTTGGCTCGTTCTCCTAGTCTATTACTTAACTTTTAACTCTTTGTTAAAGTAGGGCTCTGCCACCAAGGTGAAGGGTGTACTGTCCTAGGCTTAAGCGGTTTTTTTTTTTTTAATTTGTTTGCTTGTTTTTTTACGGCTGTTTTCAGAGATACCTCTAAGGACCTGTAAGTTTTCAGTTCTTCCAGGGTGGTATGATCTGAGAAGAAGTGTTTACTACTCTGCTGGCCTGTGCTCTGCTCTGTGAGTGATCACAAGCACTCTTTCCTGCTTTGGGACTCTGAGGAAGTCACTCCCTTCACTGTGGCCATAAGCTCTGCTATGCTAGTGCTCCTCCTCACTCTAGGACTACAACCTAAGGCTGGGACCCAGATGTGAGTATAGGCAAAGAACAAATTTTGCTAGCAAAAAGAACCCTGTAATCTCCTTCTGATCAGTTGTCTAACCCCCTTACCATCTGTGGGCTGAGAGGTCCAGAAGCAGCAGCTGCCGCTGCTGCTGCCAATGGTGATTCAGTCACTCTCAAGGCCTGCTCTGGGTTTGCTAGGGCCTTGTTTGTGCTAGCACAGCTTGTACCAAACTGTGTTTCACTCTCACTTAGGTGCAACAGACCTGCTGACCTTTTAAGCTGTCTTGGACTGGAAATTTGTTTCACTCCATCATTTTGTGGGTTCTGCTGCTCTGGAATTTGTTTAGATTCATTTTTTAAAGGTATTTGGAGGGGTTTGAGGGAGTACTCAGACAAGTTCCTTCCTTTGCTCTGCAATCTTGGCTCCACCTCTCTATAGATCAAATTTCCAGATGATGATTTCCATTATATTGTGAAGTTCTTGAAGGCAGGGATTGCCTTTGCCTCTTTTTATATCCTGAGAGCTTAGCACAGTGCCTGGCAGATACTAAGTACTTTGTTAATGTTTATTGACTGAGCAACTATAATTGAGTCCCTATCCAAGATCCAAGGATAGATGAATAAAACAATGTATTCCTTACCTAAATTTAATAATCATATTTTATGGAGTTAAATGGTTTACTAAAGGTAAAATGACAAAGCCAAGGAAAAAATATGCATATGTGTGTACACATGTGTGTGTATATATATACATATGTGTGTACACATGTGTGTATATACAGACATACACATGGAGTCTCAACATTAAGAGTTCTAAGCTTTTTTTTTTTTTTTAAGAAATCTACTTTTCACTTCCCTTAGTGCAGGGGTCAAAGCTGCAGTAAAGTCTTATTCCACTTTCTTATTGTGGTACAGAAGAAACTACTTCCATTTAAGCAGTTATTGGCAGAGAAGGATCTGAGTAATGGAAAACACTGGTAACAGATTGTATACCTTTGGTGAAGCAATCAGCCCACATTAGAAGAGCCTCATCATTAATGTGGCCATTGGCTTCCAGGTGATTTTTTTTTTGGCCACACAATTATTTAAAGTATTGACTATAGTATAGAAGATAAAATAATTTGTGCCCTTGGAGGTAGTTCCCCAATGATAAGAAATAGGAAATCAACACTCTTGAAGATGAGATCAATGGAGCAAAGCAGGAAGAAATTTAATGTGATGATTGAAACAGCAAAAGAAGAAGGAAACTTTACCCCCTTGCTTGCTGGAAATACTTTAAAAAATACCAGAACTGAAACAGTGAAGAATGTGGAGGGGAGAATGGAATTTTAGTATAATAGTGGCAAGTAGAGTTGCAGGGCTCCAGGTAAGGTTCTAAAATTTATAGGTAGATTCAATGGTACTTGCAAGAGACCCTTGCTTGGCAGCATCTATGATCGTGGATCATTGTAATGTATTTTTATAAAGAAATATTTTATTACTTTCACAAAAATATATTCAGTTCACTATCCAGAAACCGCTTGATATGAAATATGGAAGTCAACCTTTCTATGGTGAATGAGTCTGTACCCTCTTGAGATCTGTGGGGTTTTTATCTCTTAAGTTTTCAATTAGTTCACTTTGTGAAACATAATATTTAATTTCTTATAACAAAAATACTGAGCATTATGGAGCCTTCTATAGATTCTCCTCTGGTAAACTATTGACAAAATACTGGCCCACATGCAATCATTGCCCTGCTTGCCATCCTCATGACTTAATGTAATAAAAATTGTAGGATCTTTATCAATTCTATTTTCTAGCATCATCGTGCTTCTCAATCTTAATGTTTCATTATTATGATCTGGCATCCTGGATAGCTACATTTTTAAAAGGATAAAAAGAAGCCATCCATTTTCATACTAGGAAAATTAAAAAGTCAAAATGGACTTATTCATGCATATAGGACCTATCTTAATTGTCCTGATCCTGCAAGTGAGGAAACTACATTAACACTTTCAGGTCATAAAATTTTGTAAATTATGGCTATAGAGCCCTAATTATTTTACTGGCCTGGAAAACTTCCTGCTGTGACTAATTTTACTTCAATGGGGTATGTTGCTTAGTGACTGAGTAGGATGGACTATTCATAATAATGCATAAAATACCAGTCAAACTCTGGAATACTTCACAAGAATCATATAATGGTAGAGTAAGGAGAGATCTTGGATATATATATATATATATATATATATGTATATATGTATATATATGTATATGTATATATATATATATATATATATATAGAACATAAACATATATATGTATGTTATAATTCATGCTTCTACTCATTGTAGGAATTCCTTCAACAAGACTTCCTTCTTGCCAATTATCCAACTGCTGTTTGATTACATGCATTGACAGGAACATTATTACTTTACAAGATGGCACGTTCAATTTTTCAACAGCTCTGATTTAGAAAGAATTTGTTATTATCGATCTTCTCTGTAAGTCTTATTCATTGTTCTTAGTTCCGTCCTCCAGAGCAACACAAAACAAGCTTATTCCTTTTTCCTGGATGATACTTCTCAAAGTGTTTGAAGACATTCAGAAGGATGTGCTAGGGTAAAGAATTACCAGG
The DNA here is from genome assembly GCA_028646515.1 of Pseudochirops corinnae. Lineage (NCBI taxonomy): Eukaryota > Metazoa > Chordata > Mammalia > Diprotodontia > Pseudocheiridae > Pseudochirops > Pseudochirops corinnae. The sequence goes on from CM053585.1 coordinate 476,231,970, forward strand.
TGACTTTTGAAGTCCTCTGTAATTTTGATGCTTGGTGATCTCATGAAATCACCTTTATTATTTTCTTCTCAAAGCTAAATATCTACAGTTCCTTCTGATATGTCTCCAATCACGTTTCCAAAAGCCTCACTATCATGGTGAACCTTCTTTTGGATATACTATAGTTTGTCTATATGTTTTTAAAAAGGTGGCAAATATTATAGATGTGTTTTGACCATATATACATCTTCAGTGTAGAATAGAATTATCATACCTTGAAAATGAATACTATATCTACTAATTCATTCTAAGATTGTATTGTTTGGTATTTTGTTTTATTTTTGTTTTTAGAAATTACATCATAGTGTCAACTTATCAATGTGGTATGAGCATATGACCCAGTCCCCAATCTTGCTTTCTGGGATAACATACTTACCTCACCCTGCTCTTACACAGGCAAGTCTAGGCTCCCATTCAGCTGTGATTCAACTCTTTCAGAGTCCTAGGGGTGACCCTGTAAAAAAAGAAATATACTTCTCTCCTTCTCCTACTCTTATCACTTTAATTCTGAAGAATTCACTGGCAAACTTATATTTATATATATTTTAAAAAATCCTAGCTACTACTTTGGAACAATGATCTTTGGATCTTAAAAGCAATAATTTAATAATAATGTAAAAGGAAAAGATAATCAATAGATAAAAATGTCCAGATGCAGGAATGATTAACACATGACAGCTCCCACATAACTTAGGGTCACAATCTTCCACCAAAATACTCTGTGTCTATGGGGGAAGTCAGACACTAGTCAGGGAGCAACATGATTTAGGAAAACCTATGTGCTTGGAGCAACTATCATCTCTGGATTGTAAGCTTTAACATTAACTAATGTGCCCAAGGTTATACAAATAGGAATGACAAAGCAAGGATTTGAACCCATGCCCTACAATTTCCATTGTTCCAAAATGAACTCCATCTCTCAGAACCTGTAGTAATGTAAAATTACAATAGGACAGGATATTGAAGTGATACAATACAGCAGCTTCATTGCCTACTGATGTATGAGCAAAGAGGCAAGTATCTATCATCTATAAACACATAGAAGGAAATGACTGAAAAGTAAGCTTTAAAAAAAATAAATGATACAATTTTATAGTGAGTTCTTTTAGAAAATTTAAATAACTGAACATCCTTGAGTGGGATCCACAATGAAGCTGCTTCCTACCAAATTCTTTCTCCCAGCCATCAATGGAAATGAAGTTTAAGTCAATTGCAAATGTCAAGTTGAAAATCATTACAGATATTTACTAAAATACCTGGCTTAACCCTCCCCCAAAAAAGGGTACAACACACTAAAAAGTAAAGATTTTTAAGGAATTATTTTGTTTATATGTAATCCATACCAATTGAATTTAAATAATATTCAATAATGTTATCACCAGCAAAAGTCTTTAGGCATTGGAACAGCTAAAATGAGAATATGAGCCAACTATTTATATTCAGCAATGGCACGTAGGTAAAAAAAAAAAAAATCTGTGCAGAGTTTTAGAGTGCCTGAAATATATTGCAAAATAGTCATTCCTGTCTCATTTCAAGATATCTATTTTTATCTTCAAAGAGAATTTAAACTTGGAAAATTTCAACAACTGGAATTATAGGTCTCAGCTAAGAAATCTGAATAGTCAGTGATATGCAGTTTCCAAAAATGCTCAAAGTGGCATGATTATCCTATTTGGTACTAACTTTTGAAAACTAAATGTGATGGTCATTTTGTTAGTCATTATTTCCTACTTCAGGAATATGTATCAATAATCTCTTAATCCCAAAGTGAAGTCAATTTCTTCCTAAGAAAATATTAAATAGACAAATAGAAATTAGCAGATTTTTTGAATGATTAAACTCACTGTATTTCTACTTCACCATTTTTACCATCAGTATAACCCTGCAAGTATTTATTGAATGCATACTATAAGCCTTACCCTGTTAAGGAATATGGTAGAACATATGATTTCTGTCCTTGAACCTCCCATTATATTAGTTTATTAATTCATTCAATAAATATTTATTGAGCATCAAGGTACATGAGGTTGTACTAGGTATTGTAGATGTTAAAAAAAAAGATCAAAGGATCATGATAATTTTTTTAAAGTAGATCATGAAAAATTAGCAATTGTTATTGTAGTGTTAACAATTATATTCTTCCAGTGATGACATATGGCTGCAAGTCACAGAAAATTATTCTCAGGAGACCTGAAAAGTCAATGGAGAGACAAATTGCCTTTGAGATGTATAAAGAACAACATCAGAGAAATGTAGGACTAGGAGAAAAATACGGGCCAATCTTAGTCTAAGAAATGGACAGCATGCCTCCACAGAATAGCAAGTTATGTTGAGGAAGGCTCCCAACCCTTTGGATTGAAACCCTATGGTAGATTTAAATGAACTCAAAAACAAGGTTCACTCAGAACGGGCAGGCATAGGTGGGCAATGAGATCATTTGTTAGAGTAATGAAATCACAGATCCTGACATATCAAAATAATAATAATGAACATATTCATGGCACTTTGAGATTTGCAAAGTGCTTTACACAAATATTTCCACATATACAAAATTTAAAAAAATAAGCAAACAAATAAAAGACAGTGTGTGGATAGGCTCATGGAGAAGGTGGCTTTTGAGTTGGCATATGATTTCTGTAGCTGAAGATTGGGAATACAACATTCCAGGGAACTAAAACAATGTGAGTAAAGACACAAAGGACATCCACTGTAATAGTAATTAAAAATAAGATGCTCAGTATGCTGAAATGGATTTATCCATATAGAAGATGGATTTATAGAAGTAGATGGGAAAGGTTAAAGAGAGATTAGAAGCAAGCCTAGCACAAGACCTTACAGGTAAGACTTCAATATTTGGAGTCAAGAAGTGTAAATTTTGGCTTCCCTATGTATTCCTTTGGGGCAAGTCAGAGAAATCGTCTATAAAATGAAAGAATTAGGCTGAATAATCTCTCTTTTCCATTTTTAAAGTATGATCACTGAAGAATGCTTATTGGTAAAAGAAAAATAGACCTAGAAATATAAATAAGAGTAAACTATTTCTTTTACAATTCTTTTTCTAGTTCGATTGTAACGGCATTGGAAACAGTACAAATTTCACTGCGAAAAAGTTCTTTAGGTAAAAATATATAGATATCTGAATGTTACATGTTTACATATATAACATTATCAGCAAATTGAACTAGCTATCACATGAAAGTAGTGCTAAATCATTTGTTAAACAATATTGTTTAAACATTTTAAAGTCAATAAAATAGTTTTAATGCATACCTTTTAACTTGTTTCCCTAAATTCCCTTCTGCTCCAAAAAGATACTTTCTAAAAGTATCAGATAATCTCATCATTCTAGTCTTTTCTCAATTGTATAAGGAGTGAAGAACTCAAGGTTAAGTAGTATACACAGCTGTAATTAGTGATTCACAAGGAGAAAGTAAAAAAGAACTTGCTAATCTCTTTTCACATGTTACTCCCAAGAATAATGGTTTTTATTTTTTCACTTGTATGAGTTTTAAATAACTGTGACTCCCAAAGAAAACATTTATTCACCATGGTTTTAGTATTTAAAATATCTGCTAAAGATGCTTTCAAGAGCCTAAGATTCCATCAGGTAACTTTCCTTGGAAAGTGGAGACTGGGGGGGGGGGGGGGCAGGGGAAGGGAGAGCCAAGATGGCATAGTAAAAGCAAGAATTTGCTTGAGCCCTGCTTCAACCACCTCCAATACCTGTAAAAAAATGACTCTAAATAAATTTTTTAAAGCTACAAAACCCACAAAGTAAAAGAAAGAATCAAATCTCCCTCAGAAGGCAGAAGGCAGGGGGACAGAAAGGGTCCATTGCACTGTGCTGGGAGCCAAGTGCAGTCCTGCATGAGCCATGCCAGCCCAGACCTGGGGTGGCCCGACCAGGAGCCCAGACAGGCCAAAGCAGACTTCAGGAGAATGAATCACCAGCAGCTGTGGCAGTTTCCAGACTTTTCAACCCATAAACACTAAAGAGAAAGTAAAAGGTCAGTGGGGAACCCTGTTGGAACTGGGTGACAGAAGTGCACAGTCCGACCCCCACCCCTGGGGCACGAGGCTGCCTCTGGAGCTCTTTGTCTGCAGATTGTAGGGGGACCAAGCAGCCATTCAGAGGGTAATCACTCTTGCTTTGAACTGCTTGGATCTGGGTCAGTCTTGGGCGGTAGTCATGGGGTGAGGAACGCCAGTATGCCAGAGCTTGTAGTAGCTGTAGAGAGGGTGCCCTCCTTATAGCTCTGACTACTGTGAAAACCCCAGCAATTTGGGATACAGCTCTCTCCACTCTGGAAGCAGAGTTCTACCATGGCAAAGAGCTCAAAACTCAAGTCATTGGTTGGGAAGATAAGCAAATGGAGGAAGTGCAATCAGACTATAGAATCCTTTTTTGGGAACAAAAAGGATCAAAACATAGAACCAGAAGAAGACAACAAAGGCAAAATTTCTGCAATAAAAGCCTCAAAGAAAAATGTGAACTAGTTACAAGCCATGGAGGAGCTCAAGAAGGATTTTAAAAATAAAATAAGAGAAGTGGGAGAAATATTGGGAAGAGAAATGAGAATGATACAAGAAAATGATGAAAAGTGAGTCAACAGCCTGACTGAAGAAAATAACACCTTAAAAACCAGACTAACTCAAACGGCAAAAGAGGCCTAAAAAGCCAATTAGGTAAAGAACGCCTTAAAAAGTCAAGTTGGCCAAATGGGAAAGGAATTTCAAAAACTCATTGTGGAGAATAATTCCTTCAGAATTAGATTGGAGCAAATGGAAGCTAATGACATTATGAGAAAATAAGATACTATAGAACAGATTCTAACAAATGAAAAAAATAGAAGGCAATGTGAAATATCTCATTGGAAAAACCATTGACCTGGAAAATAGATCCAGGAGAGACAATTTTAAAATTATTGGACTACCTGAAAGCCATGTATCAGCAAGCACCCTAGGACACCCAGGATGGCTGCTAGCATAGTTTCTTAGATCTGCTTTTCTAAAGGAAAGCAACTCAAAATGGGTTAACAATCTTACTTTAATCAATCAAACATATATCATCTACTTAGTTCAGGGGAAAGAGTTAGCACCTTGAATTTCAGAGAATAAAAACAGAATACAAA
>CM053585.1:476237640-476277017 GCA_028646515.1 Pseudochirops corinnae
ACATTAATATAGTTATATGATATATAATATATGGTTCCTTTCATTATCATTTAATTTCCTTATGTATATCTTTATGTAGTGAATTTTTGTTTTTGGTCTGATAGCCTAATTGCAACTACAGATTTTTTGGATTCAACATAGTAAATTTTGTTCCTGCCCCTAATTTTTATTCTGTGTATTTCTTTTTCAGTTGTGGGTTCTTTATTTATTTTCAGTAAGCAAAAGACAGTAAGGTTTTGTATTCTTATCCTTTTTGCCACTCTTGTTTTTTTTTATCTGATCGCTTAAACTATTCACTTTAAAAGTTATGATTGTTAGTGTTATATTTTCTCCATTTGTCTCTAATATTTTTTTCTGAATTGCATGTATATATGTGTATATATATTTATACACATATATACATACACACACATATAAGTGTGTGTATGTGTATGTGTGTGTGTGTGTGTATTTTTCCTGTTATTCTATAAAAACAGCCTTTCTCAGAGGCTTTCTTCCCTTTTCCTCAAGTCCCTCTCCCTCTTTCCCTAGTTTTAGAGTTTTGCTTGATTCTTTTTTTTTTTAACTTTTCCTTTTATTTAGTTATCTTTTTATCTAGTTTCTTTTTATCTACTTACAGATTCTTTTTAGGACTCAGGAGGGAGAGAAAGACTAAGGGAAGGAATCAACATGTAAAGGAGTCAACATCTTGATCATGTACCTAATTCATTCTCCTTCCTCCCCCACTCCATTCAAGTAGTTAAGTAAAATTCTTTGTCTCCTCTACTTTACTACTTAAACATCTTTTCTGTGATTAAAAAAAAAAAATTCCTTTACCTCAAACTCCTCTGCACCTGGGAGTGGAAGGAAGAAGTGGAGCACTCTGTGCTTGTTGCAGTGGAATGATGGAGTGTGGGGAGCAGCTAAAGTTGTACTGTCAGAGACTGCAGCAGCTGCAGGGAATTGCTGAGTGACCTTTAATCACAAGCCTCTGGCTTCCATTATATAATATGGGAGCTAGTGTTGAATGTTATTGATTAGAGATTCATGTTCTCTGCTGTCAATTCATTAGGTTGTATTCTTGGTATCATAGTCCATCAAAACAACTGCAGTTGCTTTAACTCTATTGCAAAAACTTAAATTTTAGAGAATTTTGAAAGGATGCGAAGAATGGAGAAAATGTCTAGTCTACTATCTAGTTCATGTGATCCAAATGTGCTTTGACTCATTGATTAAAGAAGACTGGGCTGGTTCTTGATAACCTCATCTAGAGAAATTATCAAACAGGAGAAGACTGTACGTCGTTCCCATCTTTACCGTCCTGCTTATCCATTCTTATGGTAATGGGGGTGAGGGAGACAGGGAGAAGGAATATACTCAGGGATGGATATATTCCCTTTGAAACTCTCCTGTCTTTTGTCAGACTTGTTTTTGTTTTTTATAAAGAAATAAAACGTATTAATGTCAAACAAAGAAGTTTATGTGGGTCAGCTCCAGGGTCATTTGTCCCAGTTAACAGATAATGCATTTTAATACTTACTTTCAGGGAAATAATATCCCCACCTGTGTTATTTCAAAGTAGTGAATCTTTAATGGTGAAAATTTGAGGTCAAGTTTCATTGTTCCTACAGTAATAGTAGTCCCAACAGATCAGTTGGAAAGGGAAAATTGCCAGAGACAGAAAGGAATCAAAGAGGTTTTATTGAGTTAACCAGCAAGGGGGCCTTGTCTTACAGGGGCAGAGATTCCTTGAAGGAACAAAAGGAGAAAGATTATATAGGTTTTAATTAGGTGGGGAGATAAATTGGTACAGGGCATCTCTTTTTTTAATATTCTTTTTGTCGTTGTTGTTGTTATTAATTTATTTTTAGTTTTCAGCATTCACTTTCACAAGATTTTGAGATCCAAATTTTCTCTCCATCTCTTCCCTTCCCCTACCCCAATACGGCGTACATTCTGATTACCCTTTCCCCCAGTCTGCCCTGCCTCCTATTACCACCCTCTGCCCTTATATTTTCCTGTAAGACAAGATAGATCTATACTCCATTGCCTGCATATCTTACTTCCCAGTTGTATGTAAAAACAGTTTTTAACATTTGTTTTTAAAACTTTGAGTTCTAAATTCTCTCCCTTCTTCCCTCCCCATTCACTCTCACTGAGAAGGCAAGCAATTCAATATATGTTATACATGTGTAGTTATACAAAACACTTCCATAATAGTCATGTAATTGTGAGAAACATGCCCGTTCTAGAAAGAACAATACTCGTTGTTGAAACCAGGAAAGCTCTCGTTTTATTTTACATTTATTTTATATGTCTTGTGAATGGTTAACTCCCTAAAGGAGCATACCTGCTCAGACAAATGCAAGTCTACTTATCCCTAGTTCCTGATTTGAATTTCCTCCTTGGTTCCCCATTGGCTGAATGCAACTTCCTGAACCGCTTCTTTCATGTTCTCCACTTGATATATTCACCCTCCCTTGTCATACATCACTTGTGCATTTCAATTAGCTTGCTCTGCTCTGGGGGTGTGTTGGATAATATTAAACAGCTTGTTAAGCATGTGAATAAGAGTCTGACTTTTTATTTGATCGGAAGCTTGGTTCTTTGAGGTCATAGCTCTGATTAGAACCAGTCACCTCTGACTTACATCCTGTTATCATTCCTGCTTTCACTCCTGCAAAGCTGAGAGTAGTATTATACCTGTGAAAACAGAATTCCTTCCTTTGTTTCTCACATTGTGAAAGACTAACTGTATATCCCTCCATGCTATGCTGCAAACCATTTATTCTATTCTCTCTTTGATCTTATCCCTCCTCAAAAGTGTTTGCTTCTGACCATCCCCTCCCCCTCTCTGCCATCCCCTTCTCTCTTTTCCCCTTCCCCTTACTTTCCTCTTGGGTAAGACAGATTTCCATACCCAATTGAGCATGTTAGTTATTCCCTCCTTAAGCCAAATCTGATGAGAGTAAAATTCACTCATTCCCTCTCACTTCCTCCATCTTCACCTCCAATGTAAAAGCTTTTTCTTGCCCTTTTGTGTGAGATGATTTACCCCATTCTACTTCTCCTTCTCCCAGTATATTCAGGGCACCTCTTTGTACAGGATAGAGACTGAAGAGGTTTACCCACCAAGAGGCTTAGGGTTGCCTGAGACCCCAAAATACCAACATGCCAGGTCCTGCTGAAAGAATTCAACTCCAGTCTTCTCAGCCAAAGAAAAGTAAAGTTTACTGAAAGTTCATTAAAAGTTCACCATGTAGGGTAGACTCTTAAGGAGCCAGTCTATGCTAGGTCATTCTATGTCACTTTCACAGAGCAAGTCTGTGCTAGGGCATTCTGTGGCTCTCTCACACACATGGAGGGGAGATGGGATTCTATATACCAAAAGGTTGGGGGAGGAATCAAGGGGTCATCTAGAGGAGGAGTTTGGGGAGGATCTTCAGGAGAAGTCAGATGAGGTCAGACTCCAATAATGAGTGATTAAGGGTGGGAAGTTGCTGGAGGCTACCTGGAGACCATAGACAATGGTGGGCCAAGCCAGTTCAAGGGTTGGAACAGAAACATTAAGGGTGGGAAACTATTGGAACAAAGGAGGGCTAAAGACTTGGGCAGAGACACAACTTAGGGCCCATAACCTCAGGCAAATGCTTTCCCTTGGGAAGATTCTAGGAGAGCTGTACCTCAAAGATTCAAGGAGAGCTCAAGGGGACTCCCAGAGCCTACACCTCATCAGAGACCACAGGAGAGCTGTACCTCAAAGATTCAAGGAGAGCTCAAGGGGGCTCCCAGAGCCTACACCTCATCAGAGACCACTATCAGATCTTTAAAATCTGAGTCTGAGTCTGAAAGCAGAAAGAATCCTTTATTCTTTCTCATGAGAAAGGGCACAGGCCTCAATGCTGAAGGGGCATCAACCAGGGAGTGCAAATTGAGGAAATTTACAGGCCTCTGTTATCCTAATCCTAACCCGGCCCACTCCCCTGACCCTCTCACCATTGGTCATTGAGGTGGGCTCACAATCTCAAACTAATTGCCAAACTATCTCAATCTTTTGTTACCATAATTATTCATGAATTAGTATCCTGGCAGAGGATGATGTTTTCCAATGCCTCATTATGCACCAAATTTGGAGACAGCCAATGAGAGTTACAGCTGACAATCCCTTATTACCATAATTATTCATTTGAGTCTTCTACCCAATCAGAAGGAAGCATCTTTCAATCCCTTATGCATATCTACACACCAAATTTGGGGGGCAACCAATGAGAAGTAGGCTAGTGTTGTTTCCTTTAAGTTTTGTTACCTCCTTCCAGGACCTGTAGAAACTTAACCCTTTGCTATATCTCTCACATCTTGATTGATCTGGATACTTATTAAGGGATTAGGGATAAGATTGGGGGCATGTAACAGGGAAGGCAATTGTTTGGGTTAGCTGTTCCTCCTGACTGCCCTAATAGATAGGATTGTTTGGGTAATTGCAGTTTCCCCAGAAAGGAAGGTTCCAGATAGGGTAGGGATGCAGTACAAACACCACTGGAGACAAGATAGAACTTCTGAGAAAATAGATTTGCATCAGTTTTCTTGACTAGCTATAGTAGCATAGAATTTTTAAAAGCAGGATGTGCCATACAATATCTTTGAATTATATCAGTTATACATGTGGCTTTCTACTCTACCTACATAAGAAAATATCACTGAACAGATATATCTATAACATGGCAGTTGCTTTCCACTTTGTTTTGGAAATAGCACTTAACTATGATTCCGAAGGAAAGATAGTAACTTACTTTGTAATCTTGGGAAAGCCATTTTCACTGAGCCAATTTTCTTTACCCACAAAAAGATCTCTAAGATATCTTCCAGATTTTAAAGAGAGAAATGTCTATAGGGGGGATTTCATTTTCATTCTTCTAAATTTAAAGATTTTATGTAGCATACTTATTAACCTGTTTAATAACCCAAAAATTGTCTTCTCAACTGTTTTCCAGTCTGATACTTCTGACAACCTTTAGGATGCCTGAAGACTGAATTTGCACACCTGGTAGTTATCTCAAGCTCTATGTGCTCAAAACATTTATTTCCCTCTCAAACTAGTTTTCTTCCCAAGTATCTTCTTTCTCTTAAGTGGTACCGAAAATATCTAATACTAAAAACTCTGGAATCATCTGACCTTATCATTCACCTATATTTGTTTATCGATTTATTCATTTATCTATCAATTTATTGAAAAAGTTTTTATTAATACATTTTCTTTTTCATCATAGTCATTTTCAGATTCAGCAGTTTTGACAAAAGGAAAAAAAAAGTTAAGCAAAAATAATGGAGAGAGCACAAATAACACATGCATCATTCTGTTAAGGCTTGAGGGTTTTAGGGGTGCTTGAGACCCCAAAATACCAACATGCCAGGTCCTGTAGAAGGCTTCCCTCAGTCAAAGAAAAGCAAAGTTTATTAAACATTCACCATAATGTGTAGACTCTTAAAGAGCCTAAGTATTTGTGGGAGAGATCTAGGGGTGGTCTAGAGGAGGAGTTGGGGAGGGTCTTGAAGAAGAGTCTAAGGAGGATCTTGACCAGGACTGAGGTCAGACTCCAGGAATGGGATTAAAGGTGGGAAGTAGCTGAAGGTTACCAGGAGATGACAGACAATGGAGGGCTAGGTCAGTTTAAGGTTAACAGATTTGGGTATAGATATTTTGATAGGATCAGGGGTGGGAAGTAGCTGGACAATGGAGGTCTAGCCACCTTAAGAATAACAGAGATTTGACCTTAGGCAAATGCCTCATCATGTGGGAAGATTCAAGGGGTTTCCTAGAACCTAAACGCCATCAATTCCATATTTGTAAGTTTTCCATCTCTACCAAAACATGGGTCTGAATTCTTTAATTTGTTCTTCAAAACCAAGACTGTTCATTACAACTGTTTAAACCTCACAAAATTTAGTTGTTTTTGTTTTTTAGTGTTCTTTCTATTTATATGATTTTAGTTGCTATATATAAAGATATTTACATTTATGTATAGACATCAGACATTATCTGTCTATCTCTCTAGTTTTCCTGGTTCTGCTTACTTCACTATGAAAGTTTACTTATATTTCTCGTATTTACTTTTTCATTCTTTTTTTTCTTAACTGCACTTATCTTTCTCATGTTTCTCTTGGAGTAATTTTAAGTAGAATGTCCTGTTTCTTTTGGGCAGGTGAACCAAATGTTTTTTTTTTTTCTTACAGAACAATCTTTTCAAATAATTAAGCTTAGTTTGATTAGACTATAATATTCCAATTTTTCTTTGATTTCTTACAATTAATAGTACTAGACCATTGAAATGTATTTCCCTTGTTAGTCAAAGGTCTTTTTCTCCAATGTTTAAAACTGGGGTGAGAGGGGGGCACTGAATTTCTGCACATTGAAACACCATACATTTTGCAATTTTAAACTTGGGAGTGCCTTTTTCCCAGTGATCTGTGAAGTATATCAGAACTTTATCATCTGTTTTCAGTATCTCTGGGTGGATATCTTGCAATATTTGCTATAGCATAGTATCTAGGCTTTTTTAACTCATGGTTTTTGTTTTTTGTTTTTGGGTTGTTTTTTTTTTTTTTTCTGAGAGACATGATGCTTACATTATCTTGGTGTATCCTGTCTTTAATATCATTTGCTTAAACTTATATAGAATTCACATGTTCATCCAGAGCTATAATTGGTGGGGTACAGGCTCTGGGAATCCCCTTGAACTCTCCTTGAATCTTCCCACTTGATCTGACATTCTACTGAGGCTATAAGCCTTTAATTATCACTAAGGCCAAATCTCAGTTACCTTTAACCTAGCCTAGCCCTCCCTCTGTTACCTTCCAACTGTCTGTTTCCTTCCAGTCGCCTTTGGCTACTTCCCACCCTGAATCCTATCTTGGTTTCTGGCCTCCAAGTCACCTCGGACTTCTGGCCACTGCCATCAAGATCCTCCCTAGATCCCTCTGACCTCTAGGCACTCCAGTCTACTGGCTACTCACATCAAGATCCTCCCTGGCCTCCACTCACCCCAAACTACTTGGCCACACTTAGATCTCTCCCTCAGTCTTTCTATATATAAGATCCATCTTTCTTCCATAAAGGTGCTCTGACTCATCTGCCAATATGGCAGATCTTTAATAAATTTTTTTCTTTGGCTGAAAAGCTTGGGTTGAATTCATTCAAGCAGGACCTTAGTGTCACTATTTCGAGATCCCAGCACCCCTATACCTCAACATTGTCTTTGATGACTTCTGTTATTTTTTTCTTTCATCTTTGTATTTTTTACTTCTGGAACTATTATTCTCTCTTACAAAGCTTCTAACATTTCAGAAAAATTCTGTCGTGTTCTAAATTGTCTACTCTTGTCTCAGTGGCTTTTAAAAAATTTCTCATTCTGAAACTAATTTGCCTCATAATTTCTGCTTTAAAATTTTTTATTTCCCTTTTAAACCATCCCATAATTGTTTGCTATTGTTTAATTTTTTCTGGGGGAACTGCAGAATGGATTACCTGTCTTGCACATTACAGGGTTCTGGTTCATGTTAAAAAAAAAAAGCAAATTTATTTGTTTTCTCATTACCTTTTCTAGAATGACTGTTATTTACCTATTTGGGCATTAGGATCATACCCTACCTGTCTTGGTCTTTTGTCTTTAAACTTGTCTATTCTTAGTAGAATGGGTAGCATGTACTCGGCCTATTCCCAATTTAGGAATTCCTCTTTCCACTGCCCACTGCCTTGGAATAGTTTCCCTCCCTATTCTTCACTCCACACTCCTGCCCTTAGCTTCTTCCATTGGGGGGGAGGAGTACATGGCTTTGTTGATCTCTGAAATGTAAAACAAACAAAAAAACAGAGGAATACTGGCTCAGCTCTTTTTACAATTCACATTCCCATAGGCATGGAAACATCTGCCCCTCTATAAGTCTTTCCCTTCTATGCCTTCACCTCTTTCTGTCATGTGACTGGGAAGAATCAATGTAGGCTCCCATGTTATGGAACATGAGGAGCTCTGAGTCACTAGTATGAAGAGGATAGGTGACATTCTCTGCCTGAAGTCTGAAGCTTATTGGGTTTTTTGCTCTAAGTTCAGAGTGTGTAGAAGGACAAGGGCAATTATAAAGGGTAGGATCTTGTTGAGGGAGAAATATGTTCCAGAGCTTTCAACTTTGTGGCCTAGGTTAGTTTATTTCCCCCCCCCCCCCCCCTTAAATTGCACTGAAACTATCCTAGACACTTAACTTCAATTCAGACTAAAAGCTCAACTGGCTCATCTGGTGATGTTGCTTTCTGTACTCCTGAGTACAAATAGTACTCAGTACAAATAGATGAGGAAGAAGATTCTTAGCTAAGACTAAGTAAGTCTTTTGTTAAATATCAGATCTACAAGTCTTTCATTTCATTCCAGTTATTACACTCAAGCTGCCAGGGGACTGACCTGAGTCAGACCTGACCTGCAGCAGAGCACTGGGGCTCAGGCCTCTACTGTTATTTCAGAAGTCTTTAATATTAATATCAGTGATAACAACTAGCATTTGTGTAGCACTTCTTTGTTTGCAAAGCACTTTAGCTATTATCTCATTTAGTCTAGGGATGTACACATAGATGATTAAGTCCACTCACTCTTGGTCAGAGCTAGCTCAGAAACTGGTAGGCTCCAAAGGAAAGTGTGGATGAGAAGAGGTAGTAGGCAGGGTGGTCTTTTGCCAGTGTTTCCCACATCATGCAATCAATTCTGAAGTTCTTCAAAGAGACTTGAAAGTGTCCTTGTATCACATCTTCTGACAACTATTTAAGTACCTACCTTGTGCGAGTTCTCTGTAAAAATAGTCTTTTAGGAAAACATACATTTGACATTTAAACAACATGGCCAGCCTATCGGAGTAATGCTCCCTATAGAAGAGTTTGAATGCTTGGCAGTTTAGCTCAAGAAAAGAGCTGAGTGTCAGGTACCTTATCTTGTCAGGTGATCTTAGGAATCTCCCTAAGACTTCAAACAGAAGCAATTCAGCCATGGTACTAGTAGACTGTTCAGGTTCCACAGTCATACAATGGGGTCAGCACCATGGCTCTGTAGACTTTCAGTTTCTAGGTAGGCTAATACCTCTTCCTGACTTACCCTTCCAATCAATCTCTCTCTCTCCCTCTCCCCCCGCTTAATGTACCCATACAGATCTTCAAGACACCACATTTTGTACCGTAGTCTAGTGCTTAAGGACCTATAGTGACTCTCCTTCCCCATTTCATCATTATCCCTCATAGTCAAGGCCCTTCATAATCTAGCTTTCACTTTCTTCCAAACACACAGTGATAATTTCATTTTTGTATCTTTGTTCATGCTATTTCTTATAAATGTAACAACCTCCATCCATGTCCTTGCTTGTATAAACCTAACTCATCCTTCAATACTGAAAGTCTCACTTTCTTCCTGAGGCCTTCTGCTCTTCTAGCCTATTGCTACCAATTAAAATAGGGGCAGAGAAATACAGCTGAGGCCATATACCAAAGGTAAGCTCTAAAACTTCTGCCCACTCATGGGTCAAAGAAGAAAAAATATTTACAACAGCAATTTAATAAATATTGCTCTATGGTAGTCAGTCTGACCTATTATGTGGGAAAGTTATGATGCAATATGTGGCAGTATATAGAGGTAAATGGTCAGATAAGACCCCAGTGAGCTTTCAACGGCAAGTATAAGCAATGTGGTACACCTTAGTATCATCACCTTTGGAGTTTGACCAGGGTGACTCAAGCTAATGTCCTTAGATAGGGAGGCTGGAATTGTGTGTCATGGTAGTATTCCCCTTGATGCCCAGATGAGAATTCTAGTCAGATTCTATTATGCTTCAGACATAAAATATACCGAAAGACAATGTCAGTGATAATATGTCCCACAGAGTCAGTCTAGAACCATGAAACTAATCTCAGGACTGAGCTCAATGTACTGCTCCCCAAAGATGGATGCTAATGAAAGGCCATGAAAGGCCTTCATGGAGCTTTGTCTTCTCTGAAATCCTTTTATGCTAAAAGTTATCACATAGTTTATCACTTATTATCTTGTTTCATATTTTCTTGATGTCAAGAAGCATCTAGGCTTATTTTTGTCTATTCCACAGTATCCTGAATAATTTTGTATATGCAGTAGAAGTTCTATAAATGTACATTGTTGATAATAATAACCACAGCAATTTGCTATTCCTTTTGGTTGAATGACTGAAGATCAAAATTCTAAGCTGTCTTTGTGAAAAGATGCATCTTCCTTCCAAGGATCACTGTCAGAAAAACCTCAAAGCTTAAATTACTTTATATAAAAATTGTTTATTAGCATATTTTCCCAGGACACAATTTTGCCTTGATGGTTTTGGTTTGGGTGGTATTTTTTTAAATTCAACTTCTAGCTATTTTAACAGTAGAGACATAGTTTGCATTTAGTTAACTCTATATAGTTCCCTACCACGTTAAACATTCAAAATTATGACTTAATAATCCACTTATTTCAGAAGATGACCGTAACGTGACAATGAATCACTCTTTATTTAGACCAACAGGGCTATCCACGTTGAGCTCCTATGAAGGTTTATTTAGTGGATACTTCTGCATGTGATGAATATTTGTTGAATTGGATTGCAAGATCCCTGAGCAAAAACCAGTATTTTGTTTATACTTAACAAGGGTCTAGGCAGTGCTTTGCACGTAGATGGTGCTCAAAAAACTTGCTGAACTAAAGAGGTATATTTTGAACTTTATGGGTGATCGTCCTTGACAACAGATTCACCGTGTATCCTTTGGAATATTACCTGCAGAAGATATGATGGTGACCAGGTGATAAAGTTAAGGAAGGCAAGAGCTGAAGTTAAGTGGGGTGAAGTCCCCCATTGAAATTACACACTCATCCTGTTTCATTGAATGTCATTAAGTCATTGAGGTAGAAAATGAAAACATCTCACTCTAGACCATCTTAGGAGGCCAGGTCTTCAACGTACTCAATTTCCCAGTTGATATATTTCCATATATGCTATGGTTTAGAGGGAGAAACTGAAAAAAGAGATGAATGCTTGCTGCAGATTCTGAAATTTCCCCGAGTCCTTTAGATGCATCCAATGAGCATGCGGCATGCCTCACTAAGCAGCAAAGTGCTTGTAGGTTAGTGAATAATTCATTCCTTACAGAGAAAAGGTCACAAAGCAGTGGAAATAAACTTGTCAGATTTTCCTTGACTGAATATCACTCAAATAAACTTCAGAAGAAAATAGAGGCTAAATTGTGGCACTAAAAGAAACTGCAATGATGCCATCACATCGTCTAAATAATAAATAGGGAAAAGACAAGTAAAATCTTCAAGGAGCAGAAAGTCTCCTAATATGCCCAGGTGTATGGATGTCTTAATTGATCTTCCATTCTATTCTTTAGAATTCTGCACAGAGTGGAAAAGAGAATATAGTTTACACTTGCAGCAGTAGCAGTCTGGCACAGAAACATGTTGACAAGAGAAAAGATATTACATGTGTAAATCTGGAATCACTAAAATAGGTCACTATCCAAACAGGTTCTAACCCATTTTTCCAAGTATCATTGGAAACAATCTTTCAAATCAGGGAAGGAAGAGCTGATTTGTCACTAACTCTAGTTCTTACATATAGACAGTATAGAGTAGTGGGGAGAGTGCTAGAGTTGAATTTGAAAAGCCTAAATCAAATCCTAATATTGTCACTTAAGAGATTTATGACTTGGGGCAAATAATTAAACCTCTCTAGGCCTCATTTTCTTCATTTGAAAATTGTGAGGGGAGAGTTAGGTGATCTTTAGTCTATGGTTTATTTGTTTATTTATTCATTCATTCATTCATTCATTTATTGCACTCTAAATGGTATACAAGAACAAACACAATACAGCTGTTTGAAAATCTTTTTATATCAAGTCCCCACCCAAAACACAACCAGAACCACAAACCCTTTTCTCTAGCCGCTTTGTCACCAACATTCTTTTTCAATCATTTTGTTGTTCCCTCACTCCCAACCTTACATGAAACAAATTGAAATACTTCTTTTGTTGTTTTATTTTTCAGCTATATGAATAATCAATAAAAAAGTGTTAGAATGACAAGAAGTCAAACATCTCCTAGCTAATATGGTTCAAAATACCAATCATGCCTTGAGCCAGTATTATGAATCAACATAGTAGTAACAGATTATCAGTGGAGATAAAAGAGTTAATCTGAAATTAAGGACCATCATAAAAAAATGATAGGCAAAAACTATGATAGTACAGCTCTCAATATCACATGGATTTAAGCTTATGTTGGATAAATTGAAACCTTGGAAAAACTACATGTGGAAAAAGTCTATAATAATATGCTTAGTCTGTAATGGAGAATTAGTGCTATCCCCTGCTGTAATGTTAATAATTTTAAGATCTTCCCAGCCCATTAATAGACCTCATTTGGAGCCCATTAAAAGAAGCTAGCTTAGAGGAGGCTTTCTTAGAGGAAGGCTTTCATGCCTTTTGCTAATTTCTTATTTGGCTTTGAGACATGAGGGTTGCGTGTGTGTGTATATATCTATTTATCTATATCTGTATCTATATCTATATCTATAAATATGTATATGCACTTTGGGTGCTTGCTTATGAGAATTATCTTGTGATTCTCTGGTTAAGATTCTGAGTAGCCATATGTTCAGAGCTCCCCACCTGCTCAGATGTAAAGGCTCTCAATTCATGGATGTATGTAAAATGTATAGCAATATTGCTTTGATTCAGGCAGTCAGAGTCCTGTCTGTTGGTCTTTATTTCTCTGCTTGTATTTTCTTTGAAGTTCAGGATGCTGACTTTTCCCCTGAACTAGTTAATATAATTTTAAGAAAATATTGTTGACACCTTAAACAGCTATCTTTCCTAGTAAAGCAGATCTAAGAACCTGTGCTAGAAGCCATCTTGGGTATGCCAGTGTGGTTGCCGCTATACCTACCACACTTACTTGAATGGATCTGTGATTTTATCCATGAAGTTATGCCCTCTACCAATAAAGATTATAAACTCTCCACCCTGTCTCCTGTGCAATTAATGTTCATGGTAAGTCCTCTATAGATAATCCATCTACCTAACATAGTGTACATCTTGCTATTTTATTACTTGATTACCACTAATAAGGTATTGAAGGCATCCACCTGTTATCCCACTTCCTTTTCTAGTCATACACATCCTTGGTCATTCCCTTTTATGCCACTCCTGCCATGTAAGTCATCATTAATAATATACTCTATCCAACTTATAAGTATCATGACTTGTTCCATTGCTCTTAATTTGTATTATTCTGAGATAGTAGAGTTCCGAGATTGACATCACTGGGAGAACTGATGTTTAAAATGACTAGTTTTGTCCCATTTTAAACCTAACTGTCATGGTTGAACCAGGGGGAGTAAAGTGAACTCAGACTGAAGCCCCCAAAGGTGTACCAATACAGAGAAACATGTAAGGAATCCCCCAAAAGATGTAAATTGTGACAAGGCGGATCCATTCCACTCTTCTGACAGTATAGTATAGGGTATTCAAGCAGGGAGACCTCTTGGTCAAATCTACCTCTTATACTTACTAGCAAAGTGAGTCATTTAACTTCTTCTCAACCTCAGTTTCCCTATATGTAAAATGGGGATAATAATACCTTGTTTATCAGGGTTCCTGGGAATCTTACACTAATCTATCAGCATTATTATGAAGCTAAAATGATATAATGTATGTAAAGGGTTCTGTAAAACTTATAACTGGATGTAACTGTGAGTTGTTATGATATGTCACTCCTTTCTTCCTAATACAGAATTAGCCAAAATCTTTACTGCGGCAACTGATTTTCTCATTTATCTCTCTCCCTGATCTTCTTTGACTTCAAGGCCCTGAAGATGCCCAAACACTGAACCAATTTTTACTAAACGGGTTATCAAAGGGGTGGTTAGGTGGCACAGTGAGGATATTATCTATTTGAGTAGCTCTGTAATTCAAAATCTTACTTAGTTGCCAAGTTATAACTATTAAAAAATATTTTCAAGTAGGATTTAAGGGTAGACAGTTCATTTTTTTCTTATTAAATGGACCACACTTTCTTTTATTTGCGAAGTTCAAAAACCTCTCTTTTGCCCTCCGTTAGTGAGAGACTTGGATTCTTTGATAGCAAATTTAAGCTTTGACCACATGGCATGTAACAACTTTGAACCTATCTAGATGTTTGGAGTCTTCCAGACAAAACAGCTAGTGATTTAGATTTTTTCACTGGTTTGATTTTGATGTTGTATTCAAGTATCATGACTGGGAAAATATTTTACCTTTGGTGAAGGGAAGAGGCAAAGGTAAGTACCTCAGTGTTTGAATGTATATCATCACTTGTTAATGTCTACAGGAACACATGATGGTCTCTTCCTCTAATTGAGTCTGATCTACTGTCACACTATTTATTGATGTCCTCCTAGATCGGTGGAACAATGCACATAACACCTTAACTAAAACTCTCTGAAGGAATCAAGCATCAGTGGAGGGAACAGGAGCAGAAACACCCAGAGAAATCAAGATCTTGAGGAAATTTCCCCACACAGGGTTAATGTGAAGGTAGTGAACATGACATTTGTCTTGCAAGCTATTTCACTAATACTAATTTATGGTTAGTTTTCTTTGTATGAAAATTCTGTGTTCAGTCAACTCATCTGTGTCTATGTAGCTTATATGGTTTGGGGTGATTTATTTTTGTTTTCTTTTGTTTTTCTTCTAATTTTTACTGAAATTATTATTATTTTTAAATTCCAACTGTTTCTTGGCTGAACAAATGCTATAAGGGACTTGCCCATAAGCTAGACCAAGACAGGAAGATTACAGTGACTGTGCAGACCATACAAAATGATGACTGTAGTTGTTCCATTTCAACATTGACAGATCAGGTGCAACTGGGCAGAGAGAGAGGTAAAAACAATACATAAGGTAGAGAAACAGTAATGATTATTGGTAATAATGGGAATTTCTATAGTTCTCGAAAGTTTGCAAAGTGCAACCTTATTACAAATCTCATTTGTCCTATACAATAGTTCTGTGAGAGGTATGTACTAAAGGCTATTCTTACTCTAGTTTTACAAATGGAGAAGCTGAGGCTTAGTCTAGCTAAGTGACTTGCCTTTAGACACACATCTAGGAAGGATCAGAGGAGGGGCATGAACCTCTAACTCCAGGTCTTATAATCTTTCCACAATACCACATAGCCTCAACACATGCATAGGGATAAAGCCTACCCCTGCAATTTCACTGGTAAAGAAAACTCTCCATATCAAGAAGATTGGTGCCCTCTTCAACTATACAGATTAAGTGACTTCCCAAGGGTCACATGGTCACCATGTATCAGAAGTTGGACTTGAACCTAGGTCTTCCTGTGTCCAAGACTAGAGCTCTATCCATGTTAGATTTAAAAAAAAAAAAATTACCTCCTATATATGGTTGAGAAGTCATTGATAAATGTAATTTGTTGCACTTGAAATGTCTGATATTGTCTTCTGCCTGGTACTGATTTAGTTTTAACATAATAGTTTAAAAAGCCTTTTCTCTGGTGAGGCTTTAACATCAGGTTATGTTCTTGTTTGACTGGTATAACTTTTAAATAAGGGATAAGGGTAGACTGAATTAACTCTTAAGAGTCCTTTCCAACTTCACAACTCTACACAATGAAAATATTCTGATCATATTGTTTTAGGTTTTTTTTTTTGGGGGGGGGGTGAAGATAGGAAAGCCATGAACACTGTCCCTTTTAAAATAAATTCCTCATTATCGATTTTAAGAAAAAGCCCAATACAGATTTTTCAGTTATGAGTGAAAAAAGCATCCTAGTTCAATCTCACAAAAATGACAGAAGAATAATGCAAATCATACATATGTACTGAAGATTTCTGGCACAGTCCATAGAGTTTATTAACTCAGGTCAGGAAGAACTGAGTTCAAATCCTGCCTCATACACTACTCTGTGATCCTGGACAAGTCATAACTTCTCTCAACCTTAGTTTTATCATTTATAAAGTGGTGACAATAAGTAACAGCATGTACCTCACCAGGTTTTTATGACCATCAAATGAGATAACATATGTAAGAACTTTGCAAACTTTGATGTGCTGTATTATTTTAGCTTTTATTACTAAAGCTTATTAATTGAATATCTGAAGAATCTTTAGAGTTTAAATTATTCTAAGAGAGGCACCTCTCTGTTCTGAAGCAAAATAAAACATTTCCCTTTGCCAGCATGAGGTCATTTGTCTCATGGGTACCAGTTATATAATTATGTATGTATGAGAATGGGGATCCTTGTATGATTTTCATTATCATTTACAAAATTTTAAGCGTCGAGTGATGTCAGTTATAAAAAGCCAAACATGACTGATCCAGACCAACATTTTATTTTCTCAGGTTCCATAAAGGGTTGCCGTATCACACTACTGACTTATGTTGAATTATAATGTGTTAAAACCTAGATCTCTTTCAGAACAGCAGCTGAACACCTTCCCCATCTTATTCTTGTGAAATTGATTTTTGCTTTTAAGTGTAAGACTTTACATTTATTCCTACTGAATTTCCTCTTAATAGATTCTGCCCAGTGACCTAATTGTCAAGATGCTTTGTATCCTTATCATCATCCAATGTATGCAATAGCCTTCCTAGTTTGGGCTAAAAATTTTATGAGCATAACATCTATACTTTTATCAAAGTTTCTGATAAAAAATACTAAACAGAATAGTGATAATGACAGATTGATGGACTAGTGGAGTCCTCCTGTCACTTTGAAACTGAGTCATTAACACCTACTCTTTGAGCCTGGCCAGCCAACCAGTTTTAACTCCATCTGATTGTACTGTCTAATCCATATATCTATAATCTCCACTAAAATGAGATATTTTATCAAAAGTTTTTTCTAAAATCTCGGTAAAGTCTATCAATAGTATTCCTTTCTTCTATTAGTTTAGTAATCCTATTTTTTTTTTAAAGAAATTAAATTTGTCTAGCATGTCTTTTTTTCAGTGAAGCCATACTGGCTCTTTGTAATCACTAAATGTTCACCACTTCTTCAATGATCCAGTCATGAACCTCTCCAGTAACAGAAGTCAAGCTTGTTGGCAGATTATTCTTTCCTCTTTAGAAAATTGATAGTGTGGTACCTCTCTAATTTTTCCACTATCTTTCAAATACCAATGACAGTGGCTCAGCAACTACATCTGCCAGTTCTTTTAGGGCTTAAGGATATAGTTTATCTAGGCCAGGTGATTTTAATTTATCAAGGGCACCTAGGTACTATCTTCCTATCTCCTTATTTATCTTGTGAATTAACTCCCTGTTAGTCATTTTTATTCTATGATTTCAAGTGCAAAGGCCATTTTCTTTCAACAGAGAAACAAAAGAATTGACTATATCTAACTCTTCTTATGTTATCTTTGTCCCATGTGCTCTAAGCAAAAGTCCTGCCATTTATTTCTCATTTTTTTCTTGCAATATAGCTCTAAAAATCTACTCTTTTTGTTGCCCTTGGCTTACTTTGCCCTCCTCAGTTCATTCTGAGCCTTAAATGTCCTGATGTTATAATTTCAGAACTGTGTAACACTCTTACATCCATCTTTTGTACCTGGTCTTGCTTCCATTTCTGTACCTTTCTTTTTAACATATAAATTGGCCGATAAATTCCCTGTGTATCCATTGGTATCTTTAGAAATATTCCATTTTTCCTCTTCATTGTAACTGTGTCTTCAAAACTTTGTTTTTGAACATCTTCCATCCCTATTTGTCTGACTTCTCCTGAAGCATTTTCCTCCCTGAAATTCATCCTATCTCACTGCTGAACTCTTTGAAATCTGCTTTCCCATAATCTAGGGGGCATGTCATACTATGTCCAGATTTCCTTTCCTTCTTTATGACAAACTCTGGAATAGAGCCATCACTTTCCCTTCAAGGTTAGCATCATCCTCTCCCTCCCCGCAAACAACCACTTAACTCCTCTATAATTCTTAGTTTTTTCTGAATTCCTAATATCCATTTTTTTTACCTTGCAATAATATTCCATTAGAAAATTTATATAGACCAAAAACTATTTGTTACCACAAAAAGCAAAGAGACTTTTCTTGAGAACTGCAGTGTTGTAACCTCCATTTTTGAACATCCCTCATCCCTCATCCTGCCCGGCAAGAGTAAAGCCCAACAACAAAGACAAAGCGGGTAAGGCCGCCAAGTAAACATGCCCAAACCAGCAAAGCCCACCAAGACCTGCCCAAATCTGCCCCCTGACCCCCTCTTCTGTTTAGTTCTCAGAACAGACTTGTGAACTTTTCAATTGGGCAACAGACTGATTGCTGGGCAATGAACTAATCACTATCATTTGGCTTCTGTATTTTCCCGCTTGCTCATTATAACTGTCAAGTTGTGGTTTCCCCTTGGTAACAGTTATGTTGTAGCTTTTGTCTATATAAGACCCGAGTATAGGCATCTCAGGGCTGCTTGATTTGGGTTTTGTCCTCCCCTTGCAGTCGCCAACTTATTAAACTCCACTTAAAACTATGAAAGTTCTCACTTGCTGTCACTTTGAGTGCAACACAGCACCTTGACTATCATTCCTCTCTTAACCCATTCCCCATCTCCTGTTACTATCCTGAGTGATAGGCCTCCATACTGATGACCCATCTGAATGCCTGATGCAAAGGCTTTTATCCTTCTTATATTTTTCTGCATCCTTATTCCATATGTTAGTTATCACCACAGCCACACCATAGAAGTCTTTATCAGTTACATTTGACCTCTAAGATCAATATGCTGTACCCCATCTCTGACCATCACCTTTTTACTTGGTACCCCTTCCACTTCCACCCTCATTAAAC
This sequence comes from Pseudochirops corinnae, assembly GCA_028646515.1. Lineage (NCBI taxonomy): Eukaryota > Metazoa > Chordata > Mammalia > Diprotodontia > Pseudocheiridae > Pseudochirops > Pseudochirops corinnae. The sequence continues at coordinate 476,256,505 of CM053585.1, forward strand.
CATGTTTACCTTTATTAGGATTTCTCATTGCTCAGTGTTTATCAATTATTTCCCTATGAGAATTCCAGAGTAAGTCATTCAGTTCTTCCCTCACTAACATTCCAGATTCCACTGGAGTTCTATGGTACACATCCCCAAGGTTAGATCCTCCTGACATATTACTTTTATCATTTTTTTTATAGGAAGAAGACAGTTTAAAATTAGGTTATCTCTAGTCTCCTCCAACTCTGATGATACTTTAGTAAATCACTGAGCTATATAAATTTGACCTTCTAAGTTCATGCAATGCAGTTTCTCACCAATGCTTACCAATTATTTCATCTTTTTCTTTTGATTCTCTACCACAATTTGCACACCATTGTTCCAAAGAGTAATTCTTTTTCTACCTACCACAAATGCCACCTTAGACTCTATTCTTGACAATATTTATACACACACACACACACACACACACACACACACACATATGTGGCAGGAAGCTTGTTCTCTGGTAACTAACTAGGTATGGATGTAATGGTCAGACGGCTGGAAGCTTGTCTGCTGATCTATTTCCTTTGACTGCTTGTAACTTCTGTTTGTATTCTCTGAAGTTCAGGGTGTTTTTTCCCCCTGAATTAGGTAAATGATATATGTTTGATTGATTAAAGTAAGATTGTTAACCCATTTTGAGTTGCTTTCCTTTAGAAAAGCAGATCTAAGGACTTGTGCTAGCAGCCATCCTGGGTATGCTAGGGTGCTTGCTGATACAGTATATAGATAAAAACTGAGAAATCATAGGATCATGATTTAGAGAAGTGGTTCTCAACCTGTGGGTTGTACCTCCTTTGGGGGTCAAACAACCCTTTCACAGGGGTCACAGGGGTCACCTAAGATCATCAGAAAACATGTATTTCTGATGGTCTTAGGAACCTAGACACTGCTTCTCTATTCGTCTCCAAGCGGGTCCGCCCACATGCAGATATGCTCACATATGAGTATTAAAGGGTCTCAGCATTAGGAAGGTTGAGAACCACTGATTTAGAGTAATAAAGCAACTCAGGTAATCCGGTCAGAAACACTCATACATATGCAATTTATAGATGAGGATTGTCACTCTTGACTTCAGTGTATCTGTCCCACCAATAATGCTGTATTCTCTCCCATCTCTGGCCTCTCCTAAAGGACTCAGTTTCTGTAGATTATAAACTTGATTGAAGGGAGGGGCCATGATTGATTAATCCTTATACTTACCTGATAGAATCATTCCTTGAGTATGGTAAGCACTCAGTAAATGTTGCTTAATTGAATTGATCTCATCATCCTTTCCTCCTCAATCATCCCCTAACCATAGTTAATCTTCCCTGTTCCACAAGATCCTCATCTTTGCCTTCAAACCTTCTTCCAGTCTGAAAAACAGTACATATGATGTTGTTTATCTCTCAGGATACTTATTTTATTCTTTCCATTTCACTACCAGACTTCACAAACAGCGGTTGTACATTTATACTAAACACATTTTCTAGTTCTACCCATTGATTCTTTTTAACATGATGTAATTTAGTCCCCAGCTTCACTAAAATGAATAAATTGCACTTACAAATGCATCAATGATTTCTTAGGCAACTTGCCTAATACAGTGACCAGTTCTAAAGTATTCTTACTGTCAGATTCTAGTCAGTTTGATACAGTGGTTCTCAAATTTTTCCAGAGTGGTAAAACTGCAATTTAAACAAAACTTTGACAGAACTCTTGTACTAAAATCTTCAATTTTTTTTTTTAATTTAGTGCCTATTAACAAACAATATAAAGTTCACTTAAACAAATGAACCTTGGGGTGTTTCAGGGTTTGGGGTAGTACAGTTCCAAGAAAACTGGTCTGGCATGTGCCTATATTGTAGTTAATAGTCTCTTCACTGCCTCCAATATCTCTTTCTCTTTTCCAAATCATTTGACAATTGCTCATGTCCACTACATGTCTAGCACTGTTAAATAATGATTGTATTATTTCATAACTTTGCCTGTGTTATGTCTTTTCTGCCTAATTATATTTTAAGGTCCTTGAAGAGAAATACTTATTTTTAATCAACTTAACAATAGGTTACAAAGTAATTCCCCTCTGAATTCTGAGGTTGGTAGTCTGATTACTATTACTTTCATTTGAAAGAAAAAAATAGAAAAAAGAAAAAAAAGAGAAGAAAACAGGGCCCAGAGTGATGACAATTGTGTAATCTCAAGTGACTTAGCTGAACATCAAAACCAATTTCCTCATTTATAAAATAGAGATAATAGTTCTTGCTTAAAAGTGTTGTTTTAAGGATGAAATAAGGTAACATTTGTAAAATATTTGCAAAATTTAGCTAAATGTCAGCTTTGTTGTTTTTAATATGTAACTTGTCCAAAGCCACACAGATTGATGTGATAGGATAGGGATAGATGTATTTTGCATCTTTTGACGAAAATTCAAGGTTTTTCTTTCCACTAAACTATACTACAATATGAGAATCCTCAGTGTGTCAATCAACTGATCCCAAAGCATTTATTAAATACCTGCCATATGTCAAGGTTCTGTCCTAAGCTCTGGGGATACTCATACTAAAAAAGGCAGACCTCTACTTTTAAGAAATCTTACCTTTAGTCAAGAACAAAATATTGGAAAAATCCTGTCATAGGCTTTTTGAGTTGCAAGGTGCCTCAGAGATGCATGATCCAACTTTCTTCTTTTATAGGGGAGCATGGAGAATAGGAAAGTGATTTCTTCCAGGTCAACTAGGTGGTTTGTGGTCTTGGAGAACAAGGGTACAGTCAAGAATGCACTGGCTTTTTTCAGAGGACTAAGGTTCAGATCTATCCTCTTAAGAGCTTAGCATCTGTGTGACCTAGCTGCAAGTCACTTAACCTCCCTGGTTCTCAGCTTCCTCAAAAGTAAAATTAGGAAGTTGGAGTAGGGTTTTGTGGCTTATTGGGAACATTTGTCTACACCAGGTCTTAATCTTGGATTTTTTTTTAAAGATACCTGTATTTCAGAATAATTGGGTTTGAAATCTTACGTTTTTTACGCTTTTCCAATTATTATTCTAAGAAGGGATCCATGGGTTTCCAAAATCTTCCAAAGGCGTCCCTGAAACATACAAAAAGGTTAAGAAAAACGCGTTCTACACTAAGCCTCACCATATACATTTTACGTTTTAAAATTGATTTAGAACACACACACAAAACTGGAGGTAATTTATTTAAAATGAAATTATCTGAGAAGCGTCCTTGAACATCCACTATCACTCCATAAGGACTCCACAGAGGACACCATTGTTATCAAGACGTTCAGCTTCCAGGGCCTCGCTCACGTGGTACTGCACTAAGTAGTTCTGGTTCTCCTCCCCAGAAGGCGGAGGGAGCGCCGCCTGGATCCTAGCACGCCCCCTGGACAAAGGCGCTCTCACGACGGCCTAGTAGTTCATAAGAGCGCTAAGCGAGGGTACGCGCGGAGGATTCTGTCGAGACAACGGCGGCAGGGGTGAGGCGTTCCCATCACGCGGCGGCGGCAGCATCAACAGACGCGGAAGGGTCGCCGCAAGGCATACATGGGGAGGGGGCATTTTTTTAGAGGCAGAAGAGGTGCAGAGAGGCGTGAGGCGGCCGAGGTGTAATTGGCGCTGAGCGCTGCGATGGAATGCGCATCCTTCGCCGCCTCCTGGCGGCGTCCCGAGCCTCCCGGGCTGGGCAGCATGGACCTTCACCATTCCGCCACCAGTAGCTACCAAGTGCTTCACAACGAAGAGAGTGACCAGGAGTCCCCTGCTGTGGAGCAGCTCTCCACGTCCACTCAGATCACAGCTCTGACTGCCCCTCCGACGCCGACGACTTCGCCTCCTGCCCCCGGACTGGCATTCCCGGAATGGAGCCCCTCCCCTCCACCCTACGACCCAATGCCGGCAGAGGCCGAGACCACCTCAGAAGCCGAAGGCCTGTGCGAGCCCTTCCCGGTGCCACCCCCCTACAGCGTGGCCACGTCTCTTCCCACCTACGATGAAGTGGAGAGGGCCAAAGCGGCAGCCCTGGCCTCCAGCGCCGTGGCCTCCGGGGAGCCCACCCAGACAGAAGACGACTTCCCTTCGGGAGAGAACGCCACCTCTTCGGACCTTGACCAGCTGGGGGTGGGCAACGACAGCATTTTCATGGTGGCCTTCTTCATGGCCTTCATTTTCAACTGGGTTGGCTTTTGCTTATCCTTCTGCACCACCAGCTGCGTAGCTGGGAGGTACGGTGCGCTCTGTGGGTTTGGCCTCTCCTTGACCAAGTGGATCCTCATAGTCCGCTTCCGCTTCTCGGATTACTTTACTGGATACTTCAATGGACAGTACTGGCTTTGGTGGATATTTCTGTTGCTTGGTCTCCTGCTTTTCTTCAGAGGATTTTACAAGTACCTTAAAGTCAGGAACATGTCCGAAAGGTTGGCAGCAGCCAGCAGAACGAGATACTTCTTCTTGAATTAAGAGAGGCGTTGGGCCAGTCATTCGTTTCCTCTACCACTGAAATCTCCAGAAGATCTGTAATCCTCCAACTTAATGGGATGGAAGACTACTAATAATAGAAGATGGAAGAAATGGAGGCTTCAAAATAAATGACAGGGTGGTTTATTCATAAATTTCAGTTATTTGTCTTCCACGTACATGTTTTCGTTTATGCTTGCTTTGGCTATTTGCTTAGTTGAAAGGAAGATCTGACATTAAATACTGTGATACAAATGACGGAGGAAAAATGCAGTAAGGCTTTGTTAATAAGTCTTTCAGTTATACTAAATTGCATGTTAAGCCCTTATGATAATGTATAACAAGTTAATTTTATAAAGGAATGATAATCATATCTATATATAAAATATCAATGCAAAACTTGTCGATTTTTTTTTTAAGTTACCAGATGAGCTCAGATTAGTTAGGTCAACTAAATATGCCCACTTTAATGGACTCATCCATATGGTGATAACTATACATATTAAAAAAAAATATTTAATGAAACTTGAGATGCTAATTAAAGGAGGTTTGTTTGTTTTTTTAACTTGGTCCAGGGTGTTGTCATACTCCAAAATTACTTCCATGCATAATTCTTTATTTTCCAAAGAATTTTTTCCAAGTAGTTCTATTTCAACTTGAATACAAGTTATTTTTAATAATAATAAAAGCCATATAGGTATATTTAAGTCACTAACAATTGGAGTATTTATAGATTGTTTTCAGCAAATTTTATGAGAGGGCAAGGGTACTGTCAAATGGCCTTTTGATGAAAATCTCTTTTGGGTTAAAGTGTTAGCTAAAAGAGGAACTTGGGTTAACACTTGGCCCATCTTATTTAAATAAAGGATTTTTGATAGTAACATCAGATGTTTAATTCAATGAGTGCTTTGTAAAATTATTCTTCTAAGTTTGCTTTTTAAATTTTTAACATTTTTATTTAGAGTTTTGAGTTCTGTATTCTATCCCTCTAGCCCTGAGACTAAGCAACCAGATATATGTTCTAAGTGTGCAATTATGTAAGACATTTACATGCTAATCATTTTGTAGAAGACTCAAATGGAAGAAAGTGAAAAATAGCAAACTTTAGTCTGTATTCAAACAGTATCAGTTATTTCTCTGGAGGCTGATACTATGCTTCATCAGTAGTCCTTTGGGATTGTCTTGGATCATTACATTGCTGAGAATAGCCAAGTCATTCACAATTTCTCATCAAACAATATGGCTGTTACTGTGGTCAAAGTTCTTCTCCTGGTTCTGTTCACTTCACTATGTATGTATGCATCAGTTCATATGAATCTTGGTTTTTCTGAAATCACTGTTATTTTAATAGCACAATAATATTCCATTATAATCATATACCACAGCTTGTTTAGCCGTTCCTCAACTGATGCCTTCATTTCCAATTCTTAGACCCCACAAAAAGAGCTACTATAAATAAGTTAATTCTCTCTTAAGAATTTTCTTTTTTAAAAAAAGAGCAGCCTCTTGATTAAACTTTACTGCAGACTTTTCCTCTCCTTTGGTAGTTTATATTTTTTAAGTTAACCAAGAACTGCATTGTTCATGCTTTACTGCTTTATAGTGATGTCGTTATTACTACACACACACACACAACTATCTCGTTTGGAGAACTAATGCACTTTGTACCTTGTCAAAAAATTTTTTTAAAATTACATTTTAACCAAACATTAAAAAAAATTGTGGGATCTATATTGAGTCTTTTAGAATTAACTACATAAAATGGTAAAATTTGATCACAGTTTATTTGCTGAAGAAAAATATAAATTTAAACATGGGCAGATGCTCAAAGAAAAAATAAAATTATTTTACAAATTTTTGTGAGGTTAAATCTTTCTAGCCTTTTCCTTATATCTTTATAAATGAAGAGTGTCATGAGAGTGGGAAGGGGTCAAATTTATTAGAACCTGCCATATTTATGAGAATTCGAGAGTACCTTTTAACATTATGCCTTCTGAAAAGAGAAAAGTTTTAGAAGATTTAGCTAGAAATACCATTTATGTAGCTTTCCAGACAAGCAACATTTTGAAGGGTTGGTGTTTGCTTTATCTATTCTCTGTTTCCACTACTATATGAGCTCTAATCCCACATAACCCAAATAGCCCAGAGGGGCTCAGATAGGTGAGCACTTGAAGGGATAAGCCTGGAAAACTTAGTAACTTTCTGAGATGGTCAGAAATTTAATAAGTCTTTTTGTGTTTGACATGGAATCATTAATGTTGGGGTTTGAGAGGAGGGTTGGAGGGTGAGGTGACAGCTTATGAAATATACTTGATCAATCACAGAGGCCTCTGAGCTTTCTATTTCAGCACCTTGCTTCAGTGGATAATCAGTGTTATCTGGATTAGTTGGTAGCCCTAAATGCCAATTAGGGGTTTAGATGGACTATTTAATTAACCACTCCATCAGTAGAGTTGAACAATTGAATAATCATAAATGCCACTCTGATATGAAGGCAAAAGTGAAACTTTTCCCTGCTTTCAAGGAGTTTAAGTGGTTGTGAGTAAAGGATGAGAAGAATGAAGTATATCACAAATAAATTGATTTGAGGAATAAAGTAGTAGCAAAGAAGGGGGAGGGGGGAGTATCCATAAAATCTTGAAAGAGGAGGTGATAAAGAAGTTTACTGAGACTTTTAAGTGGGAGAAGTGAAGGAGGAACAGCATTTCAGGCACAGGTAAGGGCCGTGTCACTTATTTGAAGGTAAAGAGTTGAGAGTTGGAAGACTAAGCATGGAGAGCAAGAAATAGGTTGGTTTATTAGTTAGAAATATTTATTTTATTCAAAAGTCAGGGCATCCCTGAACATTTTTGAGTAGAAGAGAAGAACTAGGATTTAAGAAAATTGATTGGCAGTTATATGGAGCAGGAATTGCAGAGGGAAAAGATTGGAGTGGGGAGAAGACCAATTAGGCAATAATAATGGTCTAGTCTTGTGAGAGGTGATGAAGACATGAACCAAAGGAGTGGCCGTGTAAAGGAAGAGAAGGACTTAATTAAGATATGTTAATAGGGTAGGAAATTTGCTAAATGTGCAACCAATAAGAATGACTGTAAAAACCTGAAGATGGTGGTACCGTTAACACAAATCAGAAAGTTTAGAGGAGAGAAGGGCTTGCGGGAATATAAAGAGTTCAATTTTGTACAGGAGACATAAAGATGCTGGATTGGGAACAAAAGGACATGAATTCAAATTCAAGCTTTATCATTTAACACCTTTTTTAATCTGACCAAGTCAGTTCACTTCCCTCAGCCTCATTTTTCTCATCTGTAAAATGTAGTGCAAACTAAGTCACCTTCCTGCTCAAAATCTAAATCTGATATCCTATTATTTGAGATACCCATAAAGTAAATTGGTAATACTTTTTTGTAGAGTTCAAGGAATCAGGGCTGACTACATAAATAGATTTGGAAGCCATTTGTGTGAAGAAAATAAGCCCATGAAAGGGGGAGAGAAAAGGGGCAGAAAGAGATTGGTAATCTTTGAGAAAGCAGTTTCAGAGGAACCCTGGATCTAGAAGTTAGAGGTTCAATGAGAGTGAGTGTTGAGGAATTAGAAATTAATCTTTCTAACCTTGGCAGTGAAATGAATGTAAATTATAGGATAATGGCTTGAGGGGTTGACAAGGTCTAGTGAAGGAATTTTAAAGACAGTTGAGACCTGAACATTTTTGCCAACAGTGGAGAAGAATCACAGGGTGATCTCTTGACTCATGCATGAATTAGATTTAAGTGAGGTGCAGTTGCATGAAATCATCAGCCTCACTCTCTTCCAGAGTCCTCAAAGTCCTACAGCAGGACAAAAGTTAGAATAACTAGCAAAGGCTTGGTTGGGATACAGCAGATGACCTTGGCATCTCCAGTGTCTGACCAAACTCCAAGCATTCTACATCACCTGCTTGCTATTGGAACAAATCGTTCTAATTTGCCCATTCTACCAGTGAAAGTCTTCAGAGGCTTTGAAGCTGTCAGTTACCCTCAATCTGCCAATCTGCCAAGACAGTTTACTGGAATGTGGCTGCTACACACACTGCAGCTTGGAGCACAGGTGAGAACTGGGTGACAGGCAGACACCAAAGGTGGATGAGCAGCCTTGAAAAGACTTTGCCAGATCCTCATAGCAGAGGTGCTAATTCTCCCTGGATACCCCAGATACCATAAGAAGAATCCAGTAGAGAATAGGTTGAAGATGAAAGAGAGGGAAGAAATAATTGAAGGGACAATATTCAACAAGAAATAAGAGAGAATGTAACCAGTCAAAAGCACGAGTTGACCAGTAGTGAAAACTTTCATTTGAGTTGAATGAGATTCATCCAATTTTGCATTCATTGGTATTTCTCTTAGAGTCTCTTCCAGGGGTGAGCTAGACTCAGTTTTTATTAGCATTCCAAAAATAGTTGCTAAAATTTTTTCAATGCAAACATTTACACCTCAGAAATGAATAATTCTTTCAACTCAGGACCTGATTTATTATTTTGTAAATTATCTAGATTTAAGAAGTAGTGGGAAAAAATGTTAATAAGGCAAATTAAACTTAAAAGTGTGTGGGTCAATTTAAATTGAAATGGATGGGTAGAGATTAAGTGACTTGCCCAGTCTAAGACCTAGTAAGTGTCTAAATCTTCTGACTTGAGGTCCAGTGCTCTATATGATGTGCCACCTAACCACTACTACATGCATGCACATTAAAAGAATTCTGAGTTTCCTTTATCCTACAATAACCTCCTATCATTTCACCTCTCCCTTGACCTTATTTCTCCTCAATCTATTCTTCCTTTTCCACATGACATCTAGTTCCTGCCTAGCTAACCTATTAAACCTCAGGGCCATCATCCCTTCACTAACTTCACTTTTTCTCCTTCCATATCTTGACACTAGTTAACCAATTCAGTTTGACTCTGCCTGCTACTTAAATCCTTCCTTCCACCCTTGTTTTGTTGAAGATTGTACCTTGCCAAATCCAAGTCTGGGATCACCACCAGCATTCCCCTCCTTCTCTCCTCATCACAGTACTAAAGTAATTCACCTAGTGATGCTGACTGAGTCTACCACAAGTTTATGTTATCTAAAAAACTCAGCCCTAACTGAGTGTCCCCATAGTGTCTATTCCAGACCTTCCTTTTTTTTCTTCTCAATTCTTATATAGTAAGTTCCTTGAGAGCAGAGTATAGCAGTATCTCTGGTGCTAGGTGTGTAATAACGTTTGGCTGATTGATTCATTTATTCATCTAGATCTTTCTACAGTTCTTGGGCATAATTGGAGCATTTGAATTATATTCAACACTATTACCACATAACTGATGAAGTTTTTTCTTTTTTAGTCATTCATTTGTTCAGTTATATGCCTTATAACACTTCATGGGGGCACATATCATTATTGGAAATATGTCGCAGCCTTCTTGTACCCACTGTATACTTCTTTATCACTTTTTGGGTAACTACAATTTTGATCTACCTTTGCTGCCCCAATGTTTGTTGATCTCCAGTCTCCTATGTATCTCCAACTGCTTCTCGGGCATCTCATATCTCATGTCCAGGAGAGATTTTAAACTCAGTATGTTCAAAACAGAACTTATCTTTCTCTCTAAAGTCACCCTCCACCCTCTTAGCTTCCTCTTTAATTGTAGAGGGCCACAGGGGGCCATCTCCAGTCCTGATCTTCCCATCCCCTCCCCTCTCCTCTCCTCTCCTCTCTTCTCCCATAGGGTATCATACCCTTACCTGCTAGTGTTCTACCCAAAGGATTATAAATTTTGATCACTGAAACCACACAAGATATTTTAGGAATTATAGGCTAGATTTTGTGTGTGTGTGCGTGTGTGTGTGTGTGTGTGTGTGTGTGTGTGTGTGTGTGTGTGCTTTTTGGAGGGGGGAAGGCAGGGCAATTGGGGTTAAGTGATTTGCCCAAAGTCACAGGGCTAGTGTTAAGTGTTTGAGGCTGGATTTGAACTCAGGTCCTCCTGACTCCAGGGCTGGTACTCTATTCACTGTGCTACCTAGCTGCCCCTAGGCTAGATTTCTTTCAGACCATTCCTCAAACCCTCTGGGTTTCTCGCCAAAAACCAGAAACAATTCCTATTTACATTTATTCTGAACCAATTAGGGCCCAAACATTGACAAAGTAAGGCTTGGTCAGGGACCTATTATGGGCAAATCAATGATAGCCAGAGTTATTTGGGATTATGGGCTAGCCTTTAAGAGAAAAGTAAAAAAAAAGTTTCTGAGATTAAAATTTACATAGTAGAGCACCTCCAGGTAAGGCTGTGATACCCTATGTGGACAGAAGGAAAGAAGAGAAAGAAAGGAAGAAAGGAAAAAGGAAAGAAAGGAAAAGAGAAAGAAGGGAGGGGGAGAGAGAGAGAGAGAGAGAGAGAGAGAGAGAGAAAGCTTCCAGTTTGGTCCCCAGTGACTAGCTCCTTTTCTACTCACTGCGGTTACTATTTGTCCTTTGTTCTTAAAGTGGACCTCCCAGACCTATTTTTTTTTTTTTAAAGAGGCTATTCTTTGCTTCATTTCTTATTAAGCCACTGGATCCAGATGACTCCAGAGGTAAAAGTGAGACTGGTAACTTTGCACAGCCCTCCCTCACTTAAATCCAATTCACTTGCAAGTCATGGCATCACCTTCCTGGTTCATGGATCTCTTCAAGACCAATGGACAAACTGCCACCCTTAAATCCAATTAACTTTGTCCCTCATTGCTTCACCAAGAATAGATCCCAGCCCAAGCTCCACTTTAGTGATCTTTGTTTTGGGTCCTTGTAGCTCAGAATGAATGTAAATAGCAATTGTTTCTGTTCTAGTCGGAAACCCTGAGGGTCTTCTCCCAGATTGATTCTTTGTCTCATTTCTTAGTTAGCCTGAATCATTGAATAGGCGTTGCCATAGTCAAACAGAGATGTAGGAAAGACCTTAGCTTAAAAAGGCCAACGTCTCCCACTGCATCCTGGGTCATCTTTGTTTGCCCTCATCTATATCTTGCCACTGGACCCAGATGGCTCCAAAGGAGAAAGTGAGGCTGTGACTTTGCACAGTTCTCTGTCACTTAATCCAGTTCACTTGCAAGCCATGACATCACCTTCCTGATGTCGTAGTCTTTTTCTAGAATGAAGGACAAACAACAGGAAGGCAACACCATCCTCCCAGTCCCTCAGGCTAACAGCCTACAAACTAGGAGTCATCTTGATTCTGGATTATATATCACCACTACCACTCCATGCTTTTCCAAGCAGTTGCCAAGGTTTGTCAATTTCACCTTTGTATCATCTTTCTAATATATTTCCTTTTCTCCTCTGACACTGAAACCACTCTATTATAGGCCTTCATCACCTCACATCTTGATTACGTCAATATCCTGTTGGTGGGTCTGCCTGCCTCAAATCTCTGTGCTACAATTCATGCTCCATTTAGTCACTAAAGTGATAGGTCTGATCAACCCCTTAACTCAGTAAACTACGATGGTTTCTTATTGCTTCTAGTACCAAATGTGAAATGTTCTGTTTGGTATTTGATGCCCTTCACAACTTATCCCTCTCCCACCTTTGCAGTCTTCTGGAAGATGTTTTTTCCCCCCTAACCTGTGCTTTTTTATCCAGTGGCACTCGTATCTTGGCTGTTCCATGAAAAACATACTCTGTCTTTTGGTTCCAGATGCGAGGGATAATTTGCAGTGGTTTCCCCATTCTGAAAAATCAAATCTAGAATGCCTTTACTATCCACTAGGCCTAAGTTTAGAGGTCACCTGACCTGACAGGAATCTGGGACTTAGAGCAATGGAGACCTTCCCCAGTGCCACTTCAGCACAAGATATGCCAAATAAGAAAAAAAACTGCTTTCCTGGCCTTGCATTGGACACCCACATGTTTCCAGGTCCTTTTTCTCAAAGATAAGTTGTAGGCCAGCCTCCCTCCTAATGAGAGTGAAGGCCAGTTGGGGGCTTGGATTCCTGCATTAGAAGGTTATATAACCATGGGCTAGCTTCTACCTGTTGCTCTCTCCCTGGCGCAGGCCATTTGAGCGACAGGGGCAGAGTCCTTTCTCATGAGAAAGAATAAAGACCTTTTCTGACCTCAGATTCAGACTCCAAACTCTTTCATCTCACACACAGACATTCTCTATAGCTATCCCCCATTCTTTGAACATTCTCCCTCCTCCATTCCAACTGCTCACCTCCCTGCTTCCTTTTAAGTTCCAACTAAAATTTCATCTTTGACAGGAAGACTTCCCCAATCTCTCTTAATTCTAGTGCCTTCTCTTTGTTAATTCTTTCCTATTTGTCACATTTATAGCTTGCTTTGTACTTTATTTACATGTTTTCTCCTCCATTAAATTGTAAGCTTATTAAGTGCTAGGACTGTCTTTTGCTTCTTTTTGCATCCCCACTTCTTAGCACAATGGCTGGCACATAGGGAGTTCTTCATAAATATTGATCAGTTGACTAATTGGTATTTTTTTTTCTGCAAAGTTGCAGTTTCTGAGCAATTTCTTAAATTCAATCCCTATGTACAACATTGAATGTAAGCTATTAGAGGGCAATGATAGCTTTTGCCTTTTTGGTTTTTGTTTGTATTCCCAGCACCTAGCAAAATACCTTGTAGTAGACACTTAATAAAACCATGTTGAATTGAATCTCACCTCCTTTCTTCTCTTCTTGGTCCACATTATTCAAGGTCTGATCTTTTCACTCTACTGAACAGGCCAAGACAGTATTTTTTCATTCAATTTAATTTTTCCTATATGGATTATTAAGCCTACCCTTTTTGAATAATCATGAATTTCATAAAGTAAGCCACAAAATGTTCTAGTGCATGTTGTAATCAGCATCACTCATGAACAAGAGTATATAGTGAACCTATGTTGTTTTCATTTGGATCTTATTTAGGACATCCTCTATGACATTGGTCTGCAGTGAACATATATCCCTGTTTATGACATTAATGATTACATTTGATAAAGAATTATTTGGGGATTTAAATGCTATTTTCTAACCAATAAAATATAAGCACATTGCAATCTTGTATTCTCTCTACCTATTTTTAAATTGTGACAATGCATGTGTAAATTATTATGGAAAATCATTATGAAAATCTGCCTGTTCCCTTCTCATATTTTCATTTCAGCAATATGACCCATGCATTTTTAGATCATTATCATAAAGTTAAGTAGGTATATAGATTAGCAGTACTTGATTTTCCTGCAATCACTGTTTTTCTTAAGAAATTATCAGTCATGATTATTTTTTCCCTCTTCTTTTTTTTTTATATCTCTTCTATGAGCTCTCTCATAAAAGAACCTTTCAATTCTTTCAAATTTGCATTATTTTCAATACAGTTTTCTTGGTATGTCCTTGGTCTTGTCCAATTATTCTTCCTAACTATATCTTTTTAACTGTAATTTTGACTTCTTTACATAGCACATCAATTACTGAGATGTTCAGATTTAGATGTGGTAGATCATATCACTTTCACTCATAAAGTAAATCATTATCAAAACATAGAAAATATGTTTCTTTTTTTGTGCTTTATTTTGTTTATTTTGTTTATTTAGCAACCATTTTCATTTGTGAATTTTCATCAGATAAGGTGACTCTGCTGAATCTCAGGCTAGGTATCTGCTAAGTTTGTTTCATTATCACTGCCTTTTGCCTTTTTTTTTCTGACACTCATAATCTCCCTTCTATATAGTTCTATAAGGTTTTACAAAAGAATTTGTTTTCTAGGTCACTGTTGCCATTGGCTGCCTTGTCTCTCAGCTTCATATGTTGACTGGCTAAGTTTCTGGGTTTGTTTGTTCTCTTCATTGTGGTAATAGGTTAACACCAGTGGGTGGAATACCCTTCATCCTTAATTTAGTGAAAAAATAAACACAGAGATCTCTTAGGATAAGAACAGGAGTTTATTCTCTTCCACGGGAAGCAGAGAGCAGTCTTCCCCATGACTCGTCATGGAGAAGAGGCATGTTACAAAAGACAGTGCCAGAATTTATACACTAATGTAGTCAAGCCCCTTTTCCAACTGTCTCCTCTCTTGTTGGTTGAGAGGCAGACCACCAAATTCTTCCCCAAATGGGGCAGCAAGAAAAGAGGGGGAGGGTCCCACCAAGGCACAGGAAAGCAGCCAAAGGAAGATGAAAGTGATTGACAGCAGCAATGGAAGAGGAAAAGGGAAAGACAATCTCAAACTGCTTGAGAAGTTTTCACTCGTTCCATATACCAGTTAGGTTTTGCTGATTGGTCAGTCAAAGTCTTTTTAAAAGACTGAAGTTTAACTGGTGTAGCATTGTGAGAAATGCTGGCAATTTGGTTTCCACAGATTCTTTAGGAACAGTGGGTGTTTACATTCGAGAAGGCATAATGACTCCCAGCACTATCCCTCAGAGGATCTTGTAGGGTGGCCTAACCCCAGGTTGCCGGGAACCATGAACTCTGGTGTGAGGATAGTACCGGGAGTCATTTCACCCCTAGGATCACATGGGGCACCCGGCTTAGGCTGCCGGAAATCACATATCCCAGAAAGGAGAGGGCCCAGAAGTGATTTCATCCCTGGGGGTCTTGTGGGATGCCCGGCTGGGGTTACCAGAAACTACAAATTGGGGGGACCTCACCCTTCGGGGCGTTCAAGTGGCAACGTCTACCAGATGGTGTCCCTTGCAGGCAGTTGTGTGAGAAGAGGCTTCTGGACCTTGAAGGGATTATTGAGTGTTATTATTTTCTTTTGGGTCTATGTATCTGTACTCATAAAGGGGAGTGCCCACTTTAATTTGTAAATGTATTGATTTTACCTAAAGGCGTTTCAGGACTTCCATTTACATAGTGAACAGGTTCATAAGGTGTAATAGACAAGCTGAACCTAGCAAACTGTTGCATGGAGAGAAGAGCTGATGTTGAAACAGTTTGAGGAAGGAGTAGCTTAAAAGATGTGGAAACCAAATTTCTGTTAAAGAGAAAATGGGGGAAATTGTGAGAAATGCTGGCAGTTTGGTTTCCATAGATTCTATAGGGACAATGGGTGTTTACATGCAAGAAGGTATAAATCTGTAAAGAGGGGCCTGAACTAAGCTGACTCAGACCAGTTGGGGGATAGTCATTGACTTTTCATTAACAGGCATGCTTAATGGGAAGGTCTGGAGAGTTGTAACCCGGAAGAGTTGAAGTCAATCCCAGCTCTGAAGGGAGGAATGGTGGGAAAGTCAAATGAAAGGATCATAAAAAGGACTCGCCTTGGTCTGATTCCTCGTAGGATCATGAAACTTCCTAGATCCTCAACAAGTGTGTTTTATTCCCTAGACAGAGCACACAAATTTTCAGTGATAAAAGCAGTTGCTCTCAATTTTATTTGTTTTAGAATCTGATTCATGAATACACTCAGATACTTTAAGATATGTAACTTTTTGAAGCTAAAACACTAGCAACAATGCCTATTTAGTTCCTGCCGAAGTTGTATAATGGTTGAAAAACTATATGAGTACCTCTTTGGAGACTTGTGCTTTGATGTCCTACTTTTTTGGTTTCTTTCTGGAAAACTTCCTCATTAAACTCTATGTGCTTTCAAACTACTTTTTAAAAATTCTTTACACTATTCACCTCTTATATAAAATGAGATGCTTGATGTTTTTATGTTAAAGTGGCTATCATTGCAAAGATAACTTTGCTCCTGTATAATATAGCCTAAACTAGCTCTCATTTAAGTATATTATACACCTGCAGTCATTGATAAATTATGTGTATTGTTTAAAGTGGGATGTTAGGCTGAGAGCTTTATTCTCTACTGTTAGGAAAGGGGTCAGATTGGTTGACTAGTATGGGAATTAGTAATAAACAGATTTATATGAGTGGAAACTGGGGAAATGGATACTATAGAATTCTACAGAATCTCAATCTGAAGAGATCATAGAAATTTTTTAGTTTAAACCATAATTGACCAGCAATCTCTTTTGTAACGTACCAACATGTGGTCTTTAAATCTACACTTGAAGATCTTTAATAATGAGGGATGTACCACTTACAGATCCCAATCACAAAGTGGATACCTATTTCACTTTTAGACCGTTCTTGTTGGTAGGAAATTTTTCCTTACTTCATTATTTTAATATTCAAAGGAATCTCTGATATCATTAATATGGGCTTTTCATATTATTTTTTGTCCTCATTGTAATGTCTTAAAGTATCCAAATCAACCCTCTTCTCTCATAGCAGATGGCCTTCACTTCCTACTTTTTTGAGGACGTTAACGACAACTGTTTTGAGCACCTTTACTGGTCGTCCATTAGAAAGAATGTTACATTTGGAGTCAAGAAACCTAGTTTCATATCCTGAATCTGACACTTAGTACTTTTGTAATCTTGGAAAATTCACTTTAACTTCTCTAGGCCTTAGTTTCTCCAACTGTAAAATAAGGAATAAACAACTTCTAAGACCTCTTCTAGTTCTAAATCTATGATCCTGTGATCTACCTTAATTTATACCTAAAGACTTTGCTTTATAGTTTTACATGTCCTCTCCTCCCTTGCTTTAGCCTCTAAGTCTAAGAGATATGTTTACTCCCTCTCAAGAGCAAATTTTAGACTTGTCCACTTAATTTTATCCCCTTCCTTCTTCTCTAACTTTCTCAATTCTCTCTCTTTCTCAATTTTACTTTTCCCCTATCTTTTGGACCTTTTCCCAGCAACAACAAATACACAAAAATATAAAATGTAAAATTTTCAACTGAGTACAGTCTGGATCCAGAAAGTATTTTAAGACTATATTCCAGCCAAATTAGACTGCTAGCCCTTTATGAATTTGCACAAGCAGTATCTCATGTCTGTAATGTACAGTCCCTTCACTCCTGTCTATCAGAATATTTCCTTTAAGATTCAGCTGCCACATCTTAGGCAAAGATCTTTTTTATCTTCCTATGTGTTCTAAAATTATCAAATATTATACTTGTCTTTCTACATGTTTTTAGCATACCTATAGGATATAAGCTATTTGAAGATAGAGATTATTATTTTTTTTTAACATCATACCCTTTCTGGTGCCTTTTATATAGTGGGCACTTAATAAATAGATATTTGTTCAATTGAACTGAACTAATGAATCAGCTTTGGGTGTTTCCAGTTGCTAGAATGTTCTTAGAGATGGAACTAGGGGCAACCACTTAGAATACCACTTGCAGAGGGGCAAAAAAAGGGGAATATAATAATATAATCATATATAAAATAATATACATATATTTACATGTAATTAAATTAATATATAAT
Source organism: Pseudochirops corinnae (assembly GCA_028646515.1). Classification (NCBI taxonomy): domain Eukaryota; kingdom Metazoa; phylum Chordata; class Mammalia; order Diprotodontia; family Pseudocheiridae; genus Pseudochirops; species Pseudochirops corinnae. Next base: position 476,274,247 of record CM053585.1, read on the forward strand.
ATAATACAATTTAATTTTATAAGAACTTACTTTATATGCATGCATATCTTAATACCAGAAAAATTGGCTCTCCCAGATATACCTGTTTATTTTTTAATTAGTCAAGTCATATGTGTTAGGGGAATTTTATAATATAGTCATATATATTTACATGCAATTACATTAATATATGCTATAATGCAATTTGATTTTATAAGATTTTATTTTATATGTATACATATTTTAATGTCAGAAAAAATCTGCTCTCCCAGGTATACCTCTTTGTTTTCAATAAGTCAAATCATGTGTGTTATGGGCAGGGTTCATAGTCTCTAGTAGAGAGAAGAGTATGAGGCACAATTTTCAGTTGCAGGGATTTTGATTTTTCACTTTTCTCAAGACTCACTACCATAGGTTAGTCATGGTTCTTTCTTTTACACAATAGAATCTGAATTCTGATTAACCATCATTCGATTTCTATGATCTGAAACAAAAGATAATAAATCATTTTTCCATTTGACATATATTCCAGTTATTTGAAGACAGCTCCCATGTCTACCTTAGTTCTACCATGTCTACCTATTCACTTTTATGTAGATTATATGTATATTATTTTGTTTTGTTTTTGAGAAAAATATATTTTTTTTATTCCCTCCCTCCATAAAAACAAACAAAAAAGGAAAAACATTGTAACAAATATACATGGTCAAGCAAAACAAAAGTCCACGTTGGCCATGTCTAAAACTAATATTCTGCATCTTGATTCCATCACCTCTCTGGCAGGAGGCAAATAGCATAGTTCATTTTCATATTCTGAAATTGTCATCAATCATTAATTTTTCTGAGTTCTTAAATCTTTCAAAACTATTTTACTTTACAATTTTATTGTGATTACTTGTTCTCCTGCTTCTCTTCTCTTCATCCTTTATGAGTTTATATAAGTCTTCTCAGATTTCTCTGAAACTCTCTCTTAATAACACAAGGGTATTCCATTCCATTCACATATTTTTTTTTTCAGACCCTCATCCAATTGAGAAGCACTCTCATAATTTCCAGTTTAAATACAAGAAAAAGAGTGGCAATAAATATTTTATGTATATATGGTCCCTGTCCCCCTTTAAAAAATTTTCTTCAGGGTTAGTTTTCTATTCTTTAGAATAAACATGCCCATAATTTCTACATGTGACTCTGCCTACCTTCCCAATTGAAAGAGGCTCCTTCTCTACTTTTTTTGGATGCCACAGTTACTTAGTACTGATTCTGTTATCCAATTTGAGTTAAGAAGTACATTAACATTTTAAACCCAACTCAAAGCATTTATTTGTTAGTCATGGCAATATCTTCCCCAAATTTTATATTCTGTATCTAATTTTAATCCTACTTTTACCCTTACCCTGTGTATGATTTCCACGAGGATATACTATCACCTAGTTAGTAAATAATCCAGCTCAGTACAGGTGCTTATTTTTCCCTTGTTGGGCATATTTTGTTTTTAATAAGGGATTCTTGAATTTTATAACCAGAAGTATGCTGTTAAATGTTTAATAACAACTAAAAAAAATGTACCTAGAACACATTTAAAGTTTAATCATTATTAGTGAATCCGTTTCTCCATCATTTTCTTAAATCTAGAAATTAACAAGTCAAGTTTTGAGTTCTTTGCTGATTCCTGTGGTGTAAATCTTTGCAACAAAAATTTAACAATCAGCTCTTCTGAGTTAGTTGAACTGGCTCCTACACACTTTTCAAGAAAGAAAATAATGAAGTTTTCACGGTGGAATAGCAGTCACTGAGACTGATATTTTTGGACATATTTCCTATACCTCTTCAAATCATAGGATAGAGATCTGCCTGCGTGGATGTCTAACTGGATATTTGTGTACCTTATTTCAAATACCTAATTTATTCACATAAGACAAAGTGAATGGCAGACATACCACTCTGGGTTGTGTGTCCCGTCAGATTTAATGAGCAAAGCAGAACAAAAGACAACTATTTAATGATTAAGAAATCTTTCCAAAGGGCCTGGTTTGGTCTATCAAGTTCTCTCTCAATTGGGTCTCGGATATAGACAGAACCTGAAGATAAAGGCTGCTATGCATTTTCTAAGATGGCACAACTGTGGTGTTGTTCAACGCCAAGGTTATGATAGTTGGAAGGAATTGAAAACACATAGCACTTTAAACTTGTAAAGATATTTTAATTGCCACATTGTGCGATAACTGACTTTGATAGACTTAGCTCTTCCCAGCAATGCAAGGACCTAAAACAACTCCCAAAAGATTTATGAAGGAAAATGCCATCCACATCCAGAGGGGGAAAAAAAATGGTCTGAATGTAAATCAAAGCATACTATTTGCTCTCTCTTTTTTTTTTTTTTTAATTTCTCATGGTTTCTTCAATTTTTCTAATTCTTCTCTACAATATGACTAATATGAAATGTGTTTAATAAGAATGTATATGGGGAGGGGATAAGGGAAGGAGGTGGAGAAAACTTAAAAATTATGGAAGTGAATGTTGAAAACTAAAAATAAATTATTTAATTTATTTTTAAAAAACACAGAAATTGTAGAGATATTTAATGTCAGAGTCTAACAGAACACCAAAAGGTATAGGTAAGAATCACTTAAAATCAGGGAGAGTCTTTAGAAACAAGATGAAGAAATATAAGGTTAAAATGAAATTATTTTAATTAAACTTTTCAAATGATCCTTGTCTAGTTTTTCTGATTATTTCACCCAAGAAATAAATTAGGTTATGGATGTTTTTACTAAGAAATAAGTTAATTTCAA
>CM053585.1:476277117-476311396 GCA_028646515.1 Pseudochirops corinnae
CTCTCCCCCACCCCCACTCCCAGCCAGGGCTTACAATATTGGTACCAGACTTAGAGCAGACACCTAATCAATTTTAATATCAAACTCCAAATCAAGAAATCACTAAGCCTCAGCCTCCCCAACAGTGAGAATGTTCTTCCGCAGCCACAGCCCACATGGGTCATAATATTCAAAGACATAAGGTTCTACTTTTACTTTCTTTTCATGTTTCTATGGATAGACTCTTGAAATAAGCTATTCCATTCTCAACCCAGTTTAGTTAGAGAAACTCAATCCACTTGGTATGCTGCCAAGGTTCTTTTTTAAAACAAATTAATACAAAGAGAACCATAGATTTTTGTCACCTTTCTCGTCATAATCTCAAGATACTTTTATTTATGGCATTTAAGAGGACAAACACTATTCAAATTATACGCATGATAAAGTTAAGGTAAGAAAAATTAATAAATACCAAGGAAGAAAGTCAGTTGTAGAATTTGTACTAATTCTGGGGACATTTAGCTTTCTACTAGTCCAGAATTGCCACCATTATGCATTTCTTCTCATTGAGATCACAGAATTATAGAAATTAGAATTACAAGGTACCACTAGGATAACATAAGATCCAGTGTCCTCAGATAAATCTCTAAAAGTCTGTATTCCTTTAGCAACTAATAAAAGCAGTATTATTAGTAGTAACTATTAGTAGTTACTACTATTTTATTAGTAGTTACTACTAATTTTTTATTAGTAGTAACTGTATACCTAAATACTATCTGGGTAGTTCCTCTTCTAGCTAATTAGCTTAGATAACCAAGATTATGGATAATCCTACCTGAAAAGAGACCAACATTTTTTTGATTGGCTTTATACACTGAGGGAATCACTGGAAGAGTTTCCACCCAAAATAATTTTCTCATTTGAGAAAGGAATGAGGCTTAATCAACCTCAAACTCCAAATTCCTATGGGGAGAGCTCCAGGTAGTTTGGAAAACTCAGTGTAGACCAGGTTTCTGTCCCAGATGGAAGCCAATTTTGTTGTCTTTGCTCTTTCTTATGCTTGTGGATTGAGAAAGGCCCTGTAAGGCTAAGCAAGGAGAAATATTTTGTAAACTTTGAAATGCTTATTTTGTTGAATCTGTAAAACTGTACTTGGAGATAATTGTGATTCCCCTCTGTATATGGGGAATTATATATTACCATGCACAACAGGCTGTTTTTGGACTTTATTGTATGTCCCTGAGGAATCAGTCTCAGAGACCACTGAGAAACATTCCAAATTTGGGACAAGGACTATGATAATTGTGATAAGAGATAGACATTTGAAGAAATACTTATCTATAGAATTTGAAAGAGCAATATATAACAAATATATAGTGGTCCTGGATGATCTGGCATCCAGTACTTAACAATGAATTTCCTGAATTTAGTATATTGATAAGTGATATACTGTCTTCCAAAGAGTGTATTAGTGAATTAAGTTTCTCCCTCCCTCCCTCTCTCTCTCTCTCTCTCTCTCTCTCTCTCTCTCTCTCTCTCTCTCTGTCTTTCTCTTTCAAATTGAGACCGGATAATGTTTCTGTGAATTGTGGACCATAGTCAGTGTAATAATATTTAAATGACATTCATCATGTGACATAGGTAGAGCCATATTTTGTTTTATTGCAATGTTTTAAAAAATACATTGTGTTGGTAACTTTTGTTTTGACATTGTCCCAAATTCCCCTTGTATCTCTCCCTCTCCTGCATCTTAGAGATTTATCTCATATAACAAATAATAACTTAAAAGAAAATGAGGAAGAAAAAAATAATCAGCAACACTAATTAATACATCAAAAAAATTGAAAAGTATATTCAATATTCCACACACAAGAACCTTCTAAGTTTGTAAAGGAGTGGGGTAGAGGGAAAAATTATCTTTTCAGAAGAGATATGATTTTAGTTAAAGTAATGTTCCAGCCTATGCGCCCATTTTAAAGATTATCCCATTTTCATTTTTTGTATAATTTCTAGGTATATGTCAAATAGTGTTGATATTCATTCAAAAATTTTTATGTGTATTTAAAAGCTTTTATTGCTGCCTCCCTCCCTCTGCCTCTATTGTATAGAGAATAACAAATCACCAAATAACACGAAAGGCATTTCTTAACACTCTTTGATCATATAAAAAGTGAGAACAAAAGAATGTTAGTGCTAGAAGGGACTTAGATGTCTCCCTCACTTTCTAGTTGGATAAACTGATGATTTGCCTAAGGTCACATGCCTAAAAAGCAGAAGAATTAGTACTCAAAACCATGTCTTCTGTCACCAACTCTGCTTTGGCTTCTATCACATCATACTTGCTGTGAAATCCTTCAAAAATTTAAACAAGTCTCTTCTTCATGGATTTATCTTCCTCTTCCTCCGCTTTTAATTATGGATATTTATGTTACTTTAACATGCAGCCTAATTTGTAGGTAGAGAGATAGATAGATATGTAAACATATGGATTTTTTGAAGAGACCCATTAATTGCATAGCTATATTTATAATATGTTTGGTATGTGTGTGTGTGTATACATACATACATACATACATTTACATACTCTTCAAGCATTTGTATATGCATGTACATATGTATGTGTGTATGCACATATGCATGCATGCATGTTTGTATCCCTGAGAGCAGGGACTCTTCTTGCCTCTTGTTGTAGCCTAAGTAATTAGCACAGTGGCTGCCATATACTAGATACTTAATAAATGTCTATTGACTGACTCACTTTAAGAATCTAGTCTCATAGTTTCATTGGCTTAGGAAATACTCAATGAGGAAACTCTCTCTACCACAATGTTGCATATGTATATTATCAAGGCAGACAAATAATGTATACTATGTAAAATTAGTGAGGTGAGGGAGTAGAACAAACTGCTTAACAGACTTGGAATTCTGATTTTCAAAGATAGGTTCATGACAAAGCTACATTTTTCCTAATTAAGACATGTCTGAATGTACACATGTGCATTGATGCATTTGGACCAATGTTCACAGTTATAAGAAGTTTACTGTCCCTGGCTCACACAATTTTTTATTAGACTCCTTAAAATTGACTTCTGGGGGAGGATTCTGGGAAGATGGCAGAGTAGGTCAGAAAATCCAAGCTCTCCAGATTTCCCACACAAACCTGATAAAATAGTGTCTCAGGGTGAATATAGAGCATTAAAAATAAATAAGAGTAAGGGCAGAACAGTGGTCTTCCTGGGACATTTAGAGAAGAGTGTAAGGAAAATCACAGGACAAAGTTTGGTCCCTGTGAAAATAATTCCAGGTTAGAACTGCTTAAAGAACAAGCAGAAAACCCTGGAGTTAGTTGGGTTGGGAGGCTGCCTCAGCCCCAGCTACAGGAACTTTTATCGCCAGGACAGTGAGGGGAGTTGGGGAAGATCAAGGGAACATTTGCTGACAAGAAGGGCCAGACCCAGTTGTCCTGTTGGAGATGTGGTGGAGAAGGGGAGGAAGGATGGGTGGTGGAGAAGGAACCAGGAAACCAGTTCTTGCCCAGTGAGTACATAAGCAGTGGAGCAGTGATGCCACTGGCTGTGGGCACTTACTGGAGGCTAGAGGTCTTGGTTTTGGTTCCAGGTGGGGAGAGGCACTCAAGGAGGATATGAGGCCAGAGGCACCATTCCCCATCCTCTAGGACTAGAGGTGATTACAAAAACTAAGCTGCTACCAAAAAAAAAAATGAACAAGCAAAGGAGAAAGAATCCAGCCACGGAGAGTTAGTATGGGAATAGAGAAGACTGGGGTTCATCTTCAGAGGAGGATATTGAAGCAAAGAAAGTCCTCTCCTACCCCAAAGAGTAATGTCAAATGGTCACTTGCCCTAAAAGAATTCATAGAAGAATTTTTAAAAGATTTTAAAAATCAAATGACAGAGATTCAGGAAAAACTAAAAAAATAAAATAAAATAAATACAATCCAAGAAAAACAAGAAGATTATAAAAAAGTCAACCAATTAGAAAAGGAGATCCAGAAACTTAAGAAAGAAAATGACTCCTTGAAAATCAGAACTGGGCAAGAGGAAGCAAGTGTAGTTATGAGAGTTCAAAAAATAATAAGACAAAATATAAAGAATGAAAACATGGAAGAGAATGTGAAACATCTCATAAGAAAAACAACTAATCTAGGGAACAGATTAAGAAAAGAATACATAAGAAAAACTGGGCTACCTGAAAGCTATGATCAAAAAAAAGAATCTTGATACAATAATAGAAGAGATAATTAAAGAAAATTTTCCTGAAGCATTAGAATAAGAGGGGAAAGTAGAAATAGAAAAAAAATCCATTGACACTACCTGAAAGAGATCCTACAAGGAATATTATAGTCATTCTGAAACCCCCAGCTCAAGGACAAAATATTAAGAGCAACAAGAAAAAAAAATTAAATATGGCAGTGCCACAATTAGAATCACACAATACCTAGCAGTGGTGACATTAAAGGATCATAGACGTTGGAACACTATTTATCAAAGAGCAAAAGAACTGGGATTCTGGTTGAAAATATCATACCCAGCAAAGTTTAGCATAATACTGAGTTAAAAAAAAAAAGTACATTTAATGAACTCTCAGAATTTCAGTATTTTGTTAAAAAAACAAAAACAAAAACAAAACAAAACCTGAACTTGATAGAAGATTTGACATATAAAAACCAAGAGAAATATAAAGGATATATGGAAGACTAATTACTAGAAACTCATTAAAGATAGACTGGTTTACTTTTTATGTATGTAAAATGTTAACATATGTGTAAGACTGTTATTGGTAATTGGGTAGTTTGTTAGAAAGCTTGGGGCAGACCTGAGGATGATATGATTTTCAACAGTAAAACCATTTAAGAACAGCTAAAAAGAGTAATTAACTTATACAAATGATGTGTGAGAGGAAGAACAGACACAGAAGAATTAGATGGGAGAGGAGGGCTGGTAGTTCTGGAAACCTACTTGGATCCAGAATGGGTTCAAAAGGGAACAATACATCTATATTTAGAAGAGTATAAAAGTCTTCTAAATTCAGAAAGAAATCAAACATGTAAGGGGATGGGGGGGTGATAAGGGAGGAATCTTTAAAGGAGAGGGTGAGGGAATAGATTAAAGTGGGAGTATAGAAGGGTGTCTAGATTAATGGGAATGGGAGGATAAGGGAGGGATCCTTGGAGGAGGGGTAGGTTAAGTAATAGGAGGGCAAGGTAGAAGGAAAGTAGAGGAGTCAGGAGCGATAGTATATAAGAGATACACACAAAAATAAAACAAATATCAAGACTAGAATTTGTTAGGAAAAAAAGGAGTGGGGTGGTAATCATGATCTTGAACAAAGTTAAGGCTAAAATAGATTTAATCAAAAGAGAAAAATAGGGAAACTACACTAAGTGTCACTCATATTTAGCAATGTTGTTTTGGATTATTTAAAACAACTTGATAGTATAAGTTTGGAATATTGCTGTGGTGTGGGAAATGATGAGTTGGTGGACTTGGAAAAATATGGAAAGATGTGGATTTATGAAGGAAAATGTTATTCACTATCAGAGAAAAAGAAGACATGTAAGTATATTAGAGTCTTACATCGATCCATATGATTGTATATGTTGATACATGACTATGATTATCTATCTATATATCTATATAGATTTATATATCTATAAGCATATGTAGGCATAAGTATATGTATGTATGGGTATATGTATGTATATATATATATATATATCTTTGTGTGTATATGTCTATGTATGTATATGTATATATACACGTGTGTGTATATATATCAACAATGCAGTACTCACAATGCCTATGGTAACTATAAATATACTGATAGATTGCTAAATGTAACAGGCTCTCTACATGGGGGACAAAGCTAGAACATTTGTTCACACCAGAAAACTGAGTCCCAAAACCAGAAACTCAAAGCCATCACAGTAGCTATGGAGTTGGCACACATAGTTAATGCAGTAAACACCCACATTCTCAAGCCTTCAAAACAGAACAGGCTACCTCAGGCAAAGATCCTCTTCTCCTCACTCATGGCAACTGCTCAGTGTCCACACAGCTCACTCCCAGCAGCTCTGGCTCTCTGAAGTTCCCGTCCCCAGCAGTCCTTAGCAGGAGTCCTTAGCAGAAATTCTGGCTGGTTCAAAAAAAAAAAAAAAAAAGGAGTTGGCGCCATAGCCACCACTTCCAGTCACTGCACTGACTCTAGCTTGGCTCTGGCTTCCTCTTGTCCTACCCCTTCCTGCTACCTCAGCAAGTTCAAGGGGCATGGAAGATCTTCAAATCCTATAACCATTATTGTATCTGCACTTAATTGTAGCCTTCTGCAGAGGAAGGGAAGAAGGGGTAAAAAAAAAAAAAGTAAAAAGTGCAAAGCAAAAAAAAAGAAAACTTACAAGAAAGCATAGAAATGATGGACAGATCTCACAATGCATAGTATTTATTATATAAAATTTCTTGAAATGAAAATTTATTGCAGAATCTTCTTTCCTTTCTACTGTGCACACAATGCTTTTTTTCTTTTCTTATTTTTTCTTATTTTAGTTTTAGTATTTAAGTTTGTTTCTCTTATTTTTTACTTAAGCTTAAAATTTTACCAAAAAATCCAAAAAACCCAAAAACAAAACCACTGACTTTCACTGTGGTAAAGTTAGGTGTTATACAGCCTAGATCACTGCGACTGTATTAACATGTGGGAGAAAGCTATGTTCATGAACTGGTAGAGACTTGCCCCAATTTCTATAAAAACTTTATTCAGGATCATTAACATGGTAACATTAGCTGCAGGAGCTGAGTTTATCACTTTTCCTTTTAAAAGGCTCCATGGTGATTGGTTTATATCCTGGGCAATTTGTAATCCAGAAGATGGTTTTGTTTATTTTTTATTTCAATCAATGATTATATTCCATTGTTTTCCATTTCTTTCTCTTGAGTTGTTCTGTCAACCTACATACACACACATGCACCTCCCGACACACACATAAATACGTATGATTCTTAACAGCTCAGCCTAATTCCTTAAAGGTAATAATGTTTCCAGTAGCAGTGCTTTAAAAGTCTGTCTTTGTTCTAACAGTTGAATATTATTTTCTGCCAATTAAGATCAAATTACCATTGCTGCTAAGAAAGTGACAAAGCCAATAAAAATAACAACCTATGATATTAATATAAGGGTCTGAAGTTTGCAAAGCGTTTTATATAATATGTCATTTGAACCTCACAATAATTCTATCAATAAGGTGCAGTAGGTACAATTAACTTCTTTTTACTAATGATGAAACAGGCTCAAGAAGACTTGTGCATGGCTGTATCATGTCAGAGGTCATATCTGAACTCAGGTCTTCCTGACACCCCAGGTCCACTGGCTAGAACATGCCATTTTAATAAAAAATTAGAGAAAGTCTCAGGTAAAACGTAGAGAACTCCAATCTTCAAGGATATGATAATCACAAAGTTTCCTCTGTCTTAAATGCAGATACATAATGTAAGTTAGTTAATCAGTAAACGTTTATTAAATACCTCCTATATGTCAGGAACTGTGATAAGAACTAGGGATCCAAAGAAAGGCAAAAACAGTTCCCGTTCTCAAGGTGCTCATATTCTAACGCGAGAGACAAGATGAAAATAATTGCATACAAACAAGATATAGACAGTATATATTGGAGTCAATCAACAGAGATTAAGGAGGAGATCAAGAAAAAAAGGTGTGTGTGTGTGTATGTGTGTGTGTGTGTGTGTGTGTGTGTGTGTGTGTGTGTGTGTGTTTGTGTTAACAAGGTAGGATTTTAACCAGACTTGAAAGAATTTAGGAGGTAGATATAAGGAGGGAGAGAATTCCAGGCCTGGGGAACAGACAGTAAAATTACTAGGATTCAGGACGAGGCATGCCTTTTATGAAGGCCAGTGTCTTTAGGTCACAGAGTACATGAAGATGAGTAAAATATAAAATGACTGAAGAGGTATGATGGCCCTGGGTTATAAAGGACTTTGAATGCCAATTTGTTCTTTTATAATCCATATTTTCCATTAGCTGATGAATCTATGTATGAAAAACCAGCCCAGAGACACTGAGATGATACAGTTTCTTTGGAAAGATTTATTTCCTCAAATCTCTAGATAGATTCAAAAGTGACTTTCACTTTTCAGGTGAATGTTTTACTTTGTTGACCCAAGAATTTCCCATCAGCTTGAATGTGCTATATCTGACATCAGTTTGTCACCATTTGTCTTCTTAGCATATTGGATCAGTCCCCAACAATTAGAATCTACTTGGCCTTAGTAAAGTGTCCTTGAAAGTTGACCACTGCAGTCTTTTGGGTGATTATATTTTTCTTGAACCAATATACCAGCCCTTTGTTTACCTGATAGTGTCCATAGAATGTTCACTAAGACTGATCACCATAAATTGCTCCTAAACATACATTCATACCAACTCAGCTAAGATGCTATTATACCATCATTCTATTGATACAAATCAAACATAACTTGCTATTATCATTTCTTGACTGATTCATTAATAGAAAATCAATTTTAATTTATCCTCATAGTTTCCATCAGCCTACAATAACAGTTACTAATCCAGTTACCTCATTTTAGAACATACAGAGCCGTAGCCAAATGCACAATAGTGACTGAGCACAACTGACTAACTCAGAGTCAACAATCTATGTTGAAGGTGCAGGGGAGAGGACGGAGGGAGGAAGCTCATATTAAGTAATCATGATAAACGAGTATTTGAATGGCAAAGTTCATAGACTGAGAGGCAACATAGTTTAATAGAATGGCATCAGTCCATTAATCAACATCAACAAAGATTTATTAAGCATTTGCTATATCCCAGACATTCTTTGAGGTTTTGTGGCTATAAAGAGCCTCAAAGGGCTTATATTATATTGATAGAAATGGCATGTATTCATATAAGTAAATAGAAATCATAAACAAAGTAAATCCAAGGTAATTTTGGGAGGGGGCACTAGGAATTGGGGGGTTCAGTAAAGCCATTACATAGGAGGTGGCCTTTGAGCATCACTTTGAAGGAACCTAAGGATTCTAAGAAGTGGAAGGGAGGAGGTTTGGGGCTGGGGAAGCTGTGGCCTCGAGGACACATCCCTGGGTGCAGCCTTTTGACTGAGTCCAAGGTTTACAAAACAAATCATTTTATTAAAGGAATTTGTTCTGTGAAGTTTGAATTTAGTCAAAGAGCCACACTTTGGGACCTAGAGAGAGACATGTAGCCTTGAGGCCACAAGTTCCCCATCCTTGTTAAGGCAATGGGGACAGCTGCTACAAAGGTATGTAGGCAGAAGATGTACCAGCAAGTACTTCAATTTGCTTAAAAGATAAAAAAAAGGAGTTATATGTATCAATTGTATAAATATAGACTGCAAGCAGGTTTCAAAGTGCTGCAAATGACAAACAGAAAAGTTTATGTTTTATCCAAGAGGCGATTGTCAGCTACTGTAGCTTTCCTGAGCAGGGGAGTTGATATAATCAGACCTATGCTTTAGGAAAATCATAGTTTTTTGAGACCTGGGTTCTAATTTTGTTTCTATCATATACTGTGTGACTTTGTATCACTTTCTTACTCTGGCACTTAATTTCCTTATCTACAACATGTCAGGCTTCCATTACATATGGCTCTAAATTCCCTTCCAATTCAAACTTCCTTTTGAAACAGTATAATTTCTCTTATTCATTTTATGTTATTCATCCTAAGGGTCATGATCAAAGAAATGCAGTAACATTTTCACACGTAAGGGTCTATTATTGCACTAATAACTCTTCACTGCGGTCTTCTACTGTACTTAAGAGCAAATATATTGCAACATGGTGAGTATGAACAAATGATCTTAAAATGAGAGATTAAAATTTTTGCAGATATGTTCACATGCTGGAAATAGAGATTTGGAAATAAAATATCCTTGTAAATTTAAAGCATAGAAAAATCATTAATGTCACAACATAGATAAAATATGATTCTACTTAGTGGGAACAAGTGACTGCATCTCCATGGGCCTCAGTTTATAATTCATAAAATGGAACTCTACAAAGAACCTGAGCATCACACAGAATAGAGTTTGAAAACACTGATCCTTAGCTAGGAAAGGTTTTTCTTTTGTAATTTCTGATGAGTCCAGACTTTTATCAGATTGTAAGTTTCTTAATGGGCATTTCCCATTCCTAGATGGGGCCTCTAGATGGCATAATGAATAGAACTTTCAGCCTAGAATCAGGAGAACTTGAGTTAAAATCTGGCCTCAGACGTTTACTAGCTGTGTGACCCTGGACGAGTTACTTAACTTCTCTGCCTTAGTTTCTTCATTGTAAAATGAAGATAATGATAGCACCTGTCTCCCAGGGTGGTTGTGAGGATTAAATGAGGTAACAAATGTAAAGTGCTTAGCACAGTGCCTGGCATGGAATAAGCACTCATTTTATTTATTATTACCATGATGATTGTTGATGGCCCTTTCCAAGTCTAGCATGAGGCCTTCTACAGAGGAGGTGCTCAATCAGTATTTGTTGAATGGAATTATAAGGTTCCAGAGTGGGGGAAAGATCTGTCTATTTGCATTGACCACTGAAAACAATAAACTAGATGCCTATAAGCTTTACTTCAGATCAGCTTAAAGAGCAATAGCATATTCATATGTATCTTTTGTTGAAATTCAAAGCAATTATCATTCATATTATTTCATTTCTACTTTTGAAACTGTATAGCAAAGTTATTTAATTTATAATATGTAGATTGAAAACAAACAAACAAAAAAGGGACTATAGAGATGTTGGCCCAATAAATTGCTTCATTTGCAAATAGAGTATTTTAAATAGAAAAATGCAGATGTGGACCAAAAGGAACAGCCTCATTTTCTTTTGCGTTGTTTTGTATGATGGCAATACAGTAGGGCACTGCCATCCAATGGACCTGATTTGGACCTAGAAGACCTACATCTGAGTACCAGCTGCTTATTAGCAATGAAGCTGTGGACAAATCCTAAAACCTCTAAGGGGAAATGCAGATAATAATGCTTGCAGTAGATGCCTGGTAAGGGCTATTATGAGGACCAAATGAGAATGTAAGATTATAGATTAAGAATTGGAAAAGGCCTTATATATCATTTATGCCAAACTCCCTCCATATATAGACGAGAAAAACTCACTCTTGGGGAGAGTGACTTACCTGAGGTGAAACAGGTAGTAAGCACAGAGGAGGATGATGATATATTTAAAGTACACTGTAACGCTCAAATGATCTCTAAATGTGAATTATTGTGAAACAGTAAATGATTAAAGCATCTTAACTACTGGCATGGCAAGAACTCTGTGAATAAAGGTTGCATTATCTTTCTTCCTAAGTATTTCTGACATGCTTTTTTCAAATAAGAAGCTTAAAGAGTTTTCCAAGTTTTAATTCATGAGCTTTCAAGTATCTCTGAGAAGGAAGGTGTGAAGTCTTATCAAGATTTAAAGCTGTCTCTAAGGAAAAGGCCAACTTATTCCTGGTAAAGGGATGGCTTAATTTGTTGTTTCACAATAGCTGGACATCATAAACACTTGGACACCTGAGCATTCTATGAAGCAGCCATATTGTCACAAATCATATGCTTATGCTGAACATCATTGTGTGTGTGTGTGAGGGGGAAACAAATTGTTGTTTTCTTGGAGGTTGGTTATTAAAACATTCAATTGGCTGAAATCAAGGAGGGTTGAATTAAAGTTAGCAAACCATAAAAGTAAGAGGAAAATAAAAATACAATGAAGAAAGAAATAGATGATATAAATTGACAATATAATTGATTTTTTCTATGAAAAACGTATATAACTCAGGTGAAGAAAAGGGTCAGTGACTATTATTGCAGATACCCATCAAATGAAATGAGGTCTTTGGGGAGCGGAGAAATATCAAGGACTTTCATTTCTGTGTTCTATATAGAGGACATCTACACAATGCCCTCTGTATTCAATGAAATAAAAGCATAAGCAATGAAAATATGCATTTCTGAAAAACCGGCCTTTACATTAGACTTTTACATTAGGGAAAGAAAGAAGGACCAGACCCATATATTTTCCTGAGAAGACTTTATATTGTTCTGGAACTATGTAATTAAGATGGCTTCATTTGTGAAATGGAGAACCTTCCCATCAATTAAAAAAAAAATCCTTCTTTTGTTTGTACCTCATCCAGTATATCTCTAATAACATTGGCAAAATCTAACTTTCTGTTTAAGACTTCACTTGTTTTAGATATTTTTGATTACTCTGAACGCCCTTTCTTCAATATGGGAAAACAAGAGTGAGCCCAGCTGGAAGCATTCAGAAAAACAGTGCCGAGCTATATTCAATTATACATTCTCATTGCTTGTCATCTTACTATGAGTTGTGAGTGGGCACAGGAGCTATACGAAGTAACCTGGAGAAACTAAAACACCCATGGACATCTCTAAGAACTTCCGTATGGAAGAACTACAGTGTTTGGGACCTTGTCACTGACAGTGAAAATTTGGTTACCTTATTCCATAAGTGATATCTGAATCCCCATCAGAATATATCATGCTTTTCACAATTAAGTATCCGGATAGTAGAGGTAAAAATTCATATATTATCCATGCAAACTAACTTTTATTGTCTACAGTGTAATTCCACATAAAACAATATCGTTATCTCCTATATGGTGTTTTTTGTTTCAAAAACACATAACACTGAATTATGTAAAAGTGAGACTTTGATCATCCTCAATAATCTAGGACCTAGCAATGAACTGAGGAATAATTCAGGGGGAAAAGGAGATTAGAAAAATAGTTTTTAGGCAATAAAAATGTTCCCTCTATATAAAGCTGAGACCACCCACCTCAGTGACTTGGTAAGTACTGATTAAGCCTGCTATGTGCTAGGCACTGTGATAGAGACAGATGATATGAATTGAAAACTGAGATAGTCACTATGCTCAAAGAGCTCACATACTACTAAGGTTATACAGCATGGTGACAGATAAAAACAGAATATGTTCAAAATGAATACACAGCTAGTGAAAAGTTCCATTACTAGAAAGGAAGGCTGGCTTGTAGTGTCATCTTCAGGGGGCAAAAAGAGAGAGAGGTCTAAAATGAAGTAGTTTATTAATTATAGAATGGGAGTTACAAAGGGCACAATGGTAAGGGAGGTCATATATGGAGCAGAACATGGCGCAGTAGGGTTAAGGTGCTTGGGCATGAAGAAGCAGGCAGCAGAGATTGGAGAGAGGCAGTTATTCTTCCATAGAGTGGGATTCAACCTCACAGTGATGGGAAGAGCGAGAGGATTTGAGAAGCAAGTCCACATAGCAAGTCAGTCGATTGAGAGGAGCTTCACTGTAGAAGATAAATGAGTGGAATATGGTCTACTTCGTTTTGCATCCATCTCACCTCCTTACCTTAATGCTAGCTATGTTAGGCTTCCCTCACCCCCAAACAGGGTAATATAAACTATAGCAAAGGTCTTAGAAGCCCCTAGAAAGTTCTCTGTACATGAATTATTTGCTGTATTTTTAGAAATATTTAAAGTTTCTGGAAAACTTCCCTGCTTACATTTCTCTGTCTAGTGTAAATAAAGCCTCTTTATCTCCACCCTTTGGTTTCTTTTTCTAAATCAGATTCTTACCCACAAGATAATAGTATTACCATTTCCATCTCATAGGAGTATTGGCAGAATGAAATGAGATGATGGATGTAAAGCTAACATTGTCTATGAGTGAACCTGAGCATCAAATAGTCCTCTTGATTCTCTAGGTGACTTTCTCTTCAAGATGACAGCAGCCCTGGTACTCTTACCTCATTAGTACTCTCTGTCCCTGGGACCCTCTAACTGGAGGGTAAAGAGGGAAAGTTCCTCTGTTAAAGAGGGTGCCCAGTGCAGACACTTGTATTTATTTTGCCAGAGTTTAGCATAATGACCGGCACATAGTAGGTGCTTATTAAATGTTTATTAACTGACATTTAAAGAACTCGTTGGTACTGAAATCACTTAACTTCTCTGGGCCTCAGTTTCCTTATCTGTCAAATGAAAGAGTTCAGCCAGATAACTATAAGAATTCCTTCCAGCTTTTGTATGCTATGATTCAATGAAATTAGTAATGGTATTTTGAAGCATTTTTTTTTATTTAGAGAACTGACAGGAGCCTCAAGAATATTGTTTTATTAATAGTTTTACTATGGGATATTTGGTCGATCTTGTCTTAAAACTATTTTATAATTTCAGAAAAGCTAAGACAAAAACATGGAAGAAAAATGGAGCTTTCCTAGAGTTTTCAGTGCCTAACTCAATATTTAAAATATCTCTAGACAAACAATGGATATGATTAGTATTTTGATTTCAGGTTTTTAAAATGCTCATTATCCACACCCTTTCTTTCAAAGCAAGAAACCTCATTTTTTGTATTCTTCCATGAAAAGTATTCCATATTAAGAAGTCAATAAAGATAAATGAATTGTTTACTGAAGAAAAACACATAGCTCTAGCCATATGGTATTTAATTAAATTAATCAGGGGAAGAAAATATTGAAATATCAAATAGAAATTCAGCTTCCTTACCCAAGAAATGTACATTTTATTTGCTTGGCAGTGAGCCACCCCTCCTTCCTATTTTCTCTAAGTCCTTTTCACTATAGGCTATGGTGACTTTCACCTACATATGAGGCATCAAAGTCTTCTAGAAGGAGACAGGTATAAAGCAATAAAAATAGTTTTTATGAAAATGGATTTTCTCATGAAGGATTTGTTCTGTGTTTAAAATCTGGGTTATAGAACAGAATGGTTCTTAGATGTAGAATCAGAGGACCTGGGTTCAAATCTAAACTTGGCTATTTCCCATCTTCTGGGCCTCAGTTTTCTTATCTATAAAATGAAGAGATTGGGCTATAATCTCCAAAGTCTCATCCTATTTTTAGTCTATAATCTTGTGATATGACTTAGAAGCATTCGAAATCTGTCAAAGGTTGTCCAAAACAATATAGTGGGAGAACATTCTAGGTATGATTACTGGCCCCAGAATGAGAGGACATGGATTTTTATGGAGGTTTTGTCATTAACTAGTTTGGTCCTTATGAAAATCATGCCATGAAACCTTCAAAATTCAAAGAGATTTATCTCCACAATTTATATTCCAGTAATAACTCTTATCACAGCATTTTGAAACCAAACTTTAGAAATACTAATTCATTAGTCCTGCTGAGAAGCAGTAGTATACTTTTAGTGACACTATTAATCAACTTCCCATGCTTCCAATATTCTTCCTCCCACCTCCATGCCTCCCTCCCTCCCACCTCCATGCCTCCCTCCCTCCCAAGCCTCACCTTCACCACTACCATAATACATTTATTCTCTTACCTTTTAGATTGTGCCATCTATGACTGCTCTGTACATTGTAGTCACTTAATCTCTTAATAAATGTTTATCAAATCTAACTTAACTATCCCTGAATCTGAAATGCTGTTATCTCTGCTTGTGTAATCTTAGCTTGACTCCAAGCATGAACTCAAGCTCCATTTGCTTCAAGAAGCTGTCCCTAACCCCCAAGTCATTGTGAGGCTTACCTGTCATTGGACTCCTTTCTGACATACTGGGCTTTCTACTTCTTTGGCTTTGTTTATCTTCTTATCTCCTTTCTCTCCAAAAAATTTACTGCACATTCCTTGAAGGCAGAGATATTGGATTCATTCATGCATTCACTCATCCAACAAACTTTTACTTTGTAATTGTAGAATGTGAGCTACTTGAAGGGAGAGATCTGTTCTTTTGTTTTGTCTTTTTATCCCCTGGACCTAACACAGTACCTTGGGCATAGTAGGTACTTAATGCATTTTATATTGTTTTGAGTAAGTACCTATTAAGGCCAAGGTAATATATTGGACGTTGGACTACTTTAACCCACTTTGTATCTTTCCTTGAGCAAAGTAAAGCAAAGTAATAGATACTCGATGATTTATTGATGATAGAAATGTTATTTACTGCAGCCTGACTCACAGAGAAAGGGAAAGATCAGAATCAACAGATCAATATGGAATCAATCATACCTAATCATATCTGAATTTTAAAAGTGCTATTTAAATCTTCACATATATAGGAAAATGTTTCAGATATTTCAAAATGACTAAAGAGCTGAAATACGAATTTCCCCTATATAGAGCTCTATTTCTAACTAGATTCAGAAATAGATAAGAGACAAAATTCCTGTTGTTTTTTTTTTTTTGAAAGAATAAAAACTGATAAATGAGACAGAAGCTAAAGGGGAACAGACTGAAAAATAGAAAGGAGGATTTATTAATGCCATTGGCCTCATATCATGTTTAGCTATTTGCAAAGGAGATTATGTAACAAGAAAATATTTTTGGCATGACTTTAGCTTACTGGAGTGTATCAACAATGCAGTATTCACAATGCCTATAGTAACTATAAGTATGCTGATATGGTTATTAATCACAAAATGTAACAGGCTCTCTACATGGGAAAAATAGCTAGAGCATTTATTCAAATACCAGAAAAGTGAGTCCCCAAACCAGAAAGTCAAAGCCAACACAGTAGTTATGAAATTGGCATGTGAAGTTAATGTAGTAAACACCCACATTCTCAAGTCTTCAAAACAGGACAGGCTACCTCAGGCAAAGAAAGATCCTCTTCTCCTCACTCACATAAGTATTCAGTGTCCAGGCAGCTTGCTCCCAGCAGCTCTGGCCCCACACAGTTCCTGTCCTTGGCAGTCCTCAGCAGGAATTCTTAGCAGAGATTCTGGCAGGCTCAAAGAAAAAGGAATTCGCACTGCAACCATAGCCACTGCCTTTGCCGCTGCGTCCAGTCACCAGACACAAGCTTGACTCCAGCTTTCTCTTGTTCCACCACTTCCTGCTACATCAGCAAGTTCAAGGGCCATGGAAGATCTTTAAATCCCAGTATCATTACATTTGGCCCCAAGATCTTTCATGTCCCTTACTTAGCAAAAATACATTAACAATACATTTCATTCCATAGGTTAATAGGAGTTTTAGGAGTAACTGGTGTCAACAGAATTTTACAACAATATAACAAAGATAGCACATAATAAACACAGAAAGCAATATTTTTGGGTGGGGGTGAGCACAAGCTCCCCATCATTCCCTCTCCCTGAACAAATGGGGTTCCAAAATCTTAGGGTAAGGGGTGAAGGTCTCTTCTCCCATGGCTACTTGCTGCTGAAATTGGATGTAGAGCTGTCCCTGTCCCAAGGGGGTCCCATTTGAGAGGTCAGTCCTTTAGCCAGCATTTGGAATGTGTTTGATGCCAGGTCCAGGGGTGACACATCGCAGTTGTGGACAGGGGGTGACATCCAGCTTAAGCTATTGGGCATCTATAGGTGGAGGGTATCAAGCCTGTGGAAACAAATCTAGCAAACAAGGTGAACAGACAAAAAAGCCAAGAAGAAGCAAGGAGACAATAACCAGAAATGAGGTAGATATAGGATCAGCCATGCTACTGGAGTCCATGAGCCCACTATTGCAGCCTCACTCACAGTAGAAAATATGAGTTAAGGGTACAATTTTAGTATCACCTTCTCCAGAATAAACAATAGTTACAGTGTTATCCCTCCCATGTGCTATAATCTCTGCAGCCTTTGGAACATCATCTAGCTTCCGTTTTACCCATACTTTAGCTCCCAATTTGATTCTATCAGTAGAACCAAATCCTTCAGTTCCTCTGATAGTTATTTTGAAAGGAGGGAATCGGAAGATCTTCCCTGCCCCTAAGCCCTCTGATAGGCTTAAGTAGCTCTAAGAACCTTCCCTGATTTGAAAGTATACTCTGCCCCCTAATAGGCTGAATGTGATCACATGGAGCCTGAGGCTTCAGGAATGCCCATGCCTTATTACTTTGTGATTGGGCAGTGGGTCAAGAGGGTTGTGACATTCTCTGATCCAGGAGAAGGCTGTATATACCCTGATGTGAGGCTTTGCTTCAGGCCTCACTTTGGGAAGAGTTGTGTGATTTGGGCAGATGAGACTCTGGGCAGCCGTTGAGCCCCTCGGCTTTGAAAACTCAGATGTTGGTGCTTCTCTCTCTGGCAATTGACTAGGTATGGATGTGATGGAAGCCGTCTGCTGATTTGTTTGTTTGTCTGTTTGTAACTTCTGCTTGTAACTTTTTGTATTCTCTGAAGTTAAGGGTGCTGACTTTTCCCCCTGAACTAGGTAAATGATGTATGTTTGATTGATTAAAGTAAGATTGTTAACCCATTTTGAGTTGCTTTCCTTTACAAAAGCAAATCTAAGAACCTGTGCTAGCAGCCATCCTGGGTATGCTAGGGTGCTTGCTGCTACATGGAGGCATCCTATTATGCAGACTGTTGGCCCAGTTATAGGAAGTATCTTTTCCTCAATCCGGCTTAGGAAGGGTGTCCCAAAAGTCTTGGTACAGCTATTAAATAATAATAGATTGATAATAAGCTATCAAAACTTAAAACTGCCCCGAGACTCTTGGGCTATCCCTTATAAAACCTAAGTACCTTTTATTATTATTATTTTATTTATTATCAAAGTACCTAATAGTATTAAATGCTATTATTGTACTCTGAATCCAACCCCATTCTCTCTTGAGCTCATCAGCTGACTTTTGGGCCTTTCTAACTGGATATTCCACAGATATATCAAATTCAGTATCTCCAAAGCAGAAGCTATCATCTTTGCTCCCAAACTCAGCCCTCTTCTGTCTTTGCCAATGGCTCTATCACCATTCTAGTCCCCCAGGTTTGCAACCTGGGAGTCATCCTTAGTGCCTCATTTCCCCCCCTACGTACCATCTAAATTGTTATGTAGCCTTGTTGATTCTAAATTCAAAACATCTTCCTCTTCAGTTCCTCTGTACACACACACACACACACACACACACACACACACACACATATAATACTATTTGACATTTAAAGCACTTCATAATTACTCTGATCTGGTTCTCTAGGCTTTTTATACATTGCTCTCCTTAAATCTTTTGGTCTGGTCCAACTGGTACAGTTTCTGGTCTTTACAGATAACATTATATCACCTGCCTCTATGTCTTTCCAAGGTAGTCCCCTAAGCCTAGGATACATACCCTTCTCATCTCTCCCCTCGAAATTCTTAGTACCCTCCTCCTGCTTGATTTTTTTTTTCCTTTTTCTAATTAAAGTGGCCATCCCTTGACTTACGTCTTAAAGAAGCCTATTCACTGAATGGCCATTACCTCACTCCAAGTGAGTACCTGAAAAGGCCTTAGTCTAAAAGGGCCAGGATCTACCATTGCATCCTGGGTCCTCTCCAATCATCCTGAAGAATATCAGATCACTGGGTCCAGATGACTCTGGAAAAGAAAGTGAGGCTGGTGACCTTGCACAGCCCTCCCTCACTCAAATCAATGTTAACTTTAAGTCGTGTCATCATTTACCTGATGCCACGGTCCTCTTCAAGAACAAAGGACAAACACAAGTTTCTTTTAAAGCTCAAGTCAAGGGTATCCTCCTACAAGGGGGTTTTTCTGATCCCTCCACCTGCCACTTGCTTTCCCCTTCCCCCTCAATATTCTTTCATCCTACTCTAAATTGTTCTTCCCATCATCTCTATCATAGGATTGGTACATATCTAACTACTTAGAACAAGAGCAAGTTCCTTCCTTCCCAATGTCCCTCATGGAACCCCCATCTCACTGTCTCTTTCTCTACTCTTTCTTGGACTCTGGTTCTTCAGGTTCTTTGATTTCAAACAAAGGGTGCAAACGTTCCCTCACATTAGAAACAATGAAAAGTACATAGAGAAAGAAGATGAAACAGATGGGTCACTCTCACTTATTCTTCCCTCCCCACCCCATTCCCCATATACACACATTTGTATATTTTGCATATATTTGGTGCTTACTTATATGAATAAATATTTTTCCCCAATGGAATGCAAGTCAATGGACAACTATGACTGTTTGATTTTTGCCCTTGGACTTCCAAAACCTAACAATATCCCTGGTTATAGTAGCATCATATAAAATGTTTGTTTGTTGTTTGATTTATTATTACGATAGACTTGCTGGTTTCCTTAGCAGCAAGAGAAGCAGTAGCAATAGATTCTTTTAAACTCTGCACACCCAGCTACTCCTACTGCTTATGCTACAGGGTAAAGGAAACAGATCTCTCCTGTTTGTATTTTCAAGCAACTATCTCCTTTGCTGATTGAAGGGAGCCATAACATCTGATCCAGGAATCAGGCTGGTCCTTGATAGTTAGCTCTGGGTTTCCACAGTGTTGCTGCCATTGTGGCCATTCCGTGTGGCCATTCCATATGGCCAGCACAGGTTTTCCCACTGATACAGCTGTAAATCAGAGCCTGTTTGATATATGAGATCCAGGGCTGTACCCTGTTCTGAGATTCTAGCCAGAAGATGTTAGCTGCCTTTTTTGTATAATTATATGTTTTTTGATACTATTCTTTGGGTATTGGAATCAAGGACACGGTTATCTTCAAAGCCTAGTTGACATCACTGTCTGGCATCTTGAAACTGAACAAAGCAGTATTAGAAAACTTAGTGACCTATAATTACCTTCTTTGTTTCATTACTTTATAAAAACCTTGCTTTTGGTATTAATAAATGGATTGATTGCATTGATTAATCTTGCCTGGATCATGTTTTTTCACACTTCCATGATCTTGTGTGTCAATTGAGAGCTGGCATAAGAAACTACTTAGAGTTGGCACTACAGCTGACAAGGGTCTTTTAGAGATAGAGGTCTATCTTTAAAGCCCATAGTCTTCACCTCCTTACATTTAGTCCCTGAAGATGAAAAGGATATCTAAGAGTGAGTAGTAGGAGGAGCTTTGGGGGAGTTCCTCTCTTTGAAGTCATTTTGTCTAGTAGCTTGGGGAACCAGGTCATAATCATAGATAAATAATCCTAGAGCTGTTGCTTAAAGTATCAGAAATAGTTCCAGGCAGTTAGGTGAAACAACAGGAAAGTAGACAAGGAAGGTAGACATGGCTGATGGATCCTACCAAATGATATGATTTCCAAGCTTTATAACCAAGACAGGTTACCCTAAGAGTAGAGTGAATATGTGTATATGGGGAATGGGGTGGGGAGGGGAGAATAAGTGAGAGTGACCCATCTGTTTCATCTTTCTCCTCTATGTTATTTTCATTGTTTCGAATGTGAGGGAAAGTTTGCACCCTTTGTTTAAAATCAAAGAACCTGAATTATGACCCAGAGTACAAGAAAGAGTAGAGAGAGAAACAGTGAGATGGGAATTACATGAGGGGCATTGGGAAGGAAGAAACTTGCTATTGTTCTAAGTAGTTAGATATATAACCAATCTTATGATAGAGATGATGGGAAGAACAATTCAGAGTAGGATGAAAGAATATTTCAGTAGCAAAGGATGGGAGAAAGACTGAAAGTGAAAAAAGTACTATCTTTTTCAACACTTTGATATGCAGGGGAGAGTACCGTAAAGAGAAAAAGGCAGCAAAATATTTGTCCCCAAAGTACATTTCCCTGGCATCCCCATATTCTTAAACTGACAACTTCTACACACAATAAGGAAGGAATATTACTGAACTGGGGCATCTAGGATTGTAACGGCTGTTACCAAATACTGGCTAACTAAGGTTCCCAGATCCAAAGACAGGAAAGGAAACTATTTTTGGAGACTTCTTAAGAATTTTGGGTTTGACAGGCTTCTCTTCCTTTTTAGAGAGGTGTTTGTTTGCTTAGAACACTGTTGTGTACTATCTTGATATCATGCCCACATACAAATGTTAGATCAATATATAGTTTAAAAAAATGGTAGAATTCAGGAAGCCAAAACATTATTATGTTTTTGCTAGGCATTAGATTTTAGTTTAAAGATCAGAAACTGAAGTCTATGAAATCGAATCACAACTTTTATATAAAATAAATATGCAGTATTTTAATATTTTCTTAATTTCCTGGGTTCAAGAAGTGCCTTGTATTTCTATGAGGTACAAGCATACTTAATTGCTTTTAGGATAAAATATTTAGACTTCTCTCAAATAAGTAATTTATTTTCTAGTGTAGTAATTTCATGTAATTGTTTTAAAATGTGTATGAATATATGTATGTATGCATGCATGGATATATGTGTGTGTATGAAAGTATATGTGTGTTATTTTCCTGACAAAAACAGCTTGATGCTGGCTAACTGGCTCTCTCCTTCTTTCTCTTCTTCTTCCCCTTCCCTGCCACACCCATTTCTCTTTCTTTCCTCTGAAAGAGATTTTATTTTAAGAGGTGTGGCTTATATTTGAGATGCCCTATA
Organism: Pseudochirops corinnae; assembly: GCA_028646515.1. Taxonomy (NCBI): domain Eukaryota; kingdom Metazoa; phylum Chordata; class Mammalia; order Diprotodontia; family Pseudocheiridae; genus Pseudochirops; species Pseudochirops corinnae. Next base: position 476,299,407 of record CM053585.1, read on the forward strand.
TTTGGACTTTTGTGGCAATGTATTGCAAAGTTCTTGGTCTTATCTTTTATTAATTTATTTCTGGTTTTTTTTTTTATTATTTTAAGATACTGAAAATCTCAAGGATGTTCAAGTGCAGCTTAAGGAGGGAGTCTTTTGAAGAGTTACAGATTCTATCTTTGTCCTTTTGACTCTGACAAACACAATAAGGATCTAGCCAGAAGTATGACGCAAGGAGTCCTCCATGTTAGTCATTCCTGGGAGGTACAGTTCTTCCCTCTCCTATAAATTGGGGGAGGGGGAAGGAGGGCTTCCTAGGAGAGAGAATGGTAGTTAGGGTTCCAGATTGAGTTCAGAGAACATATCACCCATTAGCTCCCAAAGTAGAAGAAATGATCACTAGTATCATTTCCAGCTTTCTATTCTAGTATGTTATAAATACAGTTCATGCATAGTTGTAGCTTGTACTGCCCTACCCCCACAGTAGCCTTAGCTATTCTGCTTAATTAGTTAGTCTTTCCCTGTATCCATCTGATTTAAATATACCACCCTCTCCCCCTACAACTTAAGGTTAGAATTTCTTTTTCTCTTTGAAGACAGAAATTATTCGATCAGATTAAAATAAAAATGTATACTATCTTGACCATCTAGAGTGACTAATGGAAGGGGAGAAATTAATGGAAGAATTCAAAGCAAAGGGCTATACAAACTTTCTTTTCTCTTTGGTTATGAAATTTTGTCTGGGCAACAAAGAGATACATGTATATGCATACTTTAAGCCTTCAAGTCCTTGTACTGAGACAAATCAGAGCTTTTCTATGTCTTAGTAGACAGTTTTCTTGAATTATGTGGTACAACATAATTATGTCACTGTAGCCAGTCCTTAGGTGTCAATCCCATCCCAATTCAGCTAAGTGTTTCTTCACGTTACCAGGCCCATACTCAAAGACTTTCCAAGTTAGCTGGTTCTGTGAAAATCTGTGCTCCTCTAGGGAGCTTTGGGAAATGGGGAGAGCAATGGTGCTGGAGTCAGAAGACCTGAGTTCAAATCCAATCTTAAACACTTAGCATCTGTATGACTACTTACACTCTGACTTGCTGGGCAAATCATTTAACCTCTATTTGCCTCAGTTTCCTCAGCCGTCTAAATGGGAAAATAATAATACCTAGTAAACAGGTTATCATGAGGATCAAATGAGATATTTGTAAAGTGCTTAGCATAGGGTCAGGCAAATATTAGGTACTTAATAAATTCTTATTCCCTTTCCCCCTCTTCCTCTAGGACAACCTTTAAGAATTTTTAGTTACTTCTAATGCCACAAAGATCCATTAGACAAGGGCTAAACTTTCTATATATATATATACACACACACACACACACATATATATGTATATACATACACACATATATGTCAGAATATCATGATTTCTATTGTAGGCTTAGCTGTAATGGGTAGACAGAAGGATGCTTGTAGATATAGTAAATTAATATGTTAGCAGAAGTTCACTTGTAAGAATATATTGATATCATTCCTTATTTCTTAGTGATAGTGTGGTTTACTTTCAGGGATCCCAGGTGGCATACCTGCTTCCTTGGGAAAAAAAACAGAGAAACAACCTTCTTTATTCAATTCAATTTGGTTCAGTTCCTTAAACATTTCTCATTCTGTCATTATAGCCTCATTTCTTTGGCTAAGATTTTGTCCCCTTTAATATGGAGAAGTCCTTGACATAGCCATAGCAATTTATATCACATGGTAAATTATTTTCTTAGAATTTTCCTGGAAGGAGGTTTGTTATAGATGGGAGGGTACAGTAAGTTCAAGGTTGCTAGGAGCCTGAGGGATGAATGGAAAGACATCAAGAGGTGAAAGAGAAACAAAGTTGAGAAGCTTAGGATGTCATAGTCAAACTTTGTTTAATTTATCATTTTAGGTACAGACAAGCCCCAAGATCAATCTTACTTAGTGACTGTCCCTTTTTCAGAAATTCAATTTAGCACATTAAATTACTTCCATAATATCTCAGAATTAAGTTATATATAATTTCACATGCACAGTCAAACTATTTCCCATAATCCTCTACTTTATGAAAGAGAAACTTTTTTCCTCTCCTTCCCTTGTTTTCTTGCCTGTCTTGCTTTTACCTCCTTGCCTTTGCTCTTGCCATCCTGCTGAGAAGGCAAGCAAATCTTTATGCATGGTAGCTCTGCTGCTCAGCTCAGGGAGACGAATCACAGCTGCTGCAACTGTGGGTGTTCCTGGATAACACAAGCTATTAATTCTTATAAGAACCGTTTCTGCAGGGAAAGACTGCAATATGGCAGGGAAAAAGAAATAAATGCTTGTATTTGGGGTGCTAGCAGAGATTCCAGGACTGGCTCACAGCTTCCACTTAGCCATTTACTGAAAATGTAAGGGACATTGTATATTTCCCTGTACTCCTTTCTCAGGAAGTGAAAAGGACAGAAAGTGAGTCAGTCCCAACAACTTTACAGGAAGAAACATTGTGTAAAGAGTGCATCTATGGATGTCTTTATGCAAAAAGCCCCAAGTATTTTTCCATCAAAATGATGTTGTTTTTCTTCCCAGATTTCATTTGTAATCACCATACTTCCAATACAGTATTTTAAGTGTTATTGCTTGGAAAATTTCAGATTTGGTGAATTCTTAATTGATTTCTCTGATGTCATGAGGTCAAAATATTTTCTTTGAGAATACCTCTCTGAAGTTACAGTGCTAGTCAATGTAAAACTATGCTTTGTTTAAAGGAAGTTGATTTACATGACCTTTCAGAAAACAATAATGAATAATTTTCTACTATGTGGGTTATTTAGCCCCATAACAGTACTATATTTAATATAAAATTTATCTTCTTTTTTCTACTTATTCTAGAGTACATGCTTAGAGTTATTTTTTTTTTTCTTACCTGATAAATGCCATTCACTTCAGCATTTTCTTTTTTTCTTCTCATGGAAGCCATCGTACACGATTCTGTATTTGTTAATTGATCTACCTTTACATCTTTTAGTTTTAAAGCCAAATATATAGAAAAATCAGTTTATGGATTCTGTGATCACATGAATGCTTAGTTGGAAGATAACCTTAGGGAGAATTTGGTTGGTGATTTCAAGATGCAGTCGGGAGATGAAGATGCTATAAACAAGAAAACTGAAGAGTCTTAATGTAATTTTAATGTATTTCTTAACATCTGCAATAAATCCTGGTTCACTTCCCCCCTACAGAAGGAAAAAAAAAGTTCACTTAACACTTGATATATTTTCCTCAAAGAATTGCTGAAGTTTGACATTCATAGAATCACAGAACTTCAAGGAGTTTTAGGGGTCATTTAATCTAACCTGTACTTGAAACATAAGTCCTCTTGAAAACAAATATTAAAACAACAAAAATTTAGTCTCCCCCCCTACTTTAGATGTATATCACATATTTATAAACTGTACATCAATAAGAAAAGGTACATTTCTCTTATCTGTGATTCGGCATCTTTCTGAGAACGAGTTCCATGAGGGCATTAGACTAGAATCTGGGGTTCTGAATCTGGAGTCTGAGAAGTTAAAAAAAATCACAACAATATTTTGATATCATTTGTAATCCTACGTATTTTATTTTGTGCATTTTAAAATATAGGCATACAACTGTGCTTTGTTTCATTGCTCTTTGCAGATAGCACTTTTTTGTTTTGTTTTAAGAAATTAAAGATTTGTATCAACCCAGTGTTCAGTAAGTTTCTAACATTTTTCCAACAGCATGTGTTCATGTTATATCTCTGTGTCACATAATAATTCTCACAGTATTTCAAACTTTTTCATTATTATTTTATGTGTTATGATGAACTAAATAGTTTTCTTAGTCATGATTGTGGCAATGGCAACAATGACAACCTTGGGTACCATATCTTTTTGGTATGGCATATAGCCCACCATGTACTTGCCATTTTGGGGGGGCAGGCAGTTAAATGGTACAATGTATAGAGTGCTGGTCCTGGAGTTAGAAGGACTTGAATTCAAATCCTGCCTCAGAAACCAGCAGTGTGACCCTGGGCAAGTCACTTAATTTCTGTTTGCCTGAGTTTCCTCAACTGTAAAATAGGGTCCCTTGGAAGGAAATAGAAAAATGTTTCTGTATCTTTGCCAAGAAAACCCCATAAAAATGGAGTCATGAAGAGGCTACCATGACTAAATGACTTAACAATGACAACAACAGCAAATAGTTTTTTAGGCATATTATTATTGCCCACTTAAATGATTACAGTATATTTTAAACATAATTTTTATATGCACCAGGAAATGAAAAAAAATTATGTGTCTCACTTTAATGTGATATTTGCTGTATTGTGGCAGTCTGAACTCTCAATATCTCTGAGGTATTCCTGTAATCTGATGGGAGTCCATAGGCTTCATCAGTCTGTCAAAGTGTTCTACAACATTAAAAAAAAATTATGAATCCCTGGACCAAGTAATCTCTATGGTTTGTTACCACTTGAGAATTCTATGATTCACCCATAATCTCACTATTTCAAAATGAACCTGAAGGGATTTTAAACAAGTGTTCATATGATTTTTAAGAAATCATAATTTTCTTAATAATAATTTGATTACTCCATTAAAATTCTTATTTGATGCCTCATTCTGATCTAGACATTATGGTAGATTCTTGAAAACTATGGTGGAGTGCAAACCCTGATAAATTATTGAAGTTTGAGAAGCTTTGAGTACAGAACAATTCTCAAAGTATTCTTCCAGGACCAGCCTAGATGACTTGAAAATGTCTCATCAAGAATTCTGTCAAGATAGCCAAGACATGATTAAGTTCATCTCTCTCTTTCACTCTCTCTCTCTCTCTCTCTCTCTCTCCATAGCTTGGTGGCACAGTGGATAGAACACCAGATTATAGCTTCTAATCCATTGTGCTATCTTTTTTCATTTTATGGGTGAGCTCATTCCATTCACATTTATTATTACTAGCTATTTATTTCCTTACAATTATTTTTTTTCCATTCCTCCTCCTCCTTCTCTCTCTGTCTCTGCCTCTGTCTTTCTCTGTCTGTCTCTCTCCTATTCCTCCTCAAAAGTATATTTTGCTTCTAACCACTGCTTCCATATATCTGCCCTCTCTATTATCACCTCCACTCCTAACCCATTTCTTTTTTCCCCTTCCCCTCCTACTTCTATCTTGGATAAGTTATACTTTTATACATAGCTATATGTATATGTGTGTATAGGTATGTGTGTGTGTGTGTGTTTATTCTTTCTTCTTTGTACCAATTCTAATGAGAGTGAGGTTCAAGCATTGACTTCAATCCCCTCCATTTTCCCCTCCACTGTAAAAACTCTTCCTTGTACACTTCTTCTATGTAAGAAAATTTCCTCATTCTACTTCTCCCTTCTCCCAGTGAATCCTTCTCTCTCAACCCTACATTTTTTTTTTTTCATTTTTGGAGATCATTTCAATCACACCCATGCCCTCTGTCTACGTAAACTCCTTTTAACTGTTCTAATAATGATAAAGTTCTTAGGAGTTACATGTATCATCTTCCCATATTGGAATATGAAAGAGTTTAAGTTTTTAGGTGCCTTATGGTTATTCTTTCATGATTACCTTTTTATTCTTTTTTTGAGTCTTGTGTTTGAATGTCACATTTCTATTCAGTTCTGATTGTTTCATTAGGAATGCTTGAAAGTCCTCTATTTCATTAAATATCCTTTTTCCTCCAGAAAGATTATACTCAGTTTTTCTAGGTAGGTGATTCTTGATTGTAATTCTAGCTCCTTTGACTTCCAGAATATTATATTCCAAGCCCTCCAATCTTTTAATGTAGAAGAAGCTGCTAAATTTTGTGTGATCCTAATAGTGACTCCATGATATCTGAATTGTTTTTTTCTGGCTGTTTACAATATTTTCTACTTGACCTGTTATCTCTAGAATTTGTTTAAAATATTCTTGGGAGTTTTCATTTTGGCATCTCTTTCAGGAGGTGATAGGTGAATTTTTTCAATGTCTATTTCTTTTTTGTTTTGTTTTTGCTTTTTGGAGAGGGGAGGGCAGGGCTTGGGGTTAAGTGACTTGCCCAAGGTCACATGGCTAGTAAGTATTAAGTGTCTGAGGCTGGATTTGAACTCAGGTCCTCCTGACTCCAGGGCTGGTGCCCTATTCACTGTGCCACCTAGCTACCCCTCAATGTCTATTTTAACTTCTAGATCTAAGGACAATTTTCCTTGATAATTTCTTGAAAGAGGATGTCTAGGTTCATTCTTTGATCATGGCTTTCAGGTAGTCTGATAATTCTTAAAGTACCTTTCCTAGGTCTATTTTCCCAGTTAGTTGTGCTTTTTTTTTTTCTGCTCACCTTGGGTAAGGAGGCACTGTGCCAAACTCCAGGCTTTTTATGCTGCTGTTTTCAGAGCTTGTTCTGGGAATCTGCAAATTTTTTTTTTCCAAGGTGATGCAATCCTGGAAGAGGTATGTTCACTGCTCTGTTGGTCTGTGCTCTGGTCTTTACCCAGGAAGGGGCCCCGGCTCGCTGTAGTCACCAGTGCTAGTGTTCCTCTTTGCTTTGGAACTGTGCCCAAGGCCCCTGCTACCTTGTGACTGACCACCCATACTCCTCTCTGCACTGAAAGTTCAATCCAGAACTGTATATGGGCAATAAAGCAGCCAATCAGCACCAGTTGTGCTCATTGCTAGTAAAGGGGCCCCTGTAATTTCTTTCTGACCTGTTGTCCAACCTCTTTACTATCTTAGGCTGAGAGCTCCTGAAGCGACAGCAGCTGCTGCTGCTCTCTCCTGCCCTCTCCTGTCCTTGTATCACAGACTTTTGCTGCTGACCTTCTAAGTTTTCTTGGGTCAGAAAAATATTTCATCCCAATTTTTTGTTGGCTTTTCCCCTCCAAAATTTGATTTGAGGTGTTATTTTAAAGTTGTTTGGAGAGAAATGCTGGGAAAATTTAGGTAGGTGAACTTCATCTGCCTCTAATCTGTCATCTTTGACAGATCAGTTGTTTTTTTAATGAAATAGTTGCAAGATTTTAGACCTCCATAAGCCAAAAGACAGAACCCAGAAGACTAGAAGATGTAGCTCAGAAAGTAAATGTGAGAATTATTTATCTTAGAAAAATATCAGGAAACAAAAACTCTAAATTTTATCTTCCAGAAAATAATAAAAGAAGTGGATAATTGAAATTGGGTTGTTATTTGCAAGACAGACTGTACCTTGTACTGATTAAAAGGAGAAAGAAAAGGAAGCAACATAATAGTATTTGATAAAGAGAAAAAAAATTAGTATAATTACTTTGAATGGTAATGGCCTGAATTCACACCTAAAAGGAAGTTGCAAAATGCTTTAGAAAACAGAACTAACAACTTGCTTTCTTCAATGAATTATTATAAAAGTAGAGGTTCATTCAGATTCAGACTGAAAAAGTAAAATAAAATCTATTCTGTCTCAAGTGAACCTCAAAAATGCAGAACTTGTAATTACTATTTCAGATAACTTTATAGAACACATAGATTCCATTTAAAGATAACCAGTAAAACTACATTGTGATTGGAGGCATTACAGCATAGGAAACAATATCAACATGAAATATATATGAACCTATTGGACTAGCCACTAATATTTTAAAGGATAGACTAATGAACCCCCACCTCAGAAAAAAGCCCTATAGAGTAAGCTAGTAATTGTATATAAAATTAATGTTCTAAGAGCTTAACAAAACTAAAAATAACCGAGAAGAAATATAAGATTTAAACAGAATTTTGGAAAATTGAACTTAATACATCTATTATAATGATATATGAATGGAAAAATAGAGAATATGTAATATGAAATGTTAGATATGATATAATATTCACTATATATTTTATATAGAATTATGTACGAATATGTCATTGATATTATACATGATATATCATATGTACAACATTACATATGTCATCACATATGTTTTTATATAATGTTATACTTATTTTATCAAAACTCTTTGGGACTTTAGTACTTCACATAGACAGAATTAAAAAAATAAATGCAGAAAGGTGGAAATATTAAATATTTAAATTAAATATTAAATATGTCCTTTATGGACCATAATACAAGAAAAATATAGTTTAAATAGACATCATGAACAATACATGCAGACCTCAATGGGGACTAAAACAAATAATACCATGAATAAGAAATGATTCAGAGACAAAATCACAGGAACAATTGAAAAATCTATAGAAGATAATGATAGTATGTACTAAGATTTTGGGGTTGAAGGTATTGTAGCATTTAGAGGAAAATTGATATCATTGGACATATATTAATAAATGAGAAAGACAGAAGACTAATGAATTGAGTATGCAGTTGAAAAAACTAGGAACTGAGCAAATAATTAGCCTTAAAACATGAGGTTTTTAATATTAAATATTGAATAGTAAAGGCAAGATAAACAGAATTAAATTTGTTAATTATGTAAAACTTTTTCAAAAAAAGACTAATCAGATTGATAGATTATTAGCCAAACTGATGAAAGAAGGAAAGGAAAGACAAGTTGCCATTTTTTTTTAAAGTGAGAAAAAAAGAGAATTTACCACTAATGGAGAAGAAATATTGAACATTTTCAGAAGCTACTATGCGGAGTTATATTACAGAGAGGCTTGTGACTAGTTTATCTTTAGGATGATTAATCTGAGTCCACAGAACCTCCTACTACTTAGAAATTTCAAGTTTAAATCTCCTGTTACTATCGTTGTTCAGTTATTTTAGTCACGTCTGATTCTTTGTGGCCCACTTGGTGTTTTCTTGGTAAAGATTCTGGAGTGGTTTACTATTTTGTTCTCCAGCCCATTTAATAGATAAGGAAACTGAGACAAACAGGGTTAAATGACTTGCCCAGGGTCACACAGCTAATAAATGTCTAAGGCCAGATTTGAACTCATGAATATGAGTTTTCCTGACTCCAGGCCCGGCACGCTAACCATCACACCACATAGCTGTAAATCAATTACACTGTCTCATAAGGGAAAATGTCATGATGTGTTCATTTAACAAAACTCTATAAGGAAGCAAATTTACATGTGAACAATGTGTATTTAGCAGATACCCTTTAATACCTACATGCATTTCTGGTTCCATTTGGAATTCATGTTCTCCCTAACATTAAGCCCACTTACAAAACTCAATTATCAGGTCTCATTTTGTATTTTTTTTTGTTATTAATTAAACAGTCACATACATTTTCAAATATAAAGAAAAAACAGAAGAACTTAGAAGCAATCATGAACTTCTACCACATACAATGAAATAGTCATTTTCCTTCTTCCCTCCCCAGAACCCCCCATCCATCTATCCATTCAAGCTTTAGTTATGGTTAAGTGCCTACTGAAGCAGACACTATGATAGATGTGGTAGAAAAAAGGGAAATTTAAAAAAAAAAAGTAAATCAATCTTTGCCTTAAGGAACTTAAAATTGATTAAAAGAGAGAATATGCTTTTATAAATAACTACAACATGAAAGGGTCAGCTAGGTGGTGCAGTGGATGTAGAGCAAAGGCCTGGAACCAGGAAGACCTGAGTTCAAATTTGACCTCAGATGCTAGCTGTATAACCCTTCTTTCATTCCTTCCTTCCTTCCTTCCTTCCTTTCTTCCTTCCTTCCTTCTTTTCTTCCTTCCTTCCTTCTTTCCCCAAAGGGAATATAAATTTTATTTTAATCTCTGAAACATTTTTTTAAAATCCCAAATCATCCTGGCTTTCATTGATTATCCAACTGTAGGTTCCAGCCAAGCCGTATTTGATCTTTGTTGGGCCCTGAGTATATCAGAATGAACATAAATAACAATTTGTTTCTGTTTTGGCCAAAAATCCTGAGGGTCTTCCCCTCCCAAACTAAAGAGGACATTCTCTGCCTCATTCCTTATTTTGTCTTAATTGCTGAATGGGTGCTGCCTCTGTCAAACTGAGACCTTTTAAACATACTAGTTTGAAGAAGCCAAGGTCCTCTACTGCATCTCCAGTTGTCCTAATCCATATCTGGCACCTGGATCCAGATGGCTCCAGAGGAGAAAGTGAGGCTGGTGACTTTGTACAGCCCTCCCACACTTAAATCAAGTTCACTTGCTTGTGATGACATCATCTCCATGATGTGCTGGTCCTCTTTGAGAATGAAGGGTAAACAAGACAGCTAATTCCACTATCGGACAGCTCTGTTAAGAGAATGTTTTTCTTTTTCTTTTTTGGAGGAGGGAAGGCAGGGCAATTGGGGTTAAGTGATTTGCCAAATATCACACAGCTAGTTTTGTGTTAAATGTCTGAGGCCAAATTTGAACTCAAGTCCTCCTGACTCCAGGGCTGGTGCTCTATTCACTGCACCACCTAGCCACCCCAAGAATGTTTTTCTTTATAGTTTTTGCTGTAATTTTGTCCTGTTGATACTAGTTTCTCATTCCACATTGTGTTAAGTTCTGGAGATACACATCAAAGAAATCCAAAGGAGCGTACTAGGTGGGAGGTTGTTGTTGTTCTTCCTTCATTCTTGAAGAAGACCATCACGCCACGGAGATGATGCCATGGCATACAAGTGAATTGGATTTAAGTGAGGGAAGACAGTAGAAAGAGGGTTCTCTTTTTCCTCAAGAGTCATCTGGATCTGGTGTCCAGATATAGATCAGGACAGCTGGAGATGGACCAGGATGCAGTAGGGGCCCGTAGCCTTTTCAAACTCAGGTCTTTGACAGGTCTCAGTTTGACTGAGGCAGCACCCATTCAGTGATTAAGAGTAGGTAAGAAATTACTAAGTACACGGAAAAATAAAGAGATTGGCTGGCTTAGAGGCCCTCTTTAAATGGAGATTCTGGGATGGCCTCTCCATTCCATTCTTCAATTAAAAGTCTTTTCTGTCTTGTCCTTAAGCAGTTTGTTTGTTCTTGGTTTTTTGTTCATTTGTTTTTAAATTTCATTGTAAGGGAGACAACATTTGTCACTATTGAACTCATCATATTTTGGATCAGACTGGCATTCTTGACTTTAGGACTCTGATTTTGGTAGCCATCATTGTAGCAATTAATTTAACCTTTTTAACCATTCATATATTCAATTGAACAGTTCAACAAGCATTTATTAAGCACTACCATGTGCTAGGCACTGTGTTGAGTATTTCATTCAAATCACTGATAAAAATAAAGTTTATTTGATTTTAGAATCAGGGAGAAAAAGCTCCAAACCACTAAACTATCTCTCATACCTACTCACTATAGCCTGAAATTCTTTTAATCAGCATCTTTTTAACTTTTACTTAATGATAGAATATAAAATGAAAGTGCCCCTAAGAGAGATAACACATTTACTAAAATTCATAGCAACTTGCAAATTGATGGGGTACAGGCTCTAGGAAACCCCTTGAACTCTGAATGAATCTTCACACTTGATGAGGCATTTGCCTGAAGTCATAAACCTTTCATTATCCTAGACCTAAAACTCTGTTACTCTTAACCTAGCCTAGCCCTCTATTGTCCTGATACTTCCCACCCTTGATCTTATCAAAATATCTATATCCAAATCTGTTACCCTTAAACTAACCTAGCCCTCCATTGTCTTTCATTTCCAGGTATCCTTCAGCTGTTCCCCACCCTTAATCTCATTACTGGAGTCTGACCTCAGTCCCCTCGAGATCCTCCTTAGACTCTTCCTCAAGACTCTCCCCAAATCCTTCCTCTATTCCACCCCTAAACCCTCTCATACTCTTTCTGTATTTAAGATCCATCTTGCTTCCATGATGGCCAAGAATTCAGTCTAGTGCAGATTCAATTATTCTGGCCATTTTGTCAATACAAGCTTCACATATGCTTAGTCTCCTTAAGGGTCAACCCATTAAGATGAATTTTTTTTTCTTTTAAACTAAATTTTTATTTTATTTTTGTTTACATCATTCATTTCCATGAAATTTTGAGTTACAAATTTTCTCCCCATCTTTCCCCTACCCACCACCCCAAAACAGCCATCTCAGTATATCC
>CM053585.1:476311896-476325720 GCA_028646515.1 Pseudochirops corinnae
TACCTTTCATAGTATGGTGTTGAAAGGGGAAGAAAAAGTGCTTTAATATAAAGAAAATAATTAAATGAACTAGTAAAAGATTTCTTCTTTCATAGATGAATAGTTTGGTGTCTGAAAGAAATAGAAAAATAACTGTGATTTAATAAAAACTACTAAAATCTCTTTATAAGGAAATGCCATTTTCTGATAAGTTGTCATTAAGATGATTTAACAAGAGATAGGAAATGAACAGTGTCTTAAATATAAGGATTTAAATCACTTTGTAAAAGACATAGGGCGATGCCAATTTTGTTTGCCAACAATTTGATGGTTTAAAGGAACTGAAAAGAACTAATTTTTTCTTATTGAAAACTGATGAAATTCAAGTATAAAGAAACATGTCAATAACATAGACTTAGAGAGGGCTTCTTTGAAAAGCATATAATGGTTGAAGATTTAGGATATTATGGTCCAGCTCATTTGCATGCAACTATTTTAAGACATAAGAGGATAAATCACATGCAGTGAAAAATCAAAAACTATTTGGAGATGATGGGTTTGTTAAAGAAGGCTTTAACTTCATTGGTGAGATTTGGTAAGTTTTTACCTTGTAAATGAAAGGTCAGTCTCTGATGATCAGGAAGTTTTGATTAAAGCTTTGAGTATGAAGGTCAAAGAAGAGTTGAAGTGACTTGTGTAGAGTGCGCCAGGAGTGAGAAGTAGCAGCAGGAGCCAAAACTCAAGCTCCTTTGTGAAGAAATGTCAAGCAGTCAGTCAATAGAAAGCTTTACCTATGAAATTCCTATTTGGCTGAAGAGACACTGGAGACCATTGGAGGAGAATCTAATTGTCAGGCATTGTTCTTCTGTACCATTTACAGTGTGTAAGGTGCCATTGAATGTGAGTACATGGCATTTACATGAGTAAGATGAAGTCTTTTGGAATTGCCTATTACTCTGTTGCTCTCTTCAATTTGAGAGGAAAAAGCAGAAACTGAAAAGACAGTCTTTATAGCAGTTTTGAGAATTTTATTCCTTTCCCCCCCCAAAAAAGCTGATTGATTGTTGCATCTTAGTGAGTGCCTAGTAAGTTGGCTGAGCTTATTTGTAGTTCAAGTGAGAGATATTCTGATGAGCTTTATAGTTTCTCCAGCTCAAAGCTAGGTAAATAGAGAGTTTAATGTTTTCTTAGCATCTTTTTAATGATGAGTGTAGGTTAAAAGAACTTGTCACTCTTTTCACCTAAAGGTGGAGGATTTGTCCAGCTGGACAGTGCCTATCTGAGGATCAGAATGGGGACATTTATTAGAGAAGCAGCTTTATGTGGAGCAGATGTTTCTGAAAGAATCGATGACATCAAAGCCAATAAATTTCAAAGTTGTGAATACTTTCTATAACATGAGTTATCCTAATTTATGTATTTTCCTGTTGAACTTCTGTATGTGCCCATTCCCTGTAGATAATTAGTTTATTGGTTGGAGAGCATAACTCAGGTTTATACATGGATTTTGATGTACTTGTTATTCCTGTATTTGCCTTATATTGTGTATCTGAGGTATATTAATTATTAATGTTTCTTCTTTATAGTTAAATAAATGGTTATTTTTAAGATCTAATAGCATCATCACAGTGAGAAGCTGGTTTTATAAATGGAAGCACATTGGTGGAAGCTTAAGAACTAAAGTAGTAATTGTATTATCAATAGTAATGTTACTTCTAGATCCCCAAGAGTTTGAAAATGTTACCACACAGTGAATTTTCTTCTTTGGGTAACTTGGCCTGCCGATGTGAGAACAGATTGGGGTGAGCAAGTCACCTTAGAAAATGGAAAAGTCTTAATTGGCTCATGGCCCACATGCCATGTATGAGAGGCACCATGCACATTAACAGAGTGGAAATCCTTGCTCGTTTTGTCATAATGACATTATGCTAGGTTAAATAATCTATCATCATTGGCAGAAAAAATTAGTCCATTATCAGACAAAAGTTTTCCATATCCTGAGGAAATTTCCTCTGTGAGTTATGACATTTCAAGTCATGAAGCAGTCCCACTAGCAGACATGAAGGTATCCATCTAAGACAACCCAGATAATCACAGAGTTATACTATCCTGAATACTATAGAACTTGTCAAGGCAATTGTGATGGTCAGTATCAATTTAATCAAACCATTGTGCATATATGGATGAGCCTGACTGGTTTCCAAGGAAGAATGGATGGACAAATGGAAGTCTGAACAAACAGACAGACAGATGGACAGACAGACAGACAGATGGATAGATAGATAAATTAGACACTACCAATGTGCCAATGAATGGGAAAAGGAAAAAAAAATAGTTAGACAAACCCTGCTCTCAAGTAGTGCACACACACTGAGAGAATTAGCACATAAAAGAAAATTGAACTGCTTGACAGATAAAAGTTGGAAGGTACCATAGTTGCAGCAGTGGAGCAAAAGGCAAGGCCTGGAGGTCATTAGGTTAGTTTAGATAAGAGTGTCTTAGGTTGTAGTTGTTTAGTGCAGTTCAACTCTTCATGACCCATTTGGAGTTTTCTTGGCAAGGATACTGGAGTGGTCTTCCATTTCCTTCAGCTCATTTCTGCAGATGAGGAACTAAAGTAAACAGAGGTAAGTTACTTCCTTGGAGTCACATAATTAGTAAGTGTCCAAGGTCAGATTTGAATTCACAAAGATAAAGCTTTCTAGATACGGACCCCAGTTCTCAATGCTCTGTACCACCAAGGGCATTCTTAGTAGATGATAAGGTCTATTGGTTCTCTGTCTTTTCTTTTTCTCAAAGAATGGGATTGTTAATTTCCATCATAGTCAATTAACATCTATTAAATATCTACTAAGCACCAAGCACTATAAAGGGCAGTCCCTGCTGCCAAAGAGCTCCCAGTCTGAGGAGAGACAACTGGCAAATAACCATGTGTAAACAAGCTATGTATGGGATAAATTTGAAATAATCAATGGAGGGAAGGCGCTAGAATTGAAAAGGACTGGGAAAGAGTTTCTGGGATTTCTAAGGGATTTTAGATGGGACTTATAGGAACCCAAGGAAGCCAGGAGTTAGAGAAAGTAGAGCTTTCCAGACATGGCAGATAACTAGCGAAAATGCCTGGAGAAGGGAGACGGATTGTACTGCAGATTTCATGAGATGATTTGGGGGAGTTATGAGTTCTTAAGTCAAACGCATATGACAGGAGTTTCTCAATTGAGCCATTGAACAGAGGCTGGTGGGAGGCTGGTAAGAGTCATTATAGCAACATCAGAAGGAAAAACAAAAGTTTTTTTTTTTTTTTTTTTAGGTGGGGGTGATGCAATGATTTAGCCACAGATCTGGAAATAGTAAGACCTGAATTCAAATAGGACCTCAGATTACCTGTGTGACCTTGGGCTAGTCAATTAAATCTTTTTTACCTCAGTTTCCTCATGTCTAAAATGGGGATAATAATGCTTACCTCCCAGACTTATTGTGAGGAATAAATGAGATGAATGTTTAGCACAGTATCTGGTTCATAGTAAATACTACATAAATGTTAGTTATCCTCACAATTATTATTGCTATTTTTAATTGAAAGGGCTTTAAAGACTGTTCCAGTAGAGGATTTTCCCAAAGTGTGTTGATAATCAACAGTCTGACGTAAACAGAAGTTTTGTGTGATGTAGATGGTACCAAATAGATCAAGAACATGGAAGCCTGAAGTCTAGAGGTTTGGAAAAAATGTGTGTCACTCTTCACCATAGCTATAAAGTACATTAGTGGAAGAGTGTGAGCTAGATTTGTATGTGTATTGTGATATCTCTTATCATTTATATTTTAGTTTTAATATATTAGTTCTTATTGTATTATTATTTCTTTTATCTTATTATTATTTAATGGGTCATGTTAAAAATATAAATATATAATTATTGTGAGTAGTTCATTGCAGAAATAGAAAACATTGAGTGGGAACTCAGGAGCTAGAAGGGAGAATAGAGAAAGTATATTCACCTCAACAGGGCTACTGTGAGGTCCCTAAAATAGTTTGAATTAATAACCATGTGGTGGTGTTCTGTCTCTGGGAATTTAGGATTTCTAATGATGGAGAAAGTTGGGAGTGTAAATCAAACCAAGAGATAAGTGGTATGTATTTCACACTCAGTCACTGCTAGCACAGATGTTAAAATGTCATTGGATTGGATTCTTCTGTAATGCATTATTTATGGCATTACATTGCGGGGACATTGGAATAGGTCACAGGACTCATTATTTGCATTAATTGGGCTTTCCCTCTTATTTGTAGTAGAGCATAAATCCTTCAAGGGAAGGTCTATCTCAAATTTGTGTTTTTCCCCTAGCTACTAGAACGGTGCAAGGCACATAGTAGGTTCTTTAAAATTACTTGTTGATTTTTAAAATTTAGAATATGTATGAGGGATCTTGTTGGGAATGGCAGTGTTTTACCCCACCATATCAGATGTTTTCATTTTTCAAAATCAACAAATAACCATAATGTGGTTTGTGATTCTTTGTTGCTTTCAACCAATTGTGTGACCATAAGTATTTGTTGCTGCAAAGTAGCAATTGTTTAAAAAACAACAACAACAACAACAACAACAAAACCCAAAAAAACCCTCTGTTTTTCTTCTCATAGCTTTATCAAAGAACTCCTTGATGTGTATGTAGATTATTCTCATTAAAATTTTGTCAAAATGAGAAAATAGTCATATGGTCCAGTAGACATTGATAATTTCTCCATTACCTTGTTTTGATAAAAACAGAGAGAGCTGTTTGAAGCATTTACTAACCTCCCCTCTTTAAGATGTCTTTGGAATCAATGCTTTCAAAAGTTTGCATCTTTTATCACAGACTTCCTCTGCATATACTTGGATCACTACACCTGCTCTTCCTCAGTTTGCTTAAAAGCAATTTCTACTTCCTCATTTAGCACATCAACAACTGTGATTTTAGAAACCAAATGTAGTAATAACTCTGTTGTCATTGATGAAGAAAAAGTTTGCTATAGAAGTATTTATAGAGTTTTTCCATTTTTCCTCTGTTCATGTACTAGCTTTGGACTAATTCTTAAATGGTGGTGGTATGATCTGATTTAATTGATTGTCCCAGTAAACTTTCAGTAACTTTTTTCATTCTATTGCATCTCACATTTGTATGAGAATTAGAAGCATAAAAGATTAAGCTCATTATTTTCAATCCTCCTCCTCCATAAGATTTTCAAAATGTGTATATTCTAAATAAGTGTATCACTGAGTTGCCTTTAACTCAGCCTGTCAAGGATATAAAATCTTTGTTTCTGAGGACATCTAGGTTCTTTTGTTCTCTTAACTGTGTTGCCTGACTTACATCAATTAAATATCCCTAGGCATTGATGTTATTCCGTGCTGTTTTTTATTCTTGTTTTTATTCTCCAATTTGGTATTGATTTTAATCTTTGTTCTAACAAGTTGATAGTCTGGATATGTATAGACATCTGATTCAGAAATGATGCCCACAACTAAAACCGGCCTTTCTTCTTGATTAAGGTATAATCAGCTTATATTTGTGCTCATTGCTATTCAGTACCTTCCATGTCCAGTCCTTTCTGGAGCTCTTATTAAAGAAACTATTCATGATAAGTAAATTTGAGTTTACTATGTAGTCTACAGAACTCCAGCTTTTGTTTTTTTTTTAAATTCTGAGCAATTTTGAATATACTTTTTTACCATTCTACCTTATTTATGCTCACTTTTGCATTGAAGTTATTCAACATTAAAGTATTTATGAATTTAATTTGAAGGATCTTGTCAAATTCATGGCTTAATTTCTCTGCTTTTCCAATAGCTATGTGCCTATAAGTTATAATCCCATTCATAATTGTTTTTATACATGTTCATTATGAGTACAGAGATAAGATTACCAAATATTCCAAGAAATCTAGTTCTTTTAGCCTCTGAAAGCAAAATCAAATCAACATCACTAGTTCTGTATTTGCCTTTCCTCAGAGAACCTAAGAGCCATCTTTCCATTTAGTTGCAACTGCATTTTGGGCTTCTGATTTTCTTTATGGTGAGAAATGTCTAGATGGTTATAATTTGTTTTCTCTTACCATGTGTCCTACTCATTGATCATTGGACAAGGATCTCACATTTAGAGTACCAGCAGTTAAATTAATATTTATAGACGATCTGAAAACTGTGAGTCTTAACACCTCCTTCTCCCTTTTCTCTACTTTCCATCCTCCCAATATAACTGCAGAAGAGGGATCCAGAGAACTAGAAACAATTTTGTATTTCTCTTTGTTTCGTGGCTTAAAACAGGGGTGGTGAACCTGTGAGCTCGAGGCCACATGTGGCCTTCTAGGCCCTTGGGTACAACCTTTAGATAGAGTCCAAGTTTTACGGAACAAATCATTTTATTATGGAGATTTGTTTTGTGAAGTTTGGATTCAAAGGGTTGCACTTGAAGACCTAGAGAGCCATGTGTGGCCTCAAAGCCATACGTTCCCCACCCCTGGAACACATAAAAGGAGTTCATCACCATGTGGCTAGTCTACTGGTGATGATCCTATCTCTATTTATCCACCCTAACCTCCAGAAAGTAGACATAGGTTGCTTGCATAATACCCTAAACCTTTTACAATATAGTCAATCATTTCAAAGCTTCTGCTCTGCTGGTGTAACCTGTAAGAAATCAAGGTCTTTTCAATGCCATGGTGAGGCATTATAGTAGGTTTTGTGGAAGTATAATTGCTCTCATTTTATACCCTGAGATATAACTCTGAAACAGAGACATTAAATGACTTCCTCAGGGTCACACAGCTAATAAGTACTAAACTCCTCAATCAAACATCAATCTTTTGTTTCTAAATCCATTACTTTTTCTCCTATGCCACACAGCTTCTCATTTAATGTGTTTGGTCACTAGTCTCCTTATCCATATAATGAAAGAGCTAGCTTATAACTAAATTCCCTTACATCTAAAAGTTATTCTCTGTGCTTCAATGTTTCCTTTCTTCATCAGAATAAACTTGAGGGGAATTTGAAATAATTGATTGAGCTCAAAATGAAAGTGTCCTTGATTTGAAAGTCATATTTGGCAGTCATTCTATTTTTTTTTCAAGCTGCCTTGGTATACAAGCCATAAGGGACAATCAGTCAAGTGAACTATATTCCATAGTTCTTTATTATTAGATGGGGCATTTTTCTTCATGACACCTAAAGTTCTTTTAGTCCCATAGGAAGCATATGAAAATAATATGACTAAATGTTGCTAAATCCAACAGCCACATTTTAAATTGAGACTTTGAAGAGTAATGATATTTAGTTCTTCCATTTAACCTCTCTGTTTTTAATCACAATATTCTACTGCTTGTCAATTTCAATTAAATTCAACAAATATTGATTGAGCATCTTTTACATGCTTAGCACTCTTACAGTTGCAATGATGAATACAAAAGAAGTATAAGACATATTTCTGCCCTCAAGGGTCTAAATCTTATCAAAGAGGAAGTAACATACAGGCAACCTTAGACAACAAGAGTTTTTAGGAGGGGGAATTTCATATGAAATAGATTGAATGAGTAGAAAGATTTACTGGGCTTACTGAGACCAAGGCCCAGCTCCAGTTCCAAGTTGCTGTATGCCCTTCGGTAATTCACTTCACTTTTCTTGGACTCAAGTTTCCTTCTTTGAAAAATGGAGCTGCAGGAGAAATCCAAGCTACCTTCTATTATTAAAATTGTATAATCTAACACATGCTCAGAGAATATCTTGAAAGTTGAGACCTCTTTTTAAAGGCTTCCCAAGGGAAGTTCCTCGAATAAGTAAGAGATGGACAGAGAAGGACATTTTAGTTTCAGAGTAAAGAGTTAGTATTTCACAACTTCTACAGAAAGAGCCCTTGAAAAGCACTTTTTATTATTAGCTTTGTATTTCCTTTATCACTTCCATCAAAAAAGTATAACTTTACTAAACTATATTACTCTGTTCATAAAGGAAACTTCATTAAAAGAAAAAAAAATAACTATGGACATGATGTGGCCAGATCAAAAAGTAAAAATATTTTTTTTTTTGAGGAGGGACAGAGGAGTTATTTACCTCTTGTTATGACCAGGATTTAACTACATTACAACATCTATTTAAAAGTTATTTAGAGTTCTTGGGGATATTATAGTATTTTTTAAGTGACACTTCTGTCCCTCTCCTGTTCAAAGTACCATAATAATTTCTAAAAAGAAACTATATTGGATGTTGCTGTAGCAGGATTACTCTCAGATTCTTTTTGCCTTACTCATTTTCTTCTACCCATCATACTTTGAGGACTCCTCTCCTCACCTGGGTTCTTGGTAGAGGTATCTTCTGCTCTTGAAGTTCCCAATGGTATTTTTTTTTAAAGATAGCTATGTAGTTTTTATTTCATTTCCTGTTCCTCTTAATGAGCTAGGTGTTATTCTATAGTCAGAGTTGTCACTAGATTGTAGTGACCAAGGCCTTGTCCCAGTACTAATATCTGAGGGGTAGGGATATGATTTCTCTCCAGTCTGACATTTTCATGTGACTGAACAAGTCCAGGTGTAATATTCTCTAAGAATCACTCCCCTCTAAACAAATTTGACCTAGGATTTCATGGGAAGAAATAGAATTTGAAGGGTCTTTAGTGAAGTGGGACTTCCTTCAAGGCGGATAGCCCAGAACTTACCAAAATGACTATCATACCACCTCATGGCATAAAGGAAACCACAAGTTCTCAAGATTTTTCCAGCTGAGTCAAATACTTGCAGTTCCTACCAAGCTGGTAAGTCCCCAAATATTGATACAGAAGTGCAAGGTTGAAAGGAGTTAATTTTAGAGATACTAGAAGGTTGACCACAAGATGGTGAATTTTGGTCACCAGTAATTCCTAAAGATAGTAAACAAAGTACATGATAGTACATGATAGTACATGAAGAGATGTAACCAGTTTTGGTGGAGTGAATACCCACTACAAGAAAATCATCCTTGAAATATTGAAGTATGGCAATATGATAATACCAGAGATTACTTCACTATGATGATGAAACTGAAAGTTATTTGGGGAATGCACAGAATTAATCCAGGCCAGTATGATTTTAGCTTTAATTTTTAAATTTCTAAACTGTAACCTTTACTTTTGCAGAATATATTAAGATAGGATGAAGAGACAAGGTTTTTGAGAGGGATGAATAGCTGATAACTAGAACAAGAAAAAACAGAACTCATAGGGAAAATAAAAACATCACAGTGTTCTAAGTAATAGAAAAGAGTTAAATTTGGAAAATCCTTTCATGAACCACATTGTACTAATGATCTTAACCTGATTGAATTTAACACACTAACAAGAGGGGGAGAGAAATACATACATACATATGAAACTACAGTTGTCTAATTTTATTTTAATTTAATATAATATTTTATTTTCCCCCAATCACATGTGAAGAAGAAAGATTTTTAACATTTGTTTTTAAAATTGAGTTTCAAATTCTCTCACTCCCTTTCCACTCCCCACCCCCATTGAGAAGGCAAGCAATTCGATATAGGTTATACATGTGTAGTCATGCAAAAATGTTTGCATGTTAGTAATGTTGTAAGAGAAAACATAGACCAAAATAAAAACTCAAGAAAAATAAATTTTAAAAAAAGTATGCTTCAATCTATATTCAGATTCTGTCAGTTCTTCCTCAAGGGATGGATAGCATTTTTTTATTGTGAAGTCTTTCAGAGTTGTCTTCTATCATTGTATTGCTGAGAGTATCTAAGTTGTTCATGGTTTATCATCTCACAATATTGTTACTGTGTACAGTGTTCTCCTGGCTTTACTAATTTCACATCATTTCTTATAAGCCTTTCCAGCTTCTAGCTCATCTTATAGCACAGTAGCATTCCATTACAATCATACAACACAAATTGTTTGTCCATTCTCCAATTGATGGGCATCTCCTCAATTTCCAATTCCTTTCCACAAGAAAAGAGCTACTATATATATATTTGAGCATAGTTCCAAATTACTCTAAATAATGGTTGAATCAGTTCACAACTGCACAGTGCATTAGTGTCTCAAATTTCCCACATCCCCTCCAACATTTGTCACCTTCCTCTTCTGTCCTATTAGTCAATCTAATAGGTATGAAGTAGTAACTCAATATTGTTTTAATTTGCATTTCTCCAATTAGTGATTTAGAACACCTTTTCTTATGGCTATAGATAGCTTTGATTACTTCATCTGAAAACTGACTTCATATTTTTGGATCATAGATCAATCAGGGAATGGCTCTTGTTTTTATAAATTTGATTCATTTCTCTACATATTTGAGAGATGAAGACTTTATCAAAGAAACTTGCTTCAACTTTTTTCACAGTTATGACTGCTGAATTGTTTTCAGGGCTTAAAAAGCAGGGATCCTATATTTTAAGAGAGATGAAAACAACTAACACAATATAAGAGGCTAGAACATCTGGAAGATGGTAGGACAGATATATAGAAGAAAATGTGGCAGTGTCTGTGAAGGAACACGCAAGTAAAAAACACATAAAATTTTTATTTGATTAGGAAAATTCTATACATTTCTATGCACAAATTTTTATTTAATAAAAATGTGTTAATATGATCCTCCACTCAAGTCCTCTTTCAGTTCCTCTTTAATAGTTCCACTGATAAGGCCTGGTCTGATGAACCACTTTGAAAGGGGACTCAAAACTTTAAAGATTCTGAAATTCTCATTTATTATGAATTCAAGGATTCCTAATTATTACTTTATTGCTAGTTCCCAGATTTTCTAAAAAAAATTACTTAAATGTCATTTCATATTTTCTTTCTTTAACAGACACATTATCATCACTCCTTTTCTAAAATTAGACAATGGAGGACAGAGCCAAGATGGTGGAGAAAAGGCAGGATACTCCTGAGCTCTCCCCCAAATCCCTCCAAAGACCTTTAAATAATGTTCTAAAACAAAATCTGCAGTGTCAGAATCTACAGAAGACTCATTATTAGGACAGTTAGAAATGGCACAGCTGTGAGTTGAATATGATGGGATGATATCTTAAAAAATAAAATTTAGGGATGAGAAAGAGGAATGTGCACTGGGAGAAAGTGAAAGGGAAAGGTATAATACACTGCCTCCTCTATCTTCTCCTCCATTGTTAACACTCTTTCTTGTCTCTTTTATGTGAGATAATTTATCCTATTCTAAATTTAGTGTATTATACCTCTCCCTTTCTCAGAAATTTAATTATATTTCTTCCTCTACAAGTTCCATTTTGGACCAGCTCAATTACCCAACATTAGAGATGTTTGTGCCATTGTGAATGGCACATCCACATGAAATTTTAGAGCACTTTTTTTCTATACTCCTTTGGCAGTATCTTTGAGTATGTCAATTTGGAGGCCTTATGTTTGTTTTTGGTATCACAATGTAAATATGAACTCCACAACCTTCCTTTTATACTACTCTCTGTCTTTAGTATGTATGACATATATGTTCACATATATGTGTATATATTTGTATATGTATATTACATATATATGTATATGTGCATATATGCTCATTCATGGCTTTACAAGCCTCCTGACCACCACTTTTTCAATGGATACATGTCATGATGTAGTTTTCATCATTTTCACAAACTCAGGTATGCGTCTGATAATCAAATGTCTTATTGCTACTACCTAATTGCCTCATTTGTCTAGACCATCCATCTGCGCAACTGAATTAATCAGCTCTAACAGTTCATTCTTGATCACCAAAAGATACATCTTTTCTTTCTCTGAGTGCTCTCTTGTGAACTTGCTCAGAAGCAAGTACTCAGATATGTTGTCCTTGGTTTTGAGAACTCTTCCCCAGCAACTAAGAATATCTAAATTTGTACATACTCTAGCTCCTAACTGGTGCTCCAGACATTCTGCCTAAATTAGGTCCTTATAGTGTAAGTGTTGTTGCATAAACAGTTGGGGAAAGAGTACTGTTTCATCATACTAGAAGACGTGAGTTTGATTCTCTAAACACTATGAAATTAGGTTAACATTCCAGACCTTCACTATCTGTGACCAATCTGCAACCTGAATGTTTAATGTCATCTGACTTAATATGCTCTAAACTCCAGGCAAGAATTTCTCACTTCTCTACCTCTACGTCTTGGGTTACAACCTTCCCTGTGTCCAGAATTCTTTTATCCAACATCTTTCTATTAAATTCTGCCTATGCTTCAAGGTACAGCTTATACGTCACCCTCTCCACGAAGCTGGTCTTGATCCCCCAGAAGAAAGTGATTTCTCCCCATGGTACTTTCTCAAAGCATCTTATTCAATCAAGGAATCAATAAATTTTTATTAAGTGTTTTTATGTTGTAGGCCCTGGTGATATGAAAACTTAAGAAGAAAACAACCCCTATCATTTTGCATTATAATTATTTCCATATTCATTCTCTTCCATGATAGTCTTTGAATTATCCTAGAACTACCCTGAGGGACAGAAACATAAATCTCTGAATTTGTTAGTCTCTAGCACTAAATGGTACAGAACAGTTGTAATAAATGAATGGTGTGTCCCCTAAAGGTAGCCCCCATCCCATTGCCTCCAGTTTCCTATACCATCTATCAATTCATTGAACATTTATTAAAGTCCTATTATATTTTAGTTACTACTCTTTGGCTTATAAATGTGTTTCCTACAAATTTTATTCTCTCTGTGTTATATTTAGAGGAAAGTGCTAAAGAGGAGAGTAGAGTAAGCCTTGATGAAAACTACAATGAAGTTTCTTTGATTTTTGACTGGTATTCATTCCATGTCTCCTCTGCAACAACTTTGCCTTTCCTAGATTCTTTAGGAGTTCATTGAACTGGTTGTGACTCATCTCCTTTACTTTTTCTCCCTTGAAATTTGTGATTCACTCATTCATCCAGCAGTCAACAATGAATAATTCTTAAAAAAAAGAAATCAATTTCATTTCCCTTAGGCTTGGATAGTCAAAGACATGAACTGACTAGCTCCCTCACTAAATTATGTTCCAGAAATCAGTCCCTTAAATGTAGGGATTCTTAGCTTCCTCATTGTCCTGTTTTTTTTTTTTTTTTTAAGACTTCTACCAGATGGCCTGAATAGAAACAATATACATGAATACTAAGGACTAATGTACTTAGGAAGTGATCATGATAGATTATGGTTAGTAAGAAGGGTCTTGTCAAAAAAGGGGAGTGCTGAGACTGTTTTTTTTTGAGAATGAAGGAATCAAAGGAATTCCAGGAGATAAATAGCCTGACCAAAGGTGTTGAACAAAGAAGTGGGTGTGTGTATATGTGTGTAGGTATGTATGTATGTATATATGCATATGGATATATGTATATGTACATAGGTGTATCAGCAAGCACCCTAGCATACCTAGGGTGGCTACTAGCACAGGTTCTTAGATCTGCTTTTCTAAAGGAAAGCAACTCAAAATGGGTTAACAATCTTACTTTAATCAATCAAACACATATCATTTACCTAGCTCAGGGGGAAAAGTCAGCACCCTGAACTTCAGAGAATACAAACAGAAGTTACAAACAGAAAAACAGATCACCAGATGGCTTCCAGCGCCTGACCATTACATCAGTTACCTATTCACTTACCAGAGACGGAAGCACCAACATCTGGGTTTTTCACAGCCGGGGGGCTCAACGGCTGCCCAGAGTCTCGTCTGGCCAAATCACACAACTCTTCTCAAAGTGAGCCCCAAACCAAAACCTCACATCAGGGCGTATATATAGCCTTCTCCTGGCTTGGAGAATGTCACAGCCCTCTGGACCCACTACCCAATCACAAAGCTACAAGGCATGGGCATTCCTGAAAAACAAGCCTGGCGCCACAGG
>CM053585.1:476335653-476360860 GCA_028646515.1 Pseudochirops corinnae
TCACTGAATTTAAACTGTTTTAATATCTGCTTAACAGAGGAAGTATAGTGCCTCTCAAAAGAACATGGTCAGTAGATTCAAGTTGTTATTCAAGTTCTGCCAATAACTAGTTATGTTGTTAGGGATAATCATTTATCATTTTGTAACTTGTTTTTCTTCCTAAAGTGAGAGGTTTATATGATATTATTTCTACGGACCTGTTTTGGTCTTAGTATTTTATTTTAACTTAATTCTTGTTTTCTCAGAACATCACTAATTTGCAAACTCATCTCAATTTCTTTGGATTCAGAAAACTGGACTCTGCTTAGAGAAAAGAAGAGAACTTTTAACATTGATAAAACTCTGCATTTAAAATAAACAAATAAAATCCTTCGTAGTGGTTTACCTCTCTAGCTCTGAGACACAGTTGTTCTCCATTTATTTTGCTTTAATATCAAAAGAAAAAAAAACAAGCAAACCTCTCTCTGTTATTTTTCCTCCTGAGTAGATGAAGAAAGTCCCCCAAATTATAACTCCTCCCTTTCCCAATGCTTACACACTTTATTTACCTCCATCTCAAATTCTGGAATTAATTATGGATGCCTATAAATAGTTAATATTTATGGAAAGAAATTTCTTTGAACTAAAATCTGCAGAAGACAGTTGTAGGTGAAATCCAAAGATCTGTATTCATTTCCAGCCTTGACACTATAACATTGAGGGGTGGAGCCAAGATGGCAGAGTAAAAGCAGGAACTTCCTTGAGCCCTGCTCCAACCACCTTCAATACCTGTAAAAAAAAATGATTCTAAACAAATTTTGGAGGTACAGAACCCACAAAATGACAGAGACAAACAAACCTCCACTGAAGGCAGCCTGGCAGGCCAACAGGAAGAGTCTATCTCATTGGGCTGGGAGTTGAGCAGAGTCCTATGTGAGCTGTATGGGCCCAGAACTGGGGTAGCTCTGGCCAGTGGCCGAGACTGGCAGGAGCAGACTTCAGAAGAGTGAATCACCTCCAACTGTGGCAGTTTCCAGACTTCTAAACCCATAAACACTAAAAGAAAGTAAAAGGTTGGTGGGGAATTCTTATGGAACCGGGTGATGGAAGAGCATGGTCTGACCCCTGCCCCAGAGCGAGAGGTGGCAGAGGCTAGGCAGGTGCAGCTGACGCCTCATGGCTGCCTCCAGAACTCCTAGCCTACAGATGGTAGGGGGACCAAGCAACCATTCAGAAGGTAATTGCTCCTGCTTTATTCTGCTTGGGTCACAGCCTTGGGCAGTGGTCCTGGGGTAAGGAATGTTAGTGTGCCAGAGTTTGTTGTGGCTATAGCGAGGGCTCTCTCCTCATAGCTCTGACAATAGCTCTGCACAGCTCTCTCCACTCTGGAAGCAGGGTTCTGCCATAGCAAAGAGCTTAAAAGTCAAGTAATTGGCTGGCAAGATGAACAAACAGAGGAAGCACAGTCAGACTATAGAATCCTTTTTTGGGTGAC
This sequence comes from Pseudochirops corinnae, assembly GCA_028646515.1. Classification (NCBI taxonomy): domain Eukaryota; kingdom Metazoa; phylum Chordata; class Mammalia; order Diprotodontia; family Pseudocheiridae; genus Pseudochirops; species Pseudochirops corinnae. Next base: position 476,337,128 of record CM053585.1, read on the forward strand.
AAAAAGGATCAAAACATGGAACCAGAAGAAGAAACAAAAAGTCAAAACTCCTGCATGAAAAGCCTTAAAGAAAAATATAAACTGATTGCAGGCCATGGAGGAGCTCAACAAGGATTTTGAAAATCAAGTAAGAGAAGTGGACAAAAAATTGGGAAGAGAAATGAGAATGATACAAGAAAATGATGAAAAGTGAATCAACAGCCTGAATGAAGAAAATAACACCTTAAAAAAAATAGACTGAAACTATAACTTTTGGACAAATCATTTACTAGATCAGAGCCATAATTTCCTGAACTGTTATGATAACACTTGTAATACCTTCATCATAGAAGCTTAGTTATAATCAAAATAATTGTGTGTGCAAAATGTTTCCTAACCATAAAGCATACTAGAAATGTAACATATTATTACTATTTTATATTCTTTTTTAAAATCAAGTCCTAAACTACTCTTTGAAATCCAACCTTCCGTCTGCTTCTTACTATAATTTTCTGAGAGATGCTTTTCATTCATTAAATGAGTATTTACAAGTCATATGTTTAAAGTAGTTTAGGACTTATCCAGTCCACCCTTCTTATTTTATTGTTGATTAAACTGGGACCCACAGAAGTTAAGAGTTTGCCCAAGATTATAAAACTTGTGTTGTTGTTTTTTTTAATACAACTTCTTAAGAGGAAGAACCAGGGCTATGACGCAGGGGCTACTACTACTTATCTCACTATACACTACTGGAATTACATGTAGTAGATGTTGTTACTCCCCAAACCTTCCTCTGAATAATTGAAATACAATTAGAAAATCTGGGAACGGTTTCTCAAAAAAACTATTCAGGAATGACATTCCAATATATGAAAGTGATTCCAAGTGATTAATACATCATGGAAGAAATTTGATTTGTTAACTTTGATCTACTCTGTTTTTGTGTGTAGGTATGAGAGCCTTGTGATTTAGAGATTGTATTTAGTTGGGAAAATCCTGTAATAGTGAACTTCTGTATCAGGAACATCAGGAGCAGGGGGATTAGCCATGAGAGATTGAGAAACTCATCTCTCTATACCTTAATTTTCTCATCTCTGAAATTAGGTTAGACTAAGTGATATAGGCAATGTCTCTTTACTCTAATGATCTATGACAGTATAATGTTGAGATTGCCTTTCAGTCTCTATACTTGGAGCTCTGGTACAAACTTTTACTGAACGGTAAGGGGAAGGGTGAGAAAACCTACTTTCAACATTACCCTGAGAGTGAGACATCAATCATTTTCAACAGACAAGTTTCTGAGAGGGTTGCCCTTTTGGGATAGCATCAGATTAAGTCATTAATAAGTGGTTTTTAATATCTTTCAACATTTTCCCACAGGGAATTTTATCTTAAAAGTTACACAAAAGGGAAAAATAGTGAGCAAATAATGTCTATCAGAGCATAAGAACCACTAGAATAGAAAGTAGCATGATATATAGTTTTCCCATTGGAGCACTGGGAACTACAATGTAGGTCCTAGTTCTGACATTACACTTTTGGGACCTTGGAAAAGCCACTTCATGGAATCACAGAATTTAAGTTTGTTGAGAATGTAAAGGCCTGGGATTACAACCTTTCCTCTCTGCAATCTCCAAAAACTACTACTAATTATTTCTTACAGGGACAAGCCACACAAATTTAGTTCCTCTTAGACACCCCAAGCAAAGCTTCAGATATTTGGAGATAGCTATTTTGTCCCCAAAGGACTTCCGTTTTCCAAGCTAAGTATCCCTAATTCCTTCAATTAGCATTTCAAACAGTTTCAATTTTATCACCCTTTTCAGAATATTTTCTGTATTGATGTATCAACAATGCAGTATTCACAATGCCTACAGTAACTATAAATATGATGATATGGTTATTAATCATAAAACATAACAGACTCTCTACATGGGGGACAAAGCTAGAACATTTATTCAAATACTAGAAAACTGAGTCCGCAAACCAGAAAGTCAAAGCCATCATAGTAGCTACGGAGTTGGCACACATAGTTAATGCAGTAAACACCCACATTCTGAAGCCTTCAAAACAGAACAGGCTACCTCAGGCAAAGATCCTTCTCTCCTCATTCACAGCAAGTGCTCGATGTCCACACAGCTCACTCCCAGTAGCTGTGACCCCCTGCAGTTCCTGTCCCAGGCAGTCCTCAGCAGGAGTCCTTAGCAGAAATTCTGGCAGGCTCAAAAAAAAAAAAAAAAGGGGTTTTCACCTCTGCTGCTGTTTCCAGTCACTGTGCTGGCTCCCGCTTCCTCCTGCCCCACCCCTTCCTGTTACATCAGCAAGTTCAAGGGGCATGGAAGATCTTCAAATCCCATAACCATTACAATTGTCACTATCTTTTTCCTAAAACATGATACCCTAAACTGACTATATTATGTCATATGTGACCTGAATAAGGCAGAGGACCCAAGGGGTATAACCACTTATTTTCCTCTTTAATTAAGTCTAATATAAGATTGGCATTTTTTTTGATGTCCTGTCATATAGTGTTATTTAATGTTGAGCTTATAATATATTAAAAATATTCAAATCTTTTCCCAGTCAAATATTTGTCTAGTCAATTACCTCCACAACATATTTTGTACTTGTAAAGCTGATTTTTCAAACTCAAATGCAGGACATTATATTTATTTCTTTTATGTTTTATCTCACTAGTTTAGTTGAAGGAATTAGGACAAAATCTCACTCAATTGATTTCCCCCTGCTTAATGAATTCCTAATCTCTTAATAAAATCACAAAAGATAAAGGATAGATTACAGAGCTAACAAGATATCACTGTATTAAATAGAGTAGTCTTTTTAAAAAGAATGAAGTTTTCCTATCAAAATTGATGGAATTAGAGGGAAGTTATCCATTTGAGATGGATAATAATATAGTTCAGTGGAGCAAAATTGTTTGGATTACTAGATAAATCCCATAACTTTCTGTACAAGGGATGCAAAAAAAAAAAGTCTTAGTATAGTTTAAGTTGTGCTGAAGACAAAAAGAAAAAAAAAAAAGAAAATGCAGTTAGTCTGACTGCCTCAATGTAAACAAAACAATTCCAAAACACTGAAAAGTGAATGTTACAAATTTTAAAGAAGCAAGCATGGTACGATGAAACCCTGACTTCACCCTTTGGAGAGGTGAAGATTCTACAGATGTGTACATTATACATATTTTCAGACTGTTTTTGATGTACTAATCAATTTACTCATTTTTTTACTTGCCTTCTTTTATATTTTTTCTTTCTTGTCTGTAAAAATGCAGGACATCTTAAAAGATTTATACAGCTTTATGCTTAAGTAACTTAAAAACTATTACTTTAAAAGCTAAAAACTTTACGCTTCACTGGCTTAAAACTACTCTAAGACTTTTGGGATACCCTGTATTATTCCTCATATGTGATGACTCTGTGATAGGGTAAGAGAGGGATATGGGGCTAAATTTAGTGACGTAAAATATACAAAAAAGAAAATTCCATCTTGCAAAGAAAATTTTATCATTCACATAACTGATCAGTAAGATATTATAAGACATTGGGTTTTAGGGAATTTTGGCATGTAAACCCTTGCACATAGCTTCTATTTACTTTGCTCATCTAGGGAAGACTTTAACAACTTCCTTAAGATTTATCAATGAAAAGACATTAAGTAGCTTTTTTTTAGGGTTAGCATTCACCTTAGTGCGATCTCTTTATTACAACAGTCAGTTTCCTGTTATAGGAAAAGCGAATCAACAACAACAACAAAAGAATCACAATCCAATTTACTGGTCTACAGAAAAACTTAATCAAAAAGAAAAACATCAAGCAAACAAACAAAAAAATCTCTCCCCAAACCAAGAAGCTCCTCAAATCATGATGTTTCTTTTCTATCCAGTAAATTCCTTGGTAGCCAGCCCTACAAACTCACTCTCTGGTTCCTCTCTCATCAGATAATCCCAAACTAACATACAATTTATTTTTTTTACTAACCAGAACAAATTCCCTGTAGTTTTATAGCTTTGTCATTAACCCCCGAGCTTGCTCTTAAAGGGACCATATCCTTTTTTCAGTATATACATTTTAAAATATTTTGAAGCAGAATGCAATGTTATTCTTAAGCAGTTCAAAACAGATTTATTCACATTTGCAAGCTAGACTGTGCATTGTGTTAATCTTAGAGACATATTAGCATGTAAGCAGAAATCCATTTATTGTTTCTTGTTCTCTTTTCCCCTGGCTTTTGCTTTTCCACTGAAAAAGCCTGAAAGAAATAACCGCTACTGTTTTATGATCTATAAGTATAAAAAGCGCATGTATACTATCTACATTATGTATGTATAATATCCATTCATATTCATTCAACATTTCATCATTATAAAGTAGCATAGCTATTTTTTTTAGAACAGCAACCCTGTTGGATTTGCATTCAGCACATGATATTACTCATTTCCATTTTCTCCAGTCTTATAAATATGTAGGTCCTAGTGAACTCTATGGACCTTCCTCTTCCTGGATCCCATCAAAACATCTTACATTTTCCCTTCCTAATACTAAAGAAATTTCAAAGATTGAAAAATCTGTGAAGAATAGTAGGAACCTGATCTTATCCTCGCTACAGTGCTAAGAAAACATTCTTTATGCCTAGTAGGTGCTTAATAAATGCTTATTGATTTAACTAGGATATATGAAGAGAAAAGCAAGAAAACCTAGGCAGAGAAATAATAAATCAGTGTGTGTGTGTGCGTGTAATTTAGTATCATTATAGCAGACACAGCATATGTTAGAATCAAAGGGAAGAGGGAATTCAACCTTAAGAAAATATGTGACTGTATATATACTTTATCTGGACCATGTGTTCAGGAAAAAAGGGAAGGAATGGTCCTTCTGTACCTTACGTTTGTCAAACCATAGAGATCAGAATATTGCTTACTAGTGGCCCATATCCATTTGGTTCCTCATCCACATTCTCTTTCTTCGGTTCAAGTCAACGAATGTTTATTGAGTGCCTGCTATGTTATAGCATTGTACTAGTCACGGGGGATACAAGACGAAACAGCAACAACAAAACAGTATTGACTCTGAAGATTAGACCCTAGTGAAGGGAATACAACATGTACATGGATATATAAAAATGAAGTATACAGAACACAGATAGAACCTGTAGGTTTCATGGTTATAGAAAACATACAAACGAGGAAACTTCTCTGCAACATATATGGTCAGAAAATTGTCTAGAGCACTGAGAAGTTGAGGCTTGCCCAGATTGGGGATGGGGGTGGTAGGGATTAACAATTGGGGAATGGCATGTAAAGTGAACCTTGAAGGAAATAAGTGATTCTAGGAAATAGAAGGAAGGACTGCATTCAAGACACAGAGGCCCATTGACAAAAGTATGGATATGGGAGATGAAATGTCACAAGTCTGGGAAAATACCCTAGTTTGCCTGTAACAGGGAATGTGTGAATAGGAGTTATGTTAAATTATCTTGGAAAGGTATGCAGAAGACACATTTTGGAGAACTCTAGTATAGATAATTAAGGATTTTCCTATTCTCTGAGAATTCTAGAACCTTCAGTCTGAAAATTCAAAAATCAGATAGAGAATTTAGTAGAAGACCATATGCAACAGGAGGCCAGTGAATGCCTTGGAGTTTGGGGTGTGGAGTTGGTGACGGTGTGACAGAAAGTATCTAGGACATCTCCTATGAGGAAGTTCCCTCAGCATGCTACCCTGTGTGGTCTTTTTAATGCCATCACCCAAGGGTGAGTGTTCTCTTCTCTTCTCCCTACACCCTGGGACAAGAATAATTACTCTTTACTTCTTTCCAGTCTTGTTCCTCCACAGTGGCTTTTCCTCATAAACTCAGGGATCCTTTGGGAGGCCTCCTGAATTGTTTGTTAGTTGCTGCTTTGTGGATGTCATTCTTACTAGAAATTCCCTTCCCCTTCCCATAACTGAATTGACCAAGTCTTCCTCTATACCAGTGGTTCTCAACCTGTGAGTTATGTTCAATTTGTAACAATGAAAATACATGCTGCATATCAGATATTTACATTACAATTCATAATAGTAGCAAAATTACAGTTATGAAGTAGCAACGAAAATAATTTTATGATTGGAAGTCACTACAACATGAAGAACTGTATTAAAGGGTCACAGCATTAGGAAGGTTGAGAACCACTGCTCTAGACCATCTTTCTTGCTTATCTAATGAAATATTCAGTCTATACCCAGACCTCTCTCATAATTGCATCCCTACCCAAATCCGACATTGGGAAAAAGAATTGTGTTAAATTCCCATTCCTCATGAAGGAGCCATTAGAGAAAGTGATTTTTCTCTCAGCTATTAAATCCTCCATCTCTTCACTGGCCTAAAATATTCACTGGAATAAGAGATCTAAATTAACCTTTCTCATCCTTTACACTGCTTTCTTCAGGGAGAAAAGTTTAACTGGGAAAAAAGAATTAAGTGAGACATCATGAAAAGACTATCCCCTTAAAACAGTTACAAATACTTGCTGCAAGCCCCAAAGGGAGGACAAGAAACTTGTTAGCAAATACCTATAATTATATAATCTATCTCTCTGCATCTGTATATTGTACACAGTTGTGTTTGTGTACATATTTACATATGATGCATATATTTACTTTTGAAGTTATAAATGCCTTGGAATGCAGTTCTTTCCTAAGAGGCTCTTTGGATGCTCTCTTGGGAGGCCAAAAGAAACTTTTTTGGTAAAGAAGTCATGAGAAAAATTAATAACACAGCTTCCAGGAATATCAACTCTACATAAATACAGGGCACCCTTGACAGCACGCCTCCACCAAGTAACCTTTCTTTCTTTGAGGTTCATGCTATCCAGATTTATCATTCAGTCCAGAATCTGGTTATTAGAGACCCCCAGGTCATTTTCCTTTCTTCTTCAATGTGTTCAGTGTTTGGTTCATAGTCGTTCTCTCCTTCCCATCTCTTGGCTGCATACTAGGGAAATTTGATATACACATTGATACTCACTCAAATCCTTTGGTCCATTTCCTTAATTTAGTCAATCATTGCTGTTCAATTGTTTTTCTCAGTCATGCCTGGCTCCTAATGACCCCATTTGGAGTTTTCTTGGCAACAGTACTGTAGTGGTGTGCCATTTCCTTCTCTAGCTCATTTTATAGATGAGGAAACTGAGGCAAATAAGATTAAGTGTCTTGCCCAGGCTCACACAGCTGGATTAGAATTCAGGTCTTCCTGACTCCAGGACTGGCATTCCATTTACTGTGCCACTTAGCTGCCCTTAGTCTGCTTAATACCCATGATTTACTCTTCCCCTGCACCTCACCTTCACTCAGAGGTGGTCACACCCATGACATTGCCATTATCCAAAAAAGTTTATTTACATTATTTTAATATTTTTCTCTCCCTGCATCTTGTTAGCTCTATCAATTTTCTTTATCTTCGTGCTTTATTTTCCTCAGTTCTCTTAATGCTAAGTTCTTTTTCAAGTCATTACCATGACACTAGTTAGTATCTCCTTTTTCCCCTATCTTGACTCCTTTGTGAATCAACCAACTCTCTGCCATCCTTCACCTTTTTTTTTTTCTTTTTACTGGATTGTAGCTAAACAGCTAAGCCAGGTTGAGGGTAACTGGCAGGCCTCAAATCCATCAATAAGTTAGGAGAATATCTACCACAGGAATGTGAAGATTTCTCTAGGTAGAACGTGTGTATCAGAACAGTTTGTTCCAATGGCTACAAAGGCAGCTAAAGTAGGCACTGTGGAGCACTTAGAGTTTGGCCAGACAGCCAGTCATACTGACTTTTGTCTTGCCACTGGACTTCATTCACTCTGGAAAAGAGAATGAAATTGATGACTTTGTGCAACTCCTCTTCTAAAACTAAGGATGCACAACAACCACAACAACATCCTTCACCATATTTTCCCTTACCCTACTTGGCCAAGGCCCAACTCTGGTTTACTTCCACACGCTGTCTTTCATTATATACTGTTGAATAGAGCTAAAGGAAATAATGAAACTGCTGAATGAGCACATTAAAAAAATAATATCATTCCCTTTTAACTGGGTCCTCACTGCAGTCAAGTTAAACATTTGATTACAATGCAGTTAATTCTCCATCCTACTTTTCCATAGCAGCTATTCCAAACCTCCATTAGTTCTTAAAATTCTTTAAATCTCCAATAGTAGTTCTCTCTCTCTCAACCTCACCTCATACTTCAAACAAATCAAAACCATTCACTGAGAGCTCCCCTTGTCCCTTCTTCTTCACATCTTTTCACTCTAACATTTTCCTCAATTATATCCTCTTTCATTCCATTCTCATATGAGGGGTTAACCTTTCTCCTTGCCAAGATAACTTACACCTTTAATCACATCCCCTCCCAACTTTCTTCACAAATTAGCCTCTCTCCCTTATCTTTTAACTCTCCATTTCTGCTAGCTTCTTCCCTGCTGCCTAAACCATGCCCATGTCTCCCAGTCTTAGAAAACAAAACAAAACAAGAACTTCCACTTGATTCAATTATCTCAACTAATTATTGTCTTATATTTCTTCACTTTTCCATTGCTAGACTACTTGAGAAAGCCTCTGCTTCCACTCTCTCTCTGCCCAGCTCTCATCTATATCATTTGATTCTTGACTTGATTCAACTAAAATGATCCTCTCCAAAGTTACCAGTGATCTCTTATTTGGCAATTTTGATGAGTGTTTCTTAGTCTTAATTCTCTTTTACTTCTCTGTGGCATGTGACATCACTATTCACCTTCTGCTTGTAGATACTCTGAACTCTGGGTTTTCATGACATGGCTCTCTTCTGGTTCTCCGCTTCCCTTTCTGACCACTTCTGAGTCTCTTTTGTTGCTTCTTTTATATATCATGCCAACTAACCATGGGCATCCCCCAAAGTTCTGTCTCAGACCTTCTTTTCTTTTCATTTGATACTATATCAATATTGGTGATCTCAGCAGTTCTTTTGGATTCAATTAGTATCTATGTGGATATAAGTCCTAGGTCTATATATCTAGATCTAGTCTCTCTCCTGAGGTTATAGCTATGATTCCTTTGAGACAGACATCTTTAAATGCATATCTCAGAGGCAATGCAAACCAAATTTGTCCAAAACAGAACTCATTATCCTTTAATTCTCCCCTTTTCTCACTTTTTTATTGCTGTTGAGGGTACCAGCCTCCTCCCAGTCATTCAAGCTTGCAGCTTTGGGGACTTCCTCAACTCCCCACTCTCAGTTATTCCACAATATCCATTCTGCTGCCAAATCATATTTCTACTTCCATAATATCTCTCATATATGTTCCTTTCTCTCCCCTTAAATTGCCATAACCCAAGTCTATGCCTTTACCATTCTGGTCTACTCTAATACATTCTAACTGGTAACTTTGCCTCAAATCTTTACTAACTTCTATCCATCTTTCACTCAGCTACCAAGATGATTTTTCTAAAGAGTAGTCAATAAGTCTGGTATGACACACACACCCTACTTAATGAATTTCTTTGGACCTCTGTTATGTCAAGTATCTAATTTAGTAAACTCCTCCATTTGACATTTAAATCTCCTCGTTATTGAACTCCTTTCTACTTCTCCAGCCATTTTATACTTCCCTTCCCTTCCCTTCCTTCAAAGACCCTATGTTCTGGCTACACTACTTTTCTATCAGTTCTTCCTTGCATTAATTGTCTCTCTATCTCTGTTTCTCTTTCCCTCTCTCATACACACATTCTCTCTGTGTGACTTTTTCTCCTTCTCCTTCACACAGTACAGACAGATACAGTTCGCCTTGGAGTTGAATGGGAGAAGAGCAGGCCTTTGGAAAATTGCGCAGCTCCTTTAATGAACTAAAACTTTGTCTTTCGAAATAAATCTTTTTAGTACTAAATTCTGTCGTATTGCAATGAGATAAGGAGTCTTCAAAGAATTAGATATTAATACCACACAGTGGGCAATGGGAAGGCTGATGATGAATGTGATGAAGCTGAAACATATGCCCAATCAGAAACTTTTAATAACAATAGGAATAAAAAATATCTCCAAGGAAATTTTGGCAGGAAAAAATGATGGACTGCTCATTTAGTAAGGACAAGGCATGACAAGAGGACGGAGAGTGTTCTTCTGCTCCTTTAACAATACTAGGAAAATAGGAGAAGAGCTTCCAATATGTTTAGCCAGCCCCTTGAGGCAAACTTATTGGAGGAAATGGGTAAAAGTTGCATAGAATAGACAGGTATGGATGGTTTGTGATCTATATCATTAGAAGGAACTCCCTCCAAAATGAGATCTTATATCCATTTGAGTATTTAAATCATAATTATGGCACTTTCTCAGGGCATTTTGCCTTTAAACTCCTAGATATGAAACATGGCACTCTCCTGTGGGGGAAAAAAGAGTGAGCTATGACAAGCCTTGGTCTTCATCCTTTTAGAATTTTGTACCTACTGAGCTCTCTGGTTGGCAGAAGAAGCAGTTGTCTGATTCACTCTGGGGGCCATAATCATGTTCCTTGGGATCAAGTCTTTTCCCTTCTCATCTTGAATCTGAATAGGCTCCAGCAAATAGAACTTTTTTTCCCCTCTGCTCAGAATTAAGCCAGGCCTAATTTAAGAGATTGATGTTTCAAGGGCTGCAGAGAAAAGCTCTTTCTCCCTTTGTTTCCACAAGGAGACTTTTTTTTTTTTATATTTTGCTGGCTCTAGAGGGGTCAACATACCATGCAGGTTTTTTTTTTTTATTGGAATAAATATACCTAGTGTGTTCTACACTGCTACACATATGGAGCTCTTGGAAAGATGAAATCTCTAGTATCTATGATAGCAAGAGAAGAAGCACAATATAAAGGTAGTCATTTGGATCTTCAAACATTCAAGGTCATTTTGAATTCTTTTTTTTTAACAGTAGGGTATATAAATATACGTAAGCATGTATAGATACGTGCTTAAAAGTTTTACTGCTCCCAGGACATAAATCTTAAAAAGATACATTTTAACTTAGAGATAATATTTATGACTTTTACATTTCTGTGAAAAAATCACTATTTATAGTTAGAGCTCTAGCACTTCATTATGAGAGCTGATAAGCAGCAAACCATTAACATATAATTCTTAATATGCCTGAATTCTATAATCTCTAACACTTGCTAAATGTGTGGTTCACCAGGGCAAAAATACAATAAACACTGCATGCGTTCATCAATTACACTTTAATTTATACAAATATTTCCAGTAATGTAACCTAAATGTGCAAACTTTGGATTGTTCATTAGAAATTAATTTACTCAGGTGGTTAATTTCACTTGAATTCTTTCCCAGTTTACTCATATAGGCAAACTTTACAATGCTCTTCAAATAGAAAAGTTTCATGTTTATAGATGCAGCGTGAAAACCCTTAAGGAGCACATACGTTTGATAAGACAGTGAAAATAAATAATAAGAGGAAGTACTTCAAGAGGAAAACAAACACCAATAAGACCCATTTTCAATGTACCATTTGGTATACTCTGGTAGTAATGTAAAAAGAGTACTAGACTGGGGATTCAAAAGATCAGGGTTATAGTAGCTCTATCTCTAAATAACTGTGTGATGTTTGTTAACTCAGCTTTTCTGGGCCTCTGTTTGCTCATCTGCAAAATGAAAAATTTTGACTGATTTGACAGTTTAAACTCCCTTCAAGACCCAAGGCTAGAAAACTATATCCAGTTTCCTTTTTGTGGACAGTTAGAGATGGTCAGTTAGAGATTGAGTCCAATACACTCTTTTTACAAATAAGGAAATGGAACCCAAGGTAATAAAGTATTTTGATTGGAATTTTACAAGTAGTAACAAAGCTGGAACTCAAATTCAGATATGCTGACTTCTAGTTCAATTTATTATCCACTGTTCTTTATTTACTCCTAAGATAAAAGAGATCATAAGCATGTCACCTCTGTCTATAAACATTCCAAAGTCAGATCACAGAACCTGAATAGAACCCTCCCCCCCTTCAAAAATCCCCCAAAAAACAAACTTAAGAAGGTTTCTAGTCTAACCCACTGCCTGGTCACATTCTACTCACATATGTTACTGACAGCTTCCTTTTAAGAGGGACTTCTTTGATATGGATACTAGGAGGAGATTCAAAAGTTCCCACCTGCCCCAAAGTTCCACACCTTTACACCTGTCAGGAATTTTAACCATTAGTGACAGCCCAGCTGTCATTATGTTAGCTGGAAAACACCTGTGTTCTTGAGAGACTGAAACAGGAAAGCCTATAATTCAGTGAAGCAAGATGTCGAAGGAGGACAGAAAAGTACATATGGCACCAACTAAGCCTAGGATGGAAGGTGGGAGTTGGTTAGCATGAAGATGCTGATTTCAGGAATGCACAACAAAGTCCAGAGCCCTCTCTAAGGTAAAGGAAATTGGAGTAATAATCCTAGGTTCTGATAATAATTGTAGCTTCTTGATACCGATTTCCTGTAGAAGGAAAAACTGATCACAAAAATTCAATCATTTTCAGATAAGGGTTATTTCTCAAGAAAATATATTGGGATAAAGTGCACCTTATTCCGTTAAAGATGGATTGAAGAGACATCATTTTAGTCCCTTATTGCTGCTACTGTGTAGTAACTGAGACTAGTGGTGGTCATGGAGAGGACTAGCCTACATGTCAGCCCCAGATTCTAGTCCCAGCACTAATTATGTGAATTTAGTCAAGTTATTCACCCTCCCTTGAGCTCTGTTAAATGAGAAGGCTGGACAAGGTGTTCTTTAAATTTTCTTGAGATCTGAAATGATATTATTCTGATTACTTGATAGATCCACAAGTGTTGGGTCTTGAATATAACTCAGAGAGGCAGTCAACAGGAAAGAAGTGGTATACTGTTTGGTGAAAGGTTTATAGGCCTACACAAAAAGCCAAGTTTAACTAAGGATCCTTCTGCATGTATTACCCCTTATGTCTGGATGTTGCCTTTTAGTGTTCCTCTTTCTCCCACTCCAAGGCAGACATCCTTATAATTTTAAATTGTGTTATTTCCATTTGCCTTAAAAATGTTGAAGGTCAGGAGGGCTTAATATGTGATTCAAACTGAGCTATGGATCCTTCTTGGATTGGTGTGGAGACCACTGCCTTCTAGGTATGAACTTAGAGCAAAATTTTTAATCTAGAGTCTTTGAATTTATATAATGTCATATTATACATATATAATATATTATCGTTAGGGAAGCTAGGTGGCACAGTGGATTGGGAGGTGGGCCTGAAGTCAGGAAGACTCATCTTAATTAGTTCAAATCTGGCTTCAGATGCTTATTAGCAGTATGACCCTGGCAAATATTTAACCCTATTTACCTCAGTTCCCACATCTGTAAAATTAAATGGAGAAAGAAATAGCCAACTACTCCAGTATCTTTGCCAAGAAAACCCCATGTAGGGTCACTAAGAGTCAAGATACAATTGAAACAAATGAAGAACAATGACAATATATTATAATTGCATAATATATGCATATATAATATTTTTATCATTTATACAGCATGCAAATATTTATAATTGAAGTAATTGCTTTCCTTTTTAATTCTATGTAATTTATTTTATGCACTTAGAAATTTCAGCGAAAGTGTCTATCTAATGCTTCAATAGACTGCCAAAGGGGTCCCTAATACAAGATATTAAGAATTCCTGTTCACTTAGAGTAATAGGGTGCAGTGGAGGATTCTGGGAAGATGACAGAATGAGGGGGAGGGGAGGAATTAGACAGCCCTCCAGACAGAGCTCAGAAAATAACAGTGTGAAAAACCTAAAGCTTGAGACATTATCCCTCATACCTATAGACTAGAGCCCAACTGTAATACAAAGTTAATAGCCAAGAAATAAGCCACTTAAACAAAAAGTGAGCAATCAAAAGAAGAACCCAACAAAAGATAGTTACTGTGGGGATGGAGAAGATCTGAGTTCATACTCAGAAGAAGAGATTAAAGTTAGAAAATAGCTACTTCTGTTTCAAAGAAAAATGCAAAGTGATCACAGGCACAAAGAGAGTTCTTTGAAGAGCTTAAAACAGATTTTAAAAATGAAATAAGAGAGGTTGAAGAAAAATTATGAAAAAAGAGCAGTCCAAGAAAATCAAGAATTAGTAAAAGAAAGTCAACCAACTGGAAAAAGAAATACAAAAACTTATGGAAAAAAAATAACTCCTTAAAAATTAGAATTGGATAAGGGAAAGCTAATGCCTTCATAAAACACCAAGAGATAATGAAAAGAATGGAAAAAAAAATAGAAGAAAATGTGAAATATCTCATTAGAAAAACAACTGATTTGGTGAACAGATTGAGGAGAGACAATATAAAAATTCTTGAACGCCCAAGAAGTTAAGCTAAAAAAAAGTCTAGACATGATACTTCAAGAAGTGATTAAGGGAAATGATGGGGTAAAATAGAAATAGAAAAAAGATATCCACCAATCACTGCCTGAAAGCTATCCCAAGATGACAACTCACAAGAGCATTATAGTCAAGTTTCAAAGCTCCCAGGTCAAGGAGGAAATCCTATTAACAACTAGGAAAAAAACAACAACAGTTTAAATACAGTGGAGCTACAGGCAGGATAATACAAGATGTAGCAACTTTTGCATTAAGAGACCAAAGGGCTTAAATATTGTATACCCAAGAGCAAAAAATATGGGTTTGCAACCAGGAATGACTTACCCAGCAAAGCTTAATGTAGTCCTGAATGGAAAAAAGAAAAACAATGAATTAAAAGACTTTCAGGTATTTTTTGACAAAAATACCAGAACTTAACAGAAAATTTAACCTACAAGAATGAGGTGAAACATAAAAAGGTAAACATTAAAGACCAATTATAAGGAATTAAATGAGGTCAAACTGTTTCTTATTATATGGGAAAATGTTATCTGTAACTCCCAAGATTATTTTCATTGCTTGGGTAGTTTGAAAGAGCATACATAGATAGAAAGCTTGGGGTTGAGTTGAGTATTCATGAGGTGTAGACTCTGGGAACCCCCTTGAGCTCCCTTTGAATCTCTGAGGTATAGGCTCTGGGAACCCCCTTGAACTCTGATTGAATCTTCCTACTTGATGAGACATTTGCATGAAGCCATAAACCTTTAATTGTGGCTCTGCCCAAACCTTTGTTACTAGCTTGGCCCTCCATTGTCCATACTTCCCACCCTTGAGCCTATCAAAAATATCTATACCCAAATCAACTGTTACCTGACCTCATTAACTCCTCCTGAAGACCCTCCCCAAACTCATTACTGGAGTCTGACCTCATCTGACTCCTCCTGAAGACCCTCCTCAAACTCCTCCCCTAGCTTCCTCCCACAACTTTTCTGTATATAAGACCTCATCTTGCCTCCATGTGAGAGCCCCATAGAATGACCTAGCACAGACTTACTCTGTGTCAGATGATTCTGGCCTGCTTGCCCAATGCAAGCACCACAGACACCAAGCCAAGGATCCTTAAGAGTCTACCCAATATGGCACACTTTTAATAAACTTTACTTTTCTTTGACCAAGAGAAGATTTGAATTGAATTTGTTCAGCAGGAACTGGCGTGTTGGTATTTTGGGGTCTATACCTTAACATTTTATGGTTAACCTCCTCAAGTATGATGGAATGATCCTAAAAAAAGAAATTGAGGGGTAAAATCAAGCAATTATCTCATACAAATGAGATGTGAATGAAATAATTGTTTTAGTGGAGGGCAGGAGGTGGTGGAGAGCTGATAGTGCTAGAACCTTATTTTCATCAGAACTGGGTTAAGTAGTGAAAACATATAAATCTACAAGGATATACAAGGTTTTTTAACTTACAAAGAAATAGGATGATGAGGGGATAGAATAAGGGAGGGATTCCTAGAAGGTATTACAGATCACGATAAATAGGAGGGTAAGGGAACAGAATAAGGGTAGAATTCTTAAAAGGGGTGTGGATTAGGGAAGCAGTGGTTAGAAGTAAATTAAATGTTAAAGGAGGAATAGGGTAAAAGGAGAGGGAAAAAAGAATAAACAGTGAGGAAAATATGATGGAGGGAAACGCATAATTAATTATTATAACTCTGAATGTGAACAGGATGAACTAACCCATAAAATGGAAACTGATAGCAGAATAAATTAAAGACAAAAAACAAAGACAAAGCAGAATCCAACAATGTGTTGTTTAGAAGAAACATATTTTAAAATGAGAGATACACACTGAGTAAAAAAAATAAAAAGGCTGGAATATAATTTATTATGCTTCTGGTGATGCAAAAAATAGCAAGGATAGCAATCATGATCTTAGAAAAGTTAAAGCTAAAATAAATTTAGTTCAAAGAAGTAAATGAGGAAACTACATTATGATAAAATGTACCACAAATAATGAAGTAATATCAATATTAAACTGATATGTATCACACATGATAATATTCAAATTTTTAAAGGAAAAGATGAATTATGGGTGAAAACTGTCATAATAGGAAACTTCGATCTTTCCCTCTCAGAACTAGATAAAACTAACCAAAAAATAAATAAGAAGTCAGGGAGACGAATAGAATCTTAAGTAAGCTAGATGAGATAGCTATGTGGAGAGAATTGAATAGGAATAGAAAGGAATATACCTTTTTTCCTCAGTGGCATATTGTACCTTTACAAAAATTGGCTATATGTTGGGGTCTAAAATCTGCATAGTTAGATGTCGAAGAACAATAAGGTACCTTAGAGAAAATATCCTAGTCTAAAATAAATTTTGTATTTCATAATTTGGTGTTTGGTACTATATCATTTGGGCCAGACCCGTGGTGAAGACCTTAATTCCTGAAATTCAGAGATTCATAGACTATTACAGCTGGAAGGAACCTCCAAGATAACCAATTCAAGTCTCCTATTTTACAAATGAGAAAACTGAGGTTCAATGATTCTTTAAACAGTTAAAGGCTGAGTTGTGAGGATAGCATGAAATACTATTTATTTAACAGTTTATGAGTCTTAAAGTGCTATATAAATGTGTTATTATTTCTATTATTACTATTTAATAATTTAAACAAACACAAAGATTATTTTTAAGGGAATTATTAAAGTACACAGGGAAACAATGTGATGTAATGGAAAGTTCACCAGTCAAGGAGTCAAATGACCTGTATTTTTGTCCTAATGCTTCTACTAATTTGTGTGACTTTGGGCAAATGACTTAATTTTTCCTCTTCTTTCTCTTGCAGAAGAGGAGTTTGGAATTCAAACTTAACAAGAGTTAGGAGGCAAAGGAGAAGAGGGAGAGCACTTTAGATATGGGGGGACTTTGAACAAAAAGTCATGGAGTCAGGAGATAGAATGTCGTGTAAAGAGGCACATACCACTGGCAGGAGGTTAAGCATAAGATTAAAAAGGTGGCAAGGGGTTGGGTTGTGAAGGTCTTTCACAGCCAAAGAAAGAATTTTATATTTATTTCTAGACATCATAAGGAGTCACTGGCCTCTCCTTACTAGCTCCAGGACCTTGGGCAGAAAACTTTTCATTTGTAAAATGAAAGTTTAGACTGGAAGACACCTCTTAGAGTTCCATGCTTGAAATCACAGCTTAGTAGAAAAAACACTGCTGAAACATAGAAGATCTGACTTTGAATGCTAAATATATAAGGAATTATAGTCATTTGTCCTACTAGATAGAATCACATATCAGTATGCTAAATTATCATTAATTATCAGCTAAATCATATTGCAAAACATGACTATAATAGGCAGCCAAAAACATTCCTCAACACATAAGTAACCAAGTAACAAAATACTATTACTCAGTTTAGTGCCATGGCAGGTTATATCTTTCTTTTCTTGGATTCCCAATGTCAAAGAATAAGAAATCCTTAAAAATCCAAGTTTTTCATTTTCTGTGCATGTTTCTACTTCTAATTTGATGATGTGACTCAGAGATATTTCCTCATGTAATGCCAAGCAAAGGTAACTTCCAAGATTCGGATTACCAGCATAGTAAACCCCATTTATTCAGCAAACATTCACAGAACAGAGAAAGTCAAAATACAGTATAACTTGTTCCTTTAGCAAGTAAGTTCTCAATTCAATCCAGGTACTACTCCACCCCTAGACAGTACATTCATTTAGTCAGTCAAAAGTCTCTTCTCAAATGGAGATTAGTCTCCAACCATAAACAAAGTACATTCATTTGATCAATCACAGAAGACAAAGAAAACTCAAAGGCTTCCCACCCCTGAATCTCAAAAGGGGCAGGAGAGCACAAAAGGCCATTCACCCTTAAATTACAAGGTTTAGCTCAGCACTGAATACCCAATGAAAAGTCCTTCTTTCATCTTCATTCAAGGCAAGCCCCCAGCAATCTCAGTTCCTGGGGAGACAAGGCTCAACAAAGCCATAACCAGTGTCCTCATCAAGTCACTCTCTGCCTGTAGAACAGTCCCTGAACCCCTGAAAACATCAGCAAGGCCCTCTTTCAGGATTTCTGTGCAGGTATCACAAGAAAATCCTCCTTCAGGGCTTCTGAACCAACAGCCAGGTTCTGGGACCTCTACACTAGCAGCACTGTCCTCCACCATCAGGTGAATCTGGCAAAACAACATCAAAACAGACAGACAAAATACCAGCATCACAGCCACGATGGGCTCTTAGCAGTCTTTTTCTCAGCGACTCAGGCTCCACAATACTGGAGACTGCTCTCCCAAAGTCCTTCTGTCTTCTCTAGGCTTGGGCCTCTCTCCCAATTCATGGCTTCTCCCAGTTCAGCCCTCTCTCTTCACGTCAACAAGTCCATCCCACAAGTGGGATTCACAAGCTCTGGATTTTAACACTCAACCTCAAAACCAAGCCAATACAGGGGCATCTCCAAATTCCATTACCAATACACATCATTAACAACAAAATGGCCAATAGTGTATAACCTCATAAATCAGACTTTTATGCTTGGTTATTGTTTCTACAGGCAATTGGTAAATGAAAGAAACCAAGGAAAAACAATGGAATACCATTAAGATCTCAGTCTATTTTTATTAAGATTATTTTAAATGACAAAATAATCCTAGAAAAAACCATGTGAATGAAATGTGTGTGTGTGTGTGTGTGTGTGTGTGTGTGTGTGTACACACAGAAGGGAAAGCTAACCTATTTAGGAATTTGTTGAGTTGGTACCCATCAATTCCAGAGTGTGGGCTAACTTTTCAATCCAACCTTTCCGCATAGTACCCATTACTTCCCTTCATACACTTGAGGAAAATGGCTTATATCCTTATCTTTATCCCTTCCCCAACGATTGTACCTTTTACAGGTTATCCCCTCTGTTTGAAATGCAATTCCTTATCATCTGCCCAAACTCAGCTCCTGTCACCTCTTACACTGAAGCTACCCTGATCTCCCCAGTAACTACTATCCCTTCATTAATTATATATGTGTAGAATCAGGAAGCCCTGAATTCAAATCTAGAATCAGACTCTTACTAGCTGTGTGACCTGAGGGAAGTCACTTAAACTGGTTTTCTTTAGCTTCCTCATTAGTGAAATGTGCGAGAGAAGGAAATGGTAAATTACTTGAGCATCATTGCTAAGAAAACCCAAATGGGGTCACAAAGAATTATACACAACTAAAATGACTGAAAACAACAACTTAAGTGTATGTATGTATATACACACATATGTATATAGACATATATGTGTGTGTTATATAGGTGTATATATACACATGTGTAAAACAACATGCATATATATGTAACATGATTTCTTTATTATCAACCAATAAGCATTTATAAAGTACCCGTTTTTTTTAATTTTTTTGGTACCAGGCATTATGCCATTCACTAGCGAGACAAAGACAAAAGTAAACCTATCGCTGTCTTCAGGGAGCTTCCATTTTGGGGGGGATAGAACACATACATTTATTAGTATATATGATAAACAGAAAATGACTAGAAGGTGGTTTGGGGAGGAAGGGTTCTAGTGACTTTGAGGAGCCAGAAAATGCTAACTCTAGAAGGAAACCAGGGGTTCCAAGATGTGGAAATGAGTAGGGAGTTAATTTTAGATATGGGGCACAGCCTTTGGAAAGGCATTGAGATGGGTAATGGAACATATTTACTTATGTGTTTATGTTGTTGTCCTTGATCGAATGTAAGCTTCTTAAAGACATACTGTTTTTGGATCCACATTGAATAGAATTTAGTACATTTACTCAATTAATTCTTGCGGGTTGATTCAGTTACAGAACCTTATCTGGAATGCCTGTCTGTTTTCACAATTTGTTTTCATCAGCGTGGCTAAAAACGATACTAAGCAACCCTATTCCCCAGTTTCCTGTAGAGCTACCTGAATGTCAATAGTTTATAGGGTTTTGTATGTGTGTGTGTGTGTGTGTGTGTGTGTGTGTGTGTGTGTGTAGAATAGTTTATAGTTTACTATAGAATAAGCTTCCTATTATTTCACATGAATTTTACAAACATTTATAGAATAAGCCTTCTTTCATTCTACTTGAATACTACACACAATTGAGTTCTATTGACATTAAAGTAGCACTGCAAGAACCTGGAAGATGGATATGGTGGTGCAATGGATAGTGTCAGGCATGGAGTCAAAAAGAATCATCTTTCTGAGTTCAAATCTGGCCTCAGACACTTACTAGTTGTGTAACCCTGGATAAGTCAAATAACCCTATTTGCCTCATTTCCCTCATCTGTATAATGAGCTGGAGAAGGAAATGGCAAGTCACTCCAGTATCTTTGCCAAGAAAACCCCAAATAGGGTCACAAAGAGTCAGACTCAATTAAAAATGACTGAACAATAACAACGGTGCCATAATATGCATTGCAATAAGAGTTCCCATTGTTTTAAAATCTTTAAATTGGAGGAGAAAGTAGAAGCAAAGTCACTTCTGAGGTGTCACTTAACTATGGAAAGTGAAGAATTGAAATATTAAGGGGCAGTAGGAATTCTTATTACCATAAACTTTCAAATGGAATTCAGCAAAGTAGAAAGTAACTGGACGCCCTAGGAAAGCACATGGTTATTATGTGGTTTTTTTTTTCAGCTGAGGCAATGTACTGTATGTGCTAGCAAGGTTTATTAAAATCCAGAGGTGTGAGATTCATAAAGTTTATACTGAGAAAATGTAATTAAGATTTAACAGCTTAGTTGTCTCAATGAAAAGGAAAAAAGGTAGGATTCTTTGAGTCCTTTTTCACAAAGCACGGTTAATAAAGTTTAAAAAAAAACTTTTAAAATGTTTGAAATTGGTATCAGAATAGATAATGAGATGAAAAAAAGCAACAAAATGTACTATCAATTTCTATTTGCAGAAAAGAACAAGAACATAGTCATATGAATATTTGGTTCCCCAATACTACCATTCTTTGAAAAAATAATGAACCTACTTTTTCAACTTAATGAATCCTCAGAATGATTTCAAAATCATCATCATCAAAAAATCATTTTTGAACAGTTAATTATTTTCAGTACTTTGCTAAAAGACTATATTATGAGAACTGCATTTATTATGTTCCTATCCTCTGGCCTTATAAAAACACACAGAACTGCTGGCATGAACAGACAAAATTAAAAAAAAAATACGCTAAACCAATATATAAATATAGGAATGGGGTACAGGAAATTTGCACGATGTTGAAGTGTGTCAAGGTTAAGTCCTCTGAGAGGGAGAAGTAACAATGATAAATACACAAGACATAAATGGAGAAAGTAATGCACAATTGAAGTAGTGCCAACAGAGCAGTTTTTGGCACATAGTAGGTGCTTACTTCATCTAAATCCTGAACAGTGAGAATAATGAATTCCCTGAAGTGGTCCCATATTTTGAATTCTCACTGGATATTCAGCTAGAAACAATGAGCATATTTTACCTAATTTGAACTTTGAATAATGCAAATTTAAATGCATGTAGTCACTTCAGGGGATTCATTATTGCCAGTAATTGTGACCTAACTATAAATGCTTCTTGATTTATTGGAAACCAAGGATGAGCTTATGTTTAAAATGACCAAACTTTGGAAAAAAAAATTTGTAGGCAAAAATAAATTGGACTTTATGAGTGCAATGGAGTACTTGTAGAAAACACTACAAGTCCCAACAGACTAGAGTGGGCTAGCTTAGCTGATCAGCACTCTGGATTGTTCATTTCTGTTATAGTTATGCTACATTCTCCATAGCTATTTATTTCCTTAAACATGTTAATGTTATTCTATGATTGGAGAATATTTGATTTTGGCACTGAATAACCCAGTCACCTATTATTTCATGACTACTAGAGAAGTTTGAAGATTTTGACATGCTTTCTATTCTTGGAACTATAGAAAATGAACAAATCAATCAATGAACATATTAAGTACCTGCCGCATGCCAGGTACTGTACTTAGGCACTGGAGATAGAAGAACAGCAAATAAAATAAATTGTGAGGATGAATCCATTTCTGACAAATAATAAAGTGTTCAGTAAATCACTTCCCATTTATGAATTGGTGAAGTGACTTGATCATATTCACACAAACTTGATCACAGGTTTAAAAGAAGTTTTGTTTCAGTTCATTTTCCATTCATCTTGGGGGAATGGGGGAAAAGATAGTTAATTCATTGCTTTGGGGAAAGGCATCAAAAATTATTTGGTCTTACATAGAACAAATGTTAGTTGACTGATTTTTTTTTTTTCTAAGATGGAAACATAAACTGTTTGCTAACTTTCTTCAGGTGGTTGGGAAACTAGTCTATATAACTGAGCTGTCTAGCCATCTGGAATAGACAGGTTATTTGGAAAGGAGAGGCAAATTGCTTAGGTTGTTTCCTCATCTCTTTCAAAGTCTGGCTTATAATGTGATAATTGATAATCATATAGTGCTTCAAAAACTATTTTATCCACATCAAACTGGTGAGGTGACTAAGCCCCTGATTCAAGTACAGGTGAAGTGGAAATGCCAAGGAGTTGCTCATGAATACTATGCCTACACTTTGGATCTGTGATCTTATTCTTACAATACTCAATCTTAGACACAAATTATAACTCAGTAATCCCTTTTCATGTGATGTGATACTTATCCATGTTCTCCTGCTCATGTTCCATAGGGGACTTATTCGACAAAATTTCTCTAAGTTATTTGGCACTAGACCAAACACACTCTTTTTGTTTTCTGGTCATTTATTTCTCTGATAGCATCTTTTATATCATTTCTCCTGCTCAATTCTTCATTAATAATGTATTTCATTCTACTCATGTATAAAAACAATAATTTTTTAAGCATAAAATTCATTTTTTAAAATAAATAAATTTATTTATTTTCTTGTTTACATCATTCATTTCAACGAGATTTTGAGTTACAAATTTTCTCCCCATCTTTCTCCTATCCAACACCTCAAGACAGCCATCCCACTGTATAACACCTTCCCCAGTCTGCTCTCTCCTATGTCCTCCCCCTCGCCCCTCTGACTTTCTGGTAGGGCAAGATGGATCTCCATATGAATGACCGTACTTTCCCTTGGAACATTATACTCAATTTTTCTGGGTAGGTAATTCTTGGTTTTAATCCTAGCTCCCTTGATCTCTAAAATATCATATTCCAGGCCCTTTGATCCCTTAATGTAGAAGCTGCTAGATCTTGGGTTATCCTGATTGTGTTTCCACAGTATTCAAATTGTTTCTTCTTGGCAGCTTGTAATATTTTCTCCTTGATCTGGGGATGCTGGAACCTGGCTATAACATTCCTAGGAGTTTTCTTTTTGGGATCTTTTTCAAGAGGCGATTGGTGAA
>CM053585.1:476361360-476377129 GCA_028646515.1 Pseudochirops corinnae
TATTAATAACTACATCCAACTGGAACTTGAGATACACAGGCACTGTTGTTGGGAGATCCATCCTGCCCTACCAAAAAGTCAGAGGGGTGAGGGGGGAAGACATAGGAGAGACTAGATTGGGCAAGGGGGGATACACTGGGATGGCTGTTTTGGGGCAGTGGGTAGGGGAAAGATGGGGAGAAAATATGTAACTCAAAATCTCGTGGAAATGAATGATGCAAACTAAAATAAAATTAAAAATAAATAAATAAATAAATAAAAATAAACTGATTACTATTACATATGTAACCACCATTTCACTGTTTCTCTTATATGAAATTTTTGTACTCTCTTTGTCTCCTTCCTCTCCATTACCACCAACTTATCAATGCTTATCAATTCTGTTTTCACAAAATATCTCTCATTGCCTTCTCCACCCCTCCATTTCTACTACCATAACCCTAGTACATGTCTTTATGACCACCTACCTGTACAGCAGCTTCCTAACAGGTTTTCCTGACTGCTTTCTCTCCCCTTTCCAATATGTCTTTCATGACACTAATGGACTGCATTCTTTCTTATCAATTTGGTCACGTCCATCTTCTGCTCAGAGACCTTTAGCAGCAACTCACAAGTCCTTTGAAGTTGTCTTATAACCTTGCATTGCTGAGATAAGCCCAGTCTATCAAAGTTAGTTGTCACAGGTATGATGTGTATGTAATTGAGTACAAAGTTTTCCTCTTCTGCTCTCGTCACTCAGCATCAGTTTATATAAATCTCTCCATGTTATTATGAAGTCTGTCTGCTCCTCATTTCTTATAGCACAATAGTATTCCATTACATTCACATACCACAACTTGTTTAGTCATTCTCCAATTGATAGGTATCCCCTTGATTTCCAATTCTTTGCCACCACAAAATGAGCTGCTATCAATATTTTTGTACACATGGGTCCTTCTCCCTCTCGTATGATCTCTTTGGGATACAGTCTGAGAAGTGATATTGCTGGGTCAAAAGGTATGCATGTTTTTATAGCTCTTTGGGCATAGTTCCAAATTGCTCTCCAGAATGGTTGGATCAGTTCACAACTCTACCAACAATGCATAAGTGTTCCAATTTTTTTACATCCTCTCCAGCATTTATCATTTTTCTGTTTTGTCATCTTAGCCAATCTGACCAGTGAGATATAGTACCTCAGAGTTGTTTTGATTTGCATTTCTCTAATTAATAGTGATTTAGAGCATTTTTTCATATACTTGTAGATATCCATAATTTCTTCCTCTGAAAATTGCCTGTTCATATCCTTTGACCATTTATCAATTGTTCCCCTCTTGTTCTAATGCAGTAGTTCTCAACCTGTGGGTCACAACTCCTTTGGGGGTTGAATGACCCAGGGGTCACCTAAGACCATCAGAAAACACATACTTCGGATGGTCTTAGGAACCGAGACACTGCTCCTCTATTGGTATCCAGGCAGACCTGCCCACATACAGATACTCCCACATATAAGTATTAAAGGAAGCATTAGGAAGGTTGAGAACCACTGTTCTAATGCTTCAAGACAGTTTTATTTAATTATTTCCTATATTGTTGTATCAAGATTCTTTTTTTTATCATAACTTTCATTTACTCCTGTTATTTTTATGCTTCTCTTCTTGATCTATTCACCAAATCTGTTATTTTTCTAATAAAATGTTTCACTTTCACTTCTATTTTTCATTGTTTATATTTTAATTATTTCTTGATCTTTTATAATTTCTCTGACTTCACCTTGTCCAATTCAAATTTTCAAGGTGTCATTTTCTTCCTTAAGATTCTGGATCTCCTTTTCTAATTGGGCGACCTTCATAATCTTCTTGTTTTTCTTGGATTATTGTTAGTATTATTTTAGTTTTTCCTCCATCTCTGTCATTTGATTTTTAAAGACTTTTTAAAGGACTTCTTTGAATTCTTTTTGGGCAGGTGAACATTTGACATTATTCTTTGGGGGTTTCTTTACTTTAATATCCTCCTCTGAAGATGAAACCTGGACTTCTCTGTTCTCATAATAGCTTTCTATGGTTGGATATTTTCTCCTTTGCCTGTATATTTTTTTGTGGTAATAGCTTAATTTTTGTATTCACCTGTGGCCCTAGGGTATGGGGGATGGTGCAGTTCTCTCCTCTAGCCTGTAACCACAGCCAAACCTTCAACTTCTTTTAAGTGTCTCTAGATTGGGGCTTTCTCCCCCACTGCTTCTGTACTTACCAGGCATATGCTGGTTCCTTCTTCCTCCTGTTGCTCTTTACAGCACAACTGGGTCTGGCGTTCCAGTCAGCATAGATTCTCTTTCCCCTCACTATATCTGGGGTAAAAGTTCCTGTGACTGGGGCCAAGGCAGCTTCTCAAACCAACTAACCCTGGAACTTGCTGCTTGTTATTAAAATGGACCCTAGCCTGGAAGTGTTTACTGTTCTCAGGGACCAAACCTCATCCTAGGATTTTCCTTCTGATCTTCTCAAATTGTCCCAGGAAGACCCCTGTTAGGCCCTGATTATTTATTTTTAGTCACATTTTGTTGACCCTAAGGTACTATTTTATCTCTTTAGTGAGGGAAAGTTTTGAGAGGTTGGAATTTTCTGACCTACTCTGCCATCTTCCCATAATCCTCTCTGCTGGTCACAGATTTCTATACCCTCTTTCCCTAAAAGAGACAATTTAGTATGAGATAGAAGGCAGAAGAGAGTTCCTCAAGACCTCATCATGTTTCTCTTCTGCTTTATAACTTGATTTTTAGAAGTATCTAGAGAATTCTCATCTCAAAATGGGAGCTCAACTTAGAAGGTAAGAAACATGGATTGAAAAACTGGAAGAGTTCATAGGAATCATCTACTATAACTCACAATAAATATACATGAAGATAAAAATCTTTTTACTGCCTATTTTGTTTTTGACTAAGAACTAGTTGCTGCCCAGAGCAACTATTTAACCTGTTTCTTTTGAATATATTTAAAAACATGATTAATGGCAAATCCTTCTTGAATAATTATGGCTAAAAGTACAGGTTTCTCAGCAGCCTTGTATACTATTTCTACATTTGGTAACAACATTTTTTTGGCAATGCAATTCTTGTGACATTGGAATGATAATTAATCCATAAGATGTAGCTGGAAGGGACTATTAAAATGATTTAGTCTCTCAAACTCATTGTACTGAGAAAATTAGGATGCAGAGAATTGACTAAGTTGTTCATAGTCAAATAGAGAATGACTTCAGGATTTGAACAGAGGTCTCCATATTCCCAATCCAGAGCTTTTTCTATAACATGATAAATACTTATTTGTTATTTTGTTTTTCTCATATTCAATCTTCAGTGGAACTCAGTTATAAACAGTCCTGGGGCCAGCTGCTATCCAGCTATTCTTTCCTGTTATTGTTCTGTCAACTATTGTATAGCAACATAGAATGATAGATGTTCATAATTTAATGAAAAACTTGGAACACAGATTCATCTTCTCTTGTTTTTTTTTTCACAGAGAAAAGGGACATTTGTACAGAAAAATTTGGGACATTTCTAGTAAGTGACTTGATGGTAGGGGTAATGGTAGGAAAAAAGTGTTTCTTCTTTTGCCCACATGGCTTTGATTCTTTTGCTAGGTGTCTACATTTTAGAAAATTTTCTTTCCATATAATTTGGCATTATAACATCTGTTAAAGAATCATTCTTAAATTACATGAATCAGTATAAAGAGCATTTGTGATTATTTTGATGATACTCTGTTTTCAGTTAATTTTATTTCATTGAATTGTTAGGATGAATTTGACAGCTATGTTTGTATTATTTTTCATCTGTTAGCTTATGAAGAGTGAGAGTTTAGTATATAATTCTGACTGCTTAATCATGGTTTCAGATATTTGGTAGGTACCAAATTTTTCCAACCTGTAGAAATAAGTTACATTTTCTACTGTTCCCCTGCAAAATATATATTGATTTTTACGTGGTACACTTAAGAATGAAATTACTATGGTTGATGGTAGCAAGGTCCTCTATAACTATCTTGAACATCTCATTTTTCTAAGCAAATCTACTTCATTCCAATTCTTAACAGTTCTTTGTTTCATAGTTTTTGTAGTTTTTGCCCATTTAGGGCTTTTTGGTTCTGTTTTAAAATATTAGCTATTTTTTTCAGGTTCCATCTAGTGGAAAAAAACATTTTCATTTCCATTCTAAAAGTTCAGGGGGATATATTGGTTATCAGTTTTTCATTATTTATTATGTTTTTAGCAAATAAGTTCTATTTGTAGCAAAGGCCACATCAATCAGTACTCTGACATACTAAAGACTTACAATTTTTGAGTATGTGTCTTAATGTTTGTGTGTAGGAGGTACGGGCTAGTGGAGGAGCATAACAAAGTAACAACTTTTACCTAATTAGTTTCTATGGGAATTTACAAAGACACATCAACAATACTCAAACTCTATAGTGTGACAGAATATATTAGGACATTTAATGAAATGGCAAATTCGAATTTAGAAACCCTGGGTTCTAATCCCAGACTTCCCACAAAAATAGTTATATGACCTTGACCAAATACTTAACCTTTCTGATACTGTTTCTTTACTGGCCAGGTAAAAAAGACCCATTTTTTATACAAGGTTCTTTTCTTTTTCTTCTAAAAGCTCCAGATTTGAGAATTATCAGCACTTAAACATATACTCTGATGAAGAAGAATGAAAATTTTCCTGGAAACTATTAACTTCTTTATAATGCTATTTATAGTTAAATATGTACTTTGGAATATTTCACCTTTGCCTATACTCTCTGGTTTTGTAAATCAGCACCATAAATAGATGTTTATATTTTGTGATTTTTATTTTGTTTGGTTGTGTCTGACTCCTCATGACACGATGGACCACAGCACACCATGCCCTTCTATCCTCTACTCTCTCCTTAAGTCTCTCCAAGTTCGTGTTCACTGTTTCCATGACACTATCCATTTTCTAAATCTCCTGCTGTTCCCTTGTCCTGTTGCCTTCAATATTTCCCAACATCAGGGTCTTTTCTAATGAGTCCTGAATTCTTACTGTGTGGTCAAAATATTTAAGCTTCAGCTTTAC
The DNA here is from genome assembly GCA_028646515.1 of Pseudochirops corinnae. Lineage (NCBI taxonomy): Eukaryota > Metazoa > Chordata > Mammalia > Diprotodontia > Pseudocheiridae > Pseudochirops > Pseudochirops corinnae. The sequence goes on from CM053585.1 coordinate 476,366,438, forward strand.
TGTTTCTCCTTCCAATTATTAGTCTAAATTAATTTCTTTAAGTATTGACTGATATATCTCCTTGCTGTCCAAGGGACTCTCCTAAGTCTTCTCCAGCACCACAATTCAAAAGCCTTGATTTTGATTCTGTCTTTGGAGAGCCAAGATGGCAGAATAAGCAGTAAATTGCTGTAGCTCTCCCATATTCAACTCCAAACAACCATAAAAAAGTGCCCCAGAACAAATCCTAGAATAATGGAGCTAGTGGAAAGATAGGGTGGACCAGTTCTTTTAGTCTCAGAGACCTAAAGCTCCATCTCATTTAAGTAAAACAGGAGCACATTTCAGGACACAAAGCATCCCAACAAGCCAGCTGCAAACTCCACCCCAGCAAACCAATGGGAGATTCTGAGGTGTGGTAGAACAGACAAACACCAATACCAGAACCCCTGGTGTGGCTTAGAATAACCAGGAGAAACTGGCAAACTCCAAACAGGCACCCTCCAATGGCCAGACCTCCATGTGTTTTAGCACAGCCCAGGGAAAACAGGCACCCTCCAGTGGCCAGACCTACCTGTACTTGAGTGTAACAACAACACCACCAACAACAAAGAATCTGACCATAGAAAGTTATTATGATGACAGGGAAGATCAAGACAAACTCTGAGGAGGACAATAATGTCAGAACACCTATGGGTAAAATCCACCCCCCCAAAAAAGGGAAGCAATTTTAATCCTAGAAATAATTCATAGAGGAGCTCAAAAAGGAGATTAAAAATCATATGAGAGGTAGAAGAAAAATTGAGAAAAGAAATGAAAGTTATGCAAAAGAATTATGAAAAACAGAGTTAACAGCTTTGAAAATGGCTTAAAAAGTAGAAAAGGCCAATTGGAAAAGGAAATACAAAAATCCACTACAGAAAACTGCTCCTTAAAGAGTATAATTGGCCAGATGCAAAAGAAAGCATAAGAGCTAATCAAGTATAACAACATATCAGATTGTCTAATATGACAAAAAAGGAAAATGATACATGTTGGAGAGAGAGTGGGAAAATCAGGACACTGATGCTCTGTTCGTGGAGTTGTGAAATGATTGAACCATTGTGCAGAGTAATTTGAAACTATGCCCAAAGGGAAAACAAATTGTGTGCACCCTTTGATCCAGCAATGCCACTACCAAGTCTGTATCCTGAAGAGATAAAAAATGGAAAAGGACCTACATGTGCAAAACTATTTATAGCAGCCCTTTTCATAGCAGCAAAACATTGGAAACTGAGAGGATGCCCATACATTGAGGAATGACTGAACAAGATGTTGTATATAAATATAATTGAATTATATTGTGTAATAAGAAATGATGAATAGGCACATTTCAGAAAAACCTGGAAAGACTTGTACAAACTGATGCAAAGTGAAATGAGCAGAGCCAGAAAAACATTGTACACAGTATCAGCAACATTATGTGATGATCAACTATGAATGACTTGGCTCTTCTCAGCAACACAAGGATCCAAGACAAATACAAAGGAGTCACAAAGGAAAATACTATCCATATCCAGAAAAAAAAGAACTGATGGACTCCGAACGCAATCCAAAGCACATTTTTTCACTTACTTTATCCACTTTCATGTTGTTGTTGATCTATTTCTTCTTTCACTGTTATTAATATGGAAATACCTTTACAGGATAGCACATGTATAAACTATATCAAACTGTCTACCACTTTAGAAAGAGGAGAGTTTGGGGAGAAAAATTTGGAACTTGTAAAAATGAATCTTGTAAATGGAATCTTGTAAAAACGAATGCTAAAAATTTTCTGGACATGTAACTGGGGGAAAATACTATTAAATTTTACAAAAAAGAAAGAAAAAGCATAGATTTTGCAGTGCTCAGCTTTTTTTATATTCCAACTCATGCAGCCATACATTACTACTGGAAAAACCATAGCTTTGACTATATCACCCTTTGTCAGCAAAGCGATGTCTCTGCTTTTTTATATTCTGTCCAGATTTGCCATAGCTTTCCTTCCAAGAAGTAAGCATCTTTTAAATTTGTGGCTGCAGTTGCCATCTGAAGGCATCTTTGTACCCAAGAATATAAAATCTAACACTGCTTCCATTTCTTCTTCCTCTAATTTACCAGTAAGTTATGGAAACAAATTGTCATGATCTTAGTTTTTTTTTAATATTAAGCTATTAAGCCAGCTTTTACATTTTTCCCTTTCATCTTCATCAAGAGGCTTCTTAATTCTTCTTCCCTTTCTGTGATTAGAGTGTTTATATGTCTATACTCACACACACACACAGCATACAAATAAATATTTTAGGTTAAAACATTTTATTTTAAAATTTTATATTCTTTCTTCAGTATAGAGAAATCCTAATGTAAAAAGTCTCTTCATGGCACAGATAGGCAAGTATTTGTAAATTATAATCTTAGAGAATTGATTGGAGTACTAAAATATTTAAAGATTTGCCTATGAACACGGATAGTTTGTGTTGGAGGCAAGGTCTTTCTGACCCTAAAGCCAATCCTGTAGCAAGTATTTCATACTTCATTTCCTCTTATAACCCTCATCTCCTTCATATATGTATATGCATATATGTTTATGTATATTATATAGGCATATATTTGCATTATGTGTATATATACATATACTTATTATATTTTATGTATGTATGTATGCATATATATATTTTACATAATTGTGTATATGCATGCTTAAAACTTCACTAAGACATTTGGGACACTTTTGATAGATAGATAGATAGATAGATAGATAGATAGATAGATAGATAGATATAGAGAGATACATTTGTTTCCTTCCTTCCACACACACATACATGTATCCCTATTTGTTTTTCTTGTAATTTGGCATTTACTTGGGAAATACTATTCCATTTCTGCCCTCCCTCCTCCAGTTAGGGCCTTATTTTTGAGGTATTATCAATGTCCTAAAAATAGTACTGAAAAATTCTTTAACAATTTCAATTATTATAATTTAATTGAGTCTTCTTGTTTATAACTACATCATCAAAAAAAGGTATTTTCAACTTCTTTTCTTAGTGAGGAATAAAACTGTTTACAATTGAATTGGAAAAAAAACCCCACAAAATGAATGAACCACATTATTCAACAGAGAGTCTTGACAGGTCTATAGATGCTATTTATTCCAAGTGCCTGCCAATATCATTTGTTCTATTTGTTGACACCACAATTTGCTGGCTCTATTAACTCCTTGAATGTCAGTTCCAAGGGTACTCCATTTCAGAATGAATGGGGGCTCAAAATTGTAACTTCCTTAATATGCAATTAAATTCTGTTTTGGACAATGAAATAGGTTTTCTTTGGCAGTATATTCTTCTGCCCACTTTTCTTCCTTCATACTTGTAAACAATGAGATTTGTAACAGTTATAATGTACTGTGTTATGCTAGAAATGGCATTAAACTAGAGTCAGAAACCTGAAATTCTAAACTTGACTCTGTGACTAATTCCCTGTATAAGAGTGAGAAAGTTGCTTTACTGCTCTTCGCCTCAGTTTTCTTATCTGTCAGATAAGGTAAACTAGATCTACTTTGACCTTTTATGAGACACTGCAACTCTGTCTAAATGTTCCAAAATGAGAAGCAGGAAAAAAATGTGTTTTGACTTGGTTACCAGACTATATTTATTAAAGAACAAGACAAAAAAACAAAAAAGAGAAAATCTATGGGGAGACCTATAAAGATGTTTGGAAAAGAGGCACCAGAGCATCATGTGCTAGACTTAGAGTCAGGAAGGCCTGGGTTCAAATCTTGTCTCATATAATCACTTACTGTATTATCCTAAGCAAGTGGACCTCTTTGAGCCTCTCTTCCCTCAAATGTAACATGGGAATAGTGGATGATAAAGAAGCCACTTCACAAGAATATTGTGAGCACCTAATGAGATAATTGTATATAGATCTGGTAAACCTTAAAGCATGATATAAATTATAGTCATCATTTTATATAGTTACATATAGTTAATTTTCCAGAGTTTTCCTTTTTGAGAGTTGGTTTTAAAAATTTTATTAACACTTGTTGAAGCATAGTTCATGAATCTCCTGCCCCCATATTCAATCCAAATATTAGTATATTGATAATTAAAATCCAGGTTTGAATTATTTGAGATGTTTCTTGTGATTTGGCACAATGCTAAAAGTCTAGGATGAAAGATCTCCAAAGATTTCTTGTCTAACTTACCTTTTATGTAGGATACAATAATTGTTTTTGAGGAATTCTCATCAGAAATTTAATTTTCATCTTCCAAAATGATTTCTTATACAAAAGTGCAAGTGATTCATGATTTAAAACCAAGGCAGTATTTTTTTTTGCCTCCCTAGTATTTATTATACCCATTAACAACACATTTTAACATAATTTTAAGTAATCATGTTATAGTACATTCTTTGGTGGGTAGAATGTAAGTAATTAATCATAATTCTTAGTTTCTCAAGTTACAGTACCCTGCAGTTCACATATTCCATGAAAAAAAACTACTTCTACAATCATACCTAAATGTATTATATTGTATGATGCACTATTTTGAAATTAAAAATATGTTTTGAAATTTCTTTCACAATTTCGCATTATCCTCAAGCTCCTTCTTACTGAGACAGTTGACAAAACCTTAGAGTATCACAAAATAAATCTTGGAGATTGGGATCAAGGAGAACCAGATAATTTGTCAGCCAAATAATAACCATTTATTAAGACCCTGACATTTTCTATGAACTGTGTTAGATCCTAAGAATACTCATACAGAGAGTGAAACAATCCTTATTCTTAAACACCTCATTATCTGTCAAGGGAGACAATAAGGGTATATAGAAATATATGCAAAATAAATATGAAGAGAATAAATGCAAATAAGTATAAGATAGTTAAATGCAAAGTAGGTTGAGAGGGAGAATGCTAGTATTTGGAAGGCTCATCACAGGATTATGTAGAAGATGCCAGTTAGACTCTAATTCTTGAGGGAAAGGAGACAGAGAGAGGGGGAGAAAGAGCGAGACAGACAGATAAAAGAAAAGAATGCATTCCAGGAATGAGGGAATAGTCAGTGTGGAGGTACAGGGATATTATACTCAGTGCTTTATTTGAAAAACAAAGAGGATGGAGCCATATGGCAGAGAAAAGGCAGGGGGGGGACTAACCTGATTTGTTTCCCATCCCTTGAAAACGCCATTAAATAATGTCATAAAACAATTTGTGGGAGGGCAGAACCCACAAAAGGACAGAGTAAAACAACTTGCCGGTTAAAAACAACATAGAAAGTAGGCAGGAAAGGTCTGTCACACCAGGGTGAGAATGGAGTACAGTCTAGCACAGGCCACACTAGCATAACCCAGCAACATAAGAGCAGACCTTGGGAGTCACTGAATTTGCAGCAGCAGCAGTTCCTTCTGGAGCTCTCAGCCCACAGATGGTAAGAGAGTCAGACAGCTTGTTGGAAGGAGATTAAAGGGGATCTCTTTACTTGTACTAGGGGCAGGACACTGTTTCTTTGTCCATATCAGATCCATGTTACAGTCCTGGGTAACATTCCCAGAACTAGAAGGAGCACTAGCTCACCAGAGCATGCAGCCACAGTGGAGTGGGGACACTCTGACACTTTCAATGTGGAAAAATGTGCTTGTGGTCACTCACAGACCAGAGTACAGGCCAGGAGAGTAGTAAACACATCTCTTCTTAGATCATACCAGCTTGGAAGAACTAAAAGCTTGCAGATCCCTAGAAGTATCTCTGAAAACAGATGCACAAAACTCCTGAAGCTTGGAGCAGGGCACCCCCAACCTGGAAGAAGAATCCCACTTAAGTAAAAAGTTAAAAGTCAAGAAATAGACTGGGAACATAAGCAAAGAGAAAAAAAAATCTGACCACAGAAAGTTATTATGGTGACAAGGAGGATCAAAACACACACTCAGAAGAAGATAGCAAATTCAAAACTCCTACATCCAAGTGCTCCAAGAAAAATACGAATTGATCTCAGGCCATAGAAGAAGTCAGAAAGGGTTTTAAAAATCAAGTAAGTGAGTTAGAGGAAAAATTGGGAAAATAAATGATAGTGATGCAAAAAAAAAAAAATCATGAAAAAAGAGTAAGCAAACTTGGTAAAGGAAGCACAAAAAATTTTGAAGAAAATAACATCTTAAAAAACAGAATAGGTCAAATGGGTTAAAAAATGGCCAAATCCAGTGAGGAGAAGAATGCCTTGAAAAGCAGAACTGGCCTATTGGACAAGGAGGTATAAAAGATCACTGAAGAAAATTATCCTTTAGAAATTAGAATGGAGCAAGTGGAAACTAATGACTCAATGAAACATCAGGAAACAATAACATACAATCAAAGGAATGAAATATATATATATCTCATTGGAAAAACAACTTACCTGGAAAAAAAAATCTGGGGGTAGATAATTTAAAAATTATTGTACTTTCTGAAAGCCATGATTAAAAAAAGAGCCTAGATATCTTTTTTTTTTTTTTTGAGAAATAATCAAGGAAAACTTCCCAGATATTCTGGTACCAGAGGATAAAATAGAAATTGAAAGAATCCCCTGATGATCTCATGAAAGAGATCACAAAACGAAAACTGCCTGGAATATTATAGCCAAATTCCAGAGCACCCAGTTCAAGGAGAAAATATTGTAAGCAGCAAGAAAGAAAGAAGTCAAATATCTTTGCACCACAGAATCACACAAAATTTAGCAATTTCTACATTAAAAGATCAGAGGCTTGGAATATGATATTGCAGAGGGCAAAAGAGCCAGGATTGCAACCAAGAATCACCTACCCACTAAAACTGATTATAATCCTTCAGGAGAAAAAATGGATATTCAATGAAACAGAGGACTTTCAAGCATTCTTGATGAAAAGACCAGAGCTAAATAGAAAACTTGACTAGAAGCACAAAAAAGTCAACAGGAAATAAAACCATAAGAGACTTAAGAAGGTTAAAGTATTTACATTGCTAAATGGGAAGATGTTACTTGTAACTCATAAAAGTTTTTCCCATAATTAGGGCAGTTTGAAGGAGTGAAAATAGACAGAGGAAACAGATATGAGTTAAATATCATGGGATAATATCTACAAATACAATTAAGGAATGAGAAGGAGGAATATATTGGGAGAAAGAGATTGAATTGGATAAATTATCTCACATAAAAGAGGCAAGAAAGAGTGGTTTTTTGTTTGTTTTTTTTTACAGTGGGGGAAAGATGGAGGAGAAGGCAGATAATGTTGAATCTTACTCTCATCAGAATTGGCTCAAAGAGGGAATAGCATACACATTCACTTGGGTATAGAAATTTTATCTTACCCTACAGGTAAAATAGGAGACAAAGGGGATGAGAGAAAGGAGTCAGTTTTCATAGAAGGGAGGGTGAGTTGGGGCAGGCAGTAGTCACAAGCAAAACACTTTTGGGGAAGGGACAGGGTGAAAAGAGAAAGAGAAAAGAATAAATGGGGGGAAAAGGAAATAGGATGAAGATAAATGGTTTGCAGTCATAACTGTAAAGAAAATTTTGAAGCAAGTTTCTCTGATAAAGGCCTCACATCTCAAATATAAAGAGGAGTGGATCAAATTTATGGAAATAAGAGCCATTCCCCAATTGATAAATGATCAAAAATATGAACAGTCAATTTTCAGATAAAGTAATCCTAACTATTTATAGTCATATGGGAAAAATGTTCTATATCACTATTGATTGGAGAAATGCAAATTCAAACAATTCTGAGGTACTACTCCACACCTATTAGATTGATTAATAGAATGGAAAAGGAAAATGACAAATATTGGAGAGGATGTCGGAAAACCGAGACACTAATGCATTGTTGGTGGAGTTGTGAACTGATTCAGGCATTTTGTAGAGCAATTTGGAGCTATGCTCAAAGGGTTATAAAGTACTGCAGATCCTTTGACCTAGAAATAGTACTACTCTGTTTGTCTTTCCCAAAGGGATTAAAAAGGGGTAAAGACCTATATTTACAAAAATAGATATAGCAGCTCTTTTCTGGTGGCAAAGAATTGAAAATTGAGGGAATCAAAACCTGTCTATTGCAGAATGACTGAACAACTTTTTATTGTTGTGGGATGCTATTGTGCTGTAAGAAATGATGAGCTTGGGTGGGTAGGAGGCACAGTGAATAGAGCCCTGGCCCTGGAGTTAGGAGGACCTGAGTGAAAATCCAGTTTCAGACACTTATTACTTACTAGCTGTGTGACCTTGGGCAAGTCACTTAACCCCAATTGCCCTACCTTCCCCCCTCCAAAAATTAAAAAAAAACAAACCCACACCCAAGAAATGATAGTTAGACACTCTCAGAAGAACCCGAAAAAAACTTATATTAATTGATCCAATGTAAAGTGAACAGAACCAGGAGAACATTTTACACAGCAAAAGCAACATTCTAATGTGATCAGCTGTGAATGAGCAATCCTCAGCCATACAATGGTCTAAAACAACTCCAAAGGACTTATGATGAAAGATACTTTCCGTCCCCAGAGAAACAACGGTGGAGTCTGAATACAGATTGAAGCATATATTTTTTTTAAACTTTCTTTGTTTTTCTTGGAGTTTTTTTGGTCTTTTTTTTTTTTTGTACAGCATAACTAATGTGAAAATATGTTTTGAATCACTACACATGTATAACATATTTCAAATGGCTTGCTTTCTCAGTGATGGAGAGAGAGGGAAAAAGAGAATTTGGAACACTTTTTTAAGGGGGGAAGGCAAAGCAATTGGGATTAAATGACTTGCCCAGGGTCACACAGTCAATAAGAGTGTCAAGTGGAGGCCGAATTTGAGCTCAGGTCCTCCTGAGGCCTGGGCTGGTGCTCTGTTCAATGTTCCACCTAGGTGCCTCTGGAACGATTGTAAAAGACAAATGTTGAAATTTTTTTGTATGTGTAATTGGAAAGAAATAAAATACTAAATAAAAAAAAAAGAACAGAGTGAATACTAGCTTAGCTAAACCGAACATTTCAAGAAAATGAATAATATACAGTGAATCTGGAAAGATAGCGTAGTTTCAAAGTTTTAAAGGGCTTTAAAAGCTAAACTCAGAAATTGATGTTTTTTATTCTGGTGAAAGTATGGTGCCAGAATGGTTTAACTGAGTAGGGGAGTGACATAGTTATAGAAATTGCTTTGACTGCCATGGGAAGGATTACCTGCATTCCATTGAGCCTGGGAGACCAGTGAGGAAATCATTGTAATAAATGAGATGAAAGGTGATAAAGATTGAAATTAAGGCTGTGACTGTGTGAGTAAAGTGGAAGCTTGATGCATGAACTGTTATAGAAGTAAAAAGAAACAAACAAAACAACCCACTATAATATTTAGCAAATGCTTAGATATTTTGGAATAGGGAGAATGAAATGCCATGGAAAACACTAAGATTAAGCACCTGGAAGCCTGGAAAATAGTAGTGCTTTTTACAGAAAGTAGAAAGTTGAGCAGAATGGTGGGGTAATAAAATGTCTTAGACCCCTTACCATAAAAAAGAGCTATACAGATGATGATAATAGCTAACATTTATCTAGAACTTCACTGTCCTATGCACTTTTCAAATATCTCATTTTATCCTCACAACTCTTGGAGGTAGGTGCTACTATTATTCTTATTTTACAGATGAGAACATGAGGCAAACAGAAGTTAAGTTACTTCCCCAGGATCACACAACTAGTATCTGAGGCCATATTTGAACTCAGATCTTCCTGACTCCAGGTCCAGAATCCTATCAACTGCTTCATATAGCTCCTCTATGAAAATGAGGAAAATGGGAAGTTTTTGTGTCCTAAATGAGCAAGGTCTCTTTTGTCATGTGTAATCTCTTCTTTGAAGCATTAAAATCAGGCACATTGTCCATTAACAGAAAACTATTAGAAAGTAGTATAAGACTTCTAAATTAATTGATTTTTATATTGATATTAAAATAAAAATGTTAGTCTTTTAATAATTGTACTCTGTGTCTATATTCTACTTAGATTTTTCCATTTATTGGCCATTTTTATTTTAAATAATTTATTTAAATAGAGCAGAATTGAATTTTATCAATGTGACACCATGCATTTTTCTAGTTTTGTACTCACTTTCATCATCAATCTATAAGTATTTATTAAGTACTTACCTTGTGCCAGATACTGTCCTGAACTCTGGGAAGACAAATTCAAAGAGAAAAAAAAAATGATGGGCCTTGCCCTTAGGGAACTTAAACTCTAGCAGAAGAACATAAAGGAAGCTGAAACTATGGGGAAGGGAGGAAGAGTTTAAAGAGGGAGGGTAAGATACTCATGCAAGTTTATGGTAGAGAAAGTCCAGATAGTCAGGAGTAGCCTGAAGCAGAATTAATTTGTGGCTGGTCTGAGCATCCTCCTTTAAACTGAGGTTCTGGGAGGAACCAACCAATCAGGAGAAGAAGCCCTAAGGGCAGAAAATATTTCCAGTGTGTGAAATTGCATTCTGGAGAGGATTGAAGGAATTAAGATCTTTTTCAACTAATAAGTTGGTGGTATGACTACTGTATCAGCAATGCAGTATTCACAATGCCTACAGTAACTATAAATATGCTGATATAGTTATTAATCACAAAATAGAACAGGCTCTCTACATAAGAAATATAGATAGTGCATTCATTTAAATACCAGAAGACTGAGTCCCAAAACCAGAAAGTCAAAGCCAACCCAGT
>CM053585.1:476377629-476403721 GCA_028646515.1 Pseudochirops corinnae
TTCCCTTTCCTTTCCTTTCATCCAAATAGGATTATATCTTGGGGTTTATGGGCTAGATTTCTTTCTTAAGGACCATGCCTTAAACCCAATTCACTCTGGCTCATATTGATTGGCCAACAATAGGTCCCAGCTCAAGCTCCATTTAGAGATCATTTCAAGCCCCATTCTGATGGCTCAGAATAAATGTAAATAGTGATTGTTTCTGTTTTGACCAGAAATCCTGAGGGTCTTCCTCTCCTGAATTTATTTATTTAACTAGGTAAAAGAGACCATTCTTTGCCTCATTTACTACCTATACTTAATTGCTGATTGAACTTTGCCTCAGTGAAACTGAAATTCTGTTAAAGATCATAGCTTAAAAAGGCTAAGGTCTCCCACTACATCCATGACCTTTTCCAGTCATCCTGATTTATATCTTACCACTGGAGCCAGATGGGTTCAGAGAAAGAAATGAGACTGGTGACTTTGCACAGCCCTCCCATACTTAAATCCACTTCACCTGCAAGACATAACATCAGCTTCCTGCCATCAAAGTTCTCTTCAAGATCACAGGACAAACAACAGCTCTCTTGAATCACAATCACTCTTCTATAACTGCCTCCTGGACATCTAAAACTTGGACTACTATAAACATCTCAAATGGTATCTAAAACAGAACTCATCTTTCCCCAGAAACCCTCCTACTTCCAAACTTCCCTGTTACTACTGAGGGTACCATGATACCCTCAGTCACTCAGGCCTGCTTCCTTTATTACCTTTGACTCTCATTGATCCTACATGTCCAGTACTTTTCTAAGATAACAGTTTCCACCCTCACATCATCTCTTATTTACATTCCCTTACTTCAGACCCACACATAACCTCTGTCCTGTACATCTGAACCACCCTTCTAATTGGTCTCACTGCCTCAAATTTCTTGTGACTCCAATCTATCCTCCACTTATCAGCTAATCTGCTCTAAAGAAAATCATGAGCAGCTTTCCAGAGGACTGCTGCTGTGAACAGCTTTCAAGGTCATGATTACATAGTATGGTTAACTTTATTTATTCAGTAAGAAATCACAGCAAAATATTCAGAGAAAATCAAAATACAGGATTCACCATGTCACAACTCAAAAACTTATCACTAAAATGGCCACATAGTTTTCACCAAAGTGGTCACATGGTTTTAAACAAAGTAGTCATTTAGTCAATCACAAAATCCTTAATTCAATCACAAAGCACAAAAGTCAAAGTTCTCCACCCCTATGTCACAATAAATAATAATCTTTGCAGTCAGTACACAGTATCCAAGTAAAGTCTTCTTTCAGTTTGTCTTGAGGCTATCTCTCAGCTTCCATGGTTCCTCTTCCATGGTCCCAGCTCCAACTGTCACTTGGATTCAAAGGCAGACAGCTCCCAGTTCCTTGTCCAGCTCCTTGTACAGTTCTTCATCCAGTTCTCATTTCATATTGAAGCTCACAGTGTCCAGTCCACCTCAAGTCCTTCACAGTTCCTGTTTCTGGGAAGACAAAGCTTAACAGAGCCACAATAATATTCATCCACATTGCCAGCACCATCATCCATTCACTATCTGCCTGTGAAATCAACTCAGACCTACAAACAAGGTACAAGACATCATCGCTAATCATCAGTAAAGTTGTAAGATCTCCAAAACCCTCCTCTAGGACTTCTGTAAACAAACAACCAGAAAATCCTCTTTCAAGGCTTCCAGTAAGGTCCCAGGGCTTCTGTACAAAGTATCATAAACAAACATCAACACAGACAGGGCAGACAAACAGAGTGCCAGGATACCACAAGTTTTCTCCTTCTTGACTCTGCCACCACAAGAGTCCTCTTTTCAGTTCTTCTCAATTTTCAGTTCAGTCTTCAGTCCAGCAGCAGGTGCCCTGCCTCCATGATGCTTATCCCTTGAAGTTCTGACTGTCCAGCTTATACTCTTCTTTATATACAGTATAGCTCCTCCCCTTCCTATTGCAGGATTTCAAGAGTTCTAGGGTTCACAACTTGTGAGGTTCACATGTTCTGTTTCTTAACAGACTTGATACAAGGCTCAAAAGAAACTTGAACTAAAACAAGGTGTTAATTCAATAGCTGAAATAAGGTGTAAACTACTTCTGTGCTTGTCATGAGCTTTTCCCAAAACACATGTTTGATATGCCATCCATCCACTCAATAAAGTGCAGTGGCCCCCAATTACTTCTGTAATTAAATATATACTTTTCTGTTTGTTATTCAAAATTCAACACAGCCTGGCCCCATCCTACCTGTCTGTCTTCTTACACATTGATACCTATCAAATACTCTACCTTCTAGTCAAACAGGCACACTTGCTATTCCATGAACATAATATTATTCATTTAGGGTCCTATGAATTGTCTGTTTCCCAGATCTGGAATATTCTTTTCATCACTTTCACATCTTGGAATCTCTTGTTTCCTTCAAGATTCAGCTCAAGCACCATCTTTTCTTGAGGCCTTTCCTAGTCCCACCAACATTTTTCTTTTCTTGCTAATGTTATTTTTCAGTCTATTTTGTTTTTCTTGTATGTATGTATGTATGTATGTAAATTTACACATGTGTATATGTGTATATTCTCTCCCCTATTAGAATGTAAAATACTGAGAGGCACAGTCAGGATGGTGGAGAAATGGTAGCTCCAACTGAGCTCTCCCCAAAACCCCCTGAACATAATTAAATAATGCCATAGAACAAGCAGCAGAACCCTAGAGCATCAGAACCCACAAAATGATAGAGTAAAATAATTTTCCAGCCAAAAACAACCTAGAAGTCCAGCAGGAAAGGTCTGTCACAGTAGGATGAGAGTGTAGCACAGTTCAGCACAGGATGCAACAGCACAGACTAGGCCCCAGTAAACCAGGAAGGGGCCTTAGGAGCCACTGAATCTCCCATGACAGAGGCTGCTTCTAAAGTTCTTAACCCATAGAGCAAAGGGTTTGAATAAATGATCAATAGGTTAAAGGGATCTCTAATGGCACTGGGGGCAGGAATGTATTACTTTGTCCATATTCAGATCTGTGTCCAAGTCCTGGAAGCCCCAGGGCTAAAAGGAGCTCTAGCACACCAGAGCTTGGAGCCCCAGTAAAGTGGGGGCTCTCTTGCAGTTCCAGGGAAGAAAAGAGAGGTTGTAGTCACTCACAGACCAGAGGATAGGCCAGGAGAGTAGTAAATATGCCTCTTCTTAGATCATAACACCTTGAAAGAGCTAAAAACTTACAGATCCTACAACTAGCTCTGAAAATAGCTGCACAAAACCCCAGATGCTTGGGGCAATGTGCCCTCCACTCTGGATGCAGAGCCTCACTTTAGCAAAGAATTAGAAGTCAATTTACTGGAAAAATAATTGAACAAATGGAAAAAAGTTCTGACCACAGAATGGTCAGACTATGGTGACAAGGAAGAACAAAACACATACTGAGAAGAAAATAACAAAGTTAAAGTTCCTACATCCAAATTCTCCAAGAAAAATTTGAATTGGTCTCCATCCATGGGAGATCTTACAAAGGATTTTGAAAGTCAAGTAAGAGAGGTAGAGGAGAAACTGGGAAAAGAAATGAGAATGATGCAAAAAAAAATCATGAAAAATAGAATCGGTATCTTGGTAAAGGAAGCATAAAAATATTGGAAGAAAATAATACCTTAAAAAAGAATAGGTCAAATGGTTAAAAATATGTGTCAGCGCATGCCAGATACTACCACTAGGACCCACTTCAGCAACAGGTAAGTTGCCAGACCCTTACAGCCTTTAGTAGTACCAGCTACCCTGCCCCACCCCCCGTCAACACAGCACCAGACATGAGGGGGCCTCAGGGTGACATCAGCACAACATGAGGTAAACAGCCAGGTCTTGCAACCACTTGGACAAGAAAATTGAGACAAAGCCTATTCCACCCTAGAAGCAAAGGTTGAATTTAAAAGAAAGGGAAAAAGCCAAAAAAAAAAAAATGAGCAAAAAACCCCTAAAAAGGAATGTGACCATAGAAATTTATTACTAAGATAGGAAAGACCAAAATACAAACTCAAAGGAGGACAAAAATGTCAAAAGACCTCTCAGCAAAACTCTTAAAAAACTGGAAGTGGTCTTAAGACCAGAAAGTACTCATGGAAAAGCTTTAAAAGGAGCTTAAAAGTCATATAAGAGAGTTAGGAAAAAAAAAATGAGGAAAGAAATGTGAGTGACACAAGAGGAAAAACAGGAGGAAGAATAGGATGGGGGGAAATACATAGTACTAACATAACTATAATGCGAATGGGATGGGCTCTCCCATAAGACAGAAACAGAGAACAGAATGGATCAAAACCCAGAATGCTATATTATATTATTTGCAAGAAACACACTTGAAGCAGAGAAACACACACAGAGTAAAGATAAGAGGCTGGGGCAGAATCTATTATGTTTAAGCTAAGTATAAAAAGCAAGGGTAGCAATCCTGATTTCAGATACAGTAAAAGCAAAAACAGACCTACTTCAAAGGGATAAGAGAAGAAAACTACATCTTGATAAAAGGTACCATAGACAATGAGGCAATATCAATACTAAGCCTCTATGTATCAAGTGGTATAGCACGTAAATTCTTAAAGGAGAAGTTAAAAGAAATAGTAAAAGTATGCTAGTGGTGGACCCCACCTGTCCCCTCACAGAACTCAATGAATCCCACCTAAAAATAAATAAGAAAGAAACCAAGGAGGTAAATAGAATATTAGAAAACTTAAATATGACAGACCTTTGCCATGATTTAGACAATAAAGGGTGATATCATAAGTAAATTAGAAGAGCAAGGAATAGTCTACCTGTCAGATCTATGGGGAGAGGAAAATTCGTGAACAAACAAGAAATAGAGAGCATTATAAAATGCAAAAGAGATAATTTAATAATATTAAGTTGAAAAATTTCTATGCAAAAAATCCAATACAATAAAAATTAGAAGAAAAGCTGAAATATAGGAAACAATCATTATAGCAAGTGTTTCTAATACAAGTATCATTTCTCAAATATATAGAGAATTGAGTCAAATTTACAAAAATATGAGCCATTCATCAATTGATAAAGTCAAAAGATACAAATAGGAAGTTTTCACATAAAGAAATCAAAGCTCTCTATGGGCATATGAAGATGTGCTCTAAATGCAACTTAAAAAAACTCTGAGATGCCACCTTATACCTATGAGATTGACTAATATAGCAAAAAAGGAAAATGATAAGACTAGAGAAGAGGTGGGAAAGTTGGGATACTAATAAACATTTGGTGGTATTGTCAACTGATCCAACCATTCTGGAGAGTAATTTAGAACTATGCCCAAAAGACAACCAAATAGTGCATGCCCTTTGATCCAGCAATACCACTACTAGGTCTGTATCCCAAAAAGATCATAAAAAAGGGAAAATAACCTTCATGTACAAAAATTATTTATAACAGCACTTTTCATGGTAGGAAAATAGTGGAAATTAAGGGGACATCCATCAATTGGGGAGTGGCTGAATAAGCTGTGGTGTAAAAATGTAATGGAATACTATTATGCAATAAGAAGTGATGAACAGGGGAGAGGATTCTGGGAAGATGGTGGAGTAGGTCAGAAAATCCCAAGCTCTCGAGGTTTTCTCCCACAAAAGAGATAAAATAGCACCCTTCAGCAAACAAAGTGGAGTGAAAGTAGATAAGAATAGGGCACAACAGGAGTCTTCCTGGGACAATTTAAGATCAGAAGAAAAATTTCAGGACAAGGTTCGGTTCCTAAAGAGTAAACACCTGCAGGTTAGGGTATACCTTGACTACAAGTGGTAAGACCTGGGTTTAGTTGGTTTGGGAGGCTGCCTTAGCCCCAGTCACAGGAACTTTCACCCAGGGAAAAGTGAGGGGAGTTGGGCATCTGAGGCCAGGAAGGTCGAGAGAATGTCTGCTCACAAGGGATGTCAATCCAACTATGCTACAGAGAGTGTGGGGGCGGGGGGGAAGGGAGGCTGAGAATGAAAGAGCATATGCCTAGTGAGTGCAGAAGCAGTGGGGCAGAAAGCCCCGGCTGTGGGCACTTACAGGAGGTAAGTTTTGGTTCTAGGCTAGAAGGGAAAACTGAAGATCTGTGGCAAGAAGTACTATCCCCCATACCCCAGGACTAGAGGTGATTACAAAAATTAAGCCATTACCACAAAATAATGCACAAGCAAAGGAGAAAGAATACAATTATAAGAAGGTATATTATGGTATCTTGTTTTGCTCCCACAGATGTTATTGAGAGATGGTCAACACTGTCAGGCTATGGGGAGCTTGTAATAAGTTCAATATCTTGTTTTTCAAGGACAATGGTCAAGTACATCCTGGTGCCAGGGAGACTAGAAAGGTTAGGATGTGATAACTGGCTCAAACTCTAGGTGTCATGCCCCAGTCACAAGTGTCCTCACTACTGTACCTGCTCAAATAACCTCATTAATATTAACTTACACTCCCAGAGGGCAAAGACTCCACCATTTTTTGATCATGGAACCCATGGCCAGGAGGGATAACATGCTAAGGCTGGAATATAGTGGGTGTATGAGGAAGATTTGAAAGCTTGAGGAATCTGGACCAATCTGGACTAGGAGGAGTGAGACTACATTAATGATATTTAAGCTTGTTCTTTCTGTATTGGTGTGGGTGTTCCTAGTGAGCACTACTCCCATTTTCTCATGAGAAGTGTGGTAAACACCCTTCTCTGCCCAATCTATTTCTAAGTTCCTTCATTGAGAATGGGTCTATCATGTAGATCTTCCTAAGGTCACATCACCAAGGAAGCAGTGGGCAGTGGAAGCTTGTCCAGGTTAAGTCCCTGACCTTTCTTGGGAAGTCCTATAATCTCCACAAATGTCTTTCTCATACAACCATGATAAACTGTTATAGTAATAGAAAATACTGGAGTTCATCTTTAGAGGATGATAATGAAGTAAAGAAACCCTCAAAAAGTAACATCAAATGGTCGCCTGCCCCCCAAAAAATTCATAGATCTTTTAAAACAACTTTAAAAATCAAATGACAGAGAGGGAGGTGAAAAAACAGTAAGAATAATCAAAGAAAAACAAGATTGTGAAAGGAACGTCAACCAATTAGAAAAAGGAGGTCCAGAATCTTAAGGAAGAAAATCACACCTTGAAAATTAGAATTGGACAAGGTGAAGTCAGTGAAAATATAAGAAATCAAGAAACAATTAAAAAATATGAATAATGAAAAAATAACAGAGAAGGCAAAACATAAGAAAAACAACAGAATTAGAGAATAGATCAAGAAGAGAAAACATAAAAATAATCAGACTAACTGAAAGTCATGATAAAAAAATCTTGATACAATAATGCAAGAAATATTTAAAGAAAATTGTCTTGGGGCAGCTAGGTGGTGCAGTGAATAGAGCACCCAACCTGGAGTCAGGATGATCTGAGTTCAAATTTGGCCTCAGATACTTAACAAAAAACTAGCCATGTGACCTTGGGCAAGTCACTTAACCCTAACTGCCCTACCTTCTTCCCCTCCTCCAAAAAGCAAAAAAAAAAAATTGTTCTTAAGTATTAGAACAAGGGGAGAAAGAAATAGAAAAATCCATCAATCACCCCTTAAAAGAGATCCTATGAGGAAAACTCAAAGAATATGTAAGTCAAATTCTGAAATCCTCAGCTCAATGATAAAATATTAAAAACAACAAGAATAAAACAATTTAAATATGATGGTGCCACAATTAGAATCACAGAAGACTTAGCAGCAGAAACATTAAAGGACTGTAGGTCAAAGAGCAAAAGAACTGGAGCTCCAGCTGAAAATATCTTACCCAGCAAAATTGAGTATAATCCTGAATGAAAAAAAGAGACATTTGATCAACTATCAGACTTTCAAGACTTTGTTAAAAACAACAACAATAACCTGAAATTAAGAAAAAAAAACAAATGACATACAAGAGCCAAGAGAAAAATAAGATATATACCAAAAACTGATTACAAGGGATTCAATGAGACAGACTGTTTACTTTTTATATATGTAATATATAAAACATGTGTCTAAGATTCTTATTAATAATTGAGTAGCTCATAAGAAAGATTGGGGCAAACCTGAATATGACATCAATTTTAAAAGTAGAAGCATTTAGGAACTGCTAAAAAAAAAAAAGAGTATTTTATAAAAATGGGATGCAAGAGGAAGAATCAACATAAAGGAATTAGATGGGGAAGGAGGATTGGTAGTTCTAGTAACCTACTTTAATCAAGAATGGGTTTAGAAGGGATTACATATATATTTAGAAAAGTATAAAAGTCTTCCAAATTCAGAAGAAATAAAATGGTAGAGGGATAGAGAGGGGAGAGAGGACAAGGGAAGGATTTTTAGAGGGGATGGTGAGGTAATAGGTAAAAGGGGGTACAGAAGGGTGTTTAGATTTATGGGAATGGGAGGATAGGGGAAGTATCCTTGGAAGGGGGGGTGGCAAGTAACAAGAGGGCAAAGTAGTGGGTAGAAGTAAAGTAGAGGAGGCAGGAGAGATAGGAAACAAGAGACACACAAACATAAAAACAAAGATCAGGAGCAGAATTTGCTTGGGAAAATACATGTCTATATATGTATGTATATGTGTTTGTATGTATCTTTAACTATAGAGAAACATATTGAAACTTTATGGTAGCCTTCTGAGGAGCGTGGAGGGAGGAAAAAATGAACAAAGTAAAAAAAAGTGCACAGCAGAAAACAAAAGGGAAGCAAAGAAAAGGACAGTTCTCAATACAATGTGTATTATTTATCATACAGGCTTTCTTGAAATAAAAACTTATTGTTACATATTTTGAATCCTCTCTGATGTTCTGCTATGCACATGACATGTTTCTTACTTTCTTACTTTGTATTTAAGTTCCAATATTTAAGTCTATGATATGTTTTCATTTTCATTTCTTTTTTTTCTATTCTGTATTTGCGCTCTTGTGTTTGAGTCTAAAATAAAATTTTAAAAAAAGAAGCAATGAACAGGCAGGTTTCAGAAAAAAAAAAACAGACTTCTATGAACCGATGCAAAGTGAAATGAGCTGAAGCAGGAGAATATTGCATACAGTATCAGTAACATTGTGTGATGATCAACTATGAATGACTCAACTCTTCCCAGCAACATCATCTTTAAAGAAATTGGCAGAAGCAGGAAATTTTGTGAGCTCCCACCACAACTACCTCCAATACCTGTAAAATATGACTCTAAAGAAATTTTAGAGCTACAGAACCCACAAAGTGACAGAGAGAAACAAATCCCCTGCTGATGCCAGCCTGGTAGCCTAACAGGAAGGGTCTATTGCACAGAGCTGGGAGCTGAGCACAGTCCCACGTGAGCCCTGCCAAGCCCAGGGAGGCGCCAACCAGTGGCCCAGACCAGCCAGAGCAGACTTTAGGAGAGTGAATCACCAGCAACTGTGACATTTTAGACTTCTTAACCCATAAATGCAAAAGAGAAAGGAAAAGGTCCATGGGGAACTCTGTTGGAACTGAGTGATGGAACAGCATGATCTGGCCCCTGACCCCAGAGCAAGAGGTGGTAGAGGCATGGAGCTTGCAGCTGCTGGCCTGCAGATTATAGGGGAACCAAGCAACCATTTATAGGGTAATCACTCTTGCTTTGACCTGCTTGGATCTGGGTTGCAGTCTTTAGCAGTGGTCCTGGGGTGAGAAACACCAGTGTGCCAGAGCTTGTGGTGGCTGAAAAGAGGCACCCTCCTCAGATCTCTGACAATATTTGTGAAAACTCCAGAAACTTGGGACACATCTCTCCACTCTGGAAGCAGAGTTCTATCATGACAAAGAGCTCAAAAGTCAAGTAATTAATTGGCTGGCAAGATAAGCAAGCAGAAGAAGCAAAATCAGACTATAGAATCCTTTTTTGGGGACAAAAAGGATCAAAACATGGAACCAGAAGAAGTCAACAGAGGCAAAACTCCTGCATCAGAAGCTTCTAAGAAAAATAGAAACTGGTTATAGGCCATGGGGAAACTCAAGAAAGATTTTGAAAATCAAGTAAGAGAAGTGAAGGAAAAATTGGGAAGAAAAATAAGAATGATGCAAGAAAATCATGAAAAGAGAGTTAATAGCCTGCTAAAGGAGACCTAAAAGAAATACTGAAGAAAATAACACCTTAAAATATAGACTAACAAGGAGCAGCTAGGTGGCACAGTGAATAGCGCCTAGAGTCAGGAGGACCTGAGTTCAAATGCGGCCTCAGACACTTAACACAAAAACTTGCCATATGACCTCGGGCAAGTCACTTGATCCCAATTGCCCCACCTTCCTCCCTCCAAAAAAAGAGAAAAAAATAAGACTAACTCAAATGGCAAAAGAGGCCCAAAAAGCCAATGAGCAGAAGAATACCTTAAAAGGCTAAATTGCCCAGATGGAAAAGAAATTTTAAAAACTCACTGAAGAGAATAATTCCTTTAAAATTAGATTGGAGCAAATGGATGTTAATGACTTTTTGAGAAATCAAGATACTATAAAACAGATGCAAACAAATGAAAAAAATAGAAGGCAATGTGAAATATCTCAATGGAAAAACCACTAATCTAGAAAATAGATCCAGGAGAGATAATTTTAAAATTATTGGACTACCTGGAAGCCATGATCAAAAAAGGAACCTAGAAATCATTGTTCAAGAAATTCTCAAGGAAAATTGTCTTGATATTCTAGAACCAGAGGGCAAAACAGAAATTGAAAGAAATCACCCATCACCTCTTGAAAAAGGTCCCCAAAAGGAAACACCTAGGAATATTATAATCAAATTCCAGAGTTCCCAGGTCAAGGAGAAAATATTACAAGCAACCAGGAAGAAATAATTTGAGTATTGTGGAAACACAATTAGGATCTAGCAGCTTCCACCTTAAGGGATCAAAGGGCTTGTAATATGATATTCCAGAAGTCAAAGGAGATAGGATTAAAAACAAGAATCACTTACCCAGCAAAACTGAGTATAATGCTTCAGGGGAAAATGTGATCATTCAATAAAATAGAGGGAGGACTTTCAAGTATTGTTGGTGAAAAAAAAAACAGGGTTGTTAAGAAAATTTACCTTTTAAATACAAGAATCAGGAGATGCATGAGAAGGTAACAGGAAAAAAAAATATCATAAGGAATTTATTAAAGTTGAACTATTTACATTCCTACATGGAAAAATTATAATTGTAACCCATGAGACTTTTCTCAGTATGTAGATGGTTGAAGGGAATATATATGTATATACACATATATATGTATGTATAGGAGGGTGTATGTATAAATACATATGTGAATGTGTGTATGTATGTATACATATATACGTAGACAGAGGGTACAGGATCAGTTAAATAAGAAGGGATGATATCTAAAAAATAAAATTAAGAGGTGAGAGAGGAATATAATGAGAGAAGGAGATAGGGAAAGATAGAATAGTGTAAATTATATGATATAAAAGAAGCAAGAAAAAACTTACAATGTAGGGGAAGAACAGGAAGGGGAAATGGAATGGGTCAACCTTAGTCTCATTGAATTTTGCTTAAGGAGGGAATAACATACACACTCAGTTGGGTATCTTACCCTACAGGAAAGTAGGGGGGAAGAGGATAAGAAGGGGGATGATACAAGGGAGGGCAGATCTGGGGAGAGGGTAGTTAGTATCAAACACTTTTGAAAAGGGACAGGGGTGGAGGGGTTGCTAGGTGGTGCAGTGAATAGAGCACCAGCCCTGGAGTCAGGAGGAGCTGAGTTCAAATCTGACCTCAGACACTTGACACACTTACTAGCAGTGTGACCTTGGGCAAGTCATTTAACCCCAATTGCCTTGCTTTTTCCCCTCCAAAAAGAAAAAAAGAAAAAAATGGAAAGGGACAAGGTCAAAGTAGAAAATAGAATAAGTGAGTGTGGGATAGGATGGAGGGAAATATAGTTAGTTTTTCACAATATATCTCCTATGGAAACATTTTACATAACTACACCTGTACAACCTATATTAATGGTGGGTGAGGAGGGAAGAAGGAAAAGAATCTGGAAATCAAAGTTTTAAAAAAATGTTTTTTACATGCAACTGAGAAATAAGATATACAGGCACTGGGGTACAGAAATCCATTTTGCCCTACTAGAAAGTTAGAGAGAGAATGGGGGAGGATATAAGGGAGAGCAGATTGCGGGAAGGGGTATTCAGTAGGCTTGCTATTTTGGGAGGGGTAAGGAAAATACTGGGAGAAAATTTGTAACTCAAAATCTTGTGGAAATTAATATTGAAAACTAAAAATAAACAAATTTTAAAAAAAGAAATTGTCAAGGAAATGTATCTGGATATTCTAGAGCCAGAAGGTAAAATAGAAATTAAAAGAATTTACCAATCATCTCCTAAAAGACATACCAAAATGAAAACTCCCAGGAATATAAAAGTCAAATTCCAGAGCTCCAAGGTCAAGGAGAAAATATTGCAAGCAGCTAGATGGAAACAATTTAAGTATGGTGGAGTCCCAGTCAGGACAATACAAGACTTAGCAGTTTCTACCACAAAGGATTGGAGGGCTTGAAATATGATATTGTAGAGGACATAAATCTAGGATTGCAACCAATAATCATCTACCCAACAAATTTTTGGGGGGAAGGAATGGAAATTCGATGAAATAGGGGACTTTTAAGCATTCTTGATACAATGTCCAAAGCTGAATAGAAAATTTGATTGTCAAATATAAGACTCAAGAAAAGCACAAAAAGTTAAACAGGGAAGAAAAATCATAAAGGACTTAATAAAGTCAAACTGTTTATATTACTACATGAGTAGATGATACCTGTAACTCAGAAGAACTCTCATTATTGGGGCAGTTGGAAGGAGTATGTATACACATAGGACATGGGTGTGAGGGGTGAGAGAGGAATGTACTGGGAGAAAGGGAAAGATAGAAGGAGGCAAATTATTTCACATAAAAGAATCAAGAAAGAGTTTTTACAGTGGAGGGGAAGATGGGAAAGGTAAAAAGAGTGAATGAATATTGACTCAAAGAGAGAATAACATACACACTCAACTGGGTATAGAAATCTATCTTACCCTAGAGAAAAGTAGGAGGAAAAGGGGATAAGAGGGAGGCATAGAAAGAAGGCAGATTGGGGGAGGCAGTAGTCAGATGTAAAACACTTTTGAGGAGGGACAGGCTGAAAGGAGAAAGAGAATGTAATAAACAGAAGAGGAAATAGGATGGAGGGAAATATTGTTAGCAATCATAATTGTGAAAAAAAATTAGAAGCAATTTCTCTAATGAAGGCCTCATTTCTCAAACATATAGAGAACTAAGTCAAATTTATAAAAAGAAGAGCCATTCCCCAATTGATAAATGATCTAAAGATATGAACAGTTTTCTGATGAAGTAATCAAACCTATCAATAGCCATATGAAAAAAAAAAAATGTTCCAAACCACTATTTACTGGAAAAATGAAAATTAAAACAATTCTGAAGTACTACCTCATACCTATTAGGTTGGCTAATATGGAAGAAAAAGGAAAGTGACAAAAGTTGGAAGGGATGTGGAAAAAAATGAAACATTAATGCACTATTGGTGGGATTGTGATCTGATTCAACCATAATGTAGAGCAATTTGGAACTATGCCCAAAGGGCTATAAAACCATGCATACCCTTTGGTCTAGCCATAGCACTACTAGATCTGTCTCCAAAAAGAGAAACAAAAAAGAAGAGGACTTATATGTACAAAATTATTTATAGCAGTTCTTTTATGGTGGCAAAGAACTGGAAATAGAGATGATGCCCATCAGTTGGGGAATTGCTGAAAAATTGTGGTACGTGGTTTTGATGGAATTTTATTGTGCTATGAGAAATGATGAACTAGAAGCTCTCAGAAAAACCTGGAAAGACATAGAGAATTTGATGCAAAATGAAATGTACTAGGTACAAAGAATCAGCAACATTGCCAAATGATCAACTGTGAATGACTTAGATATTCTCAACAAAATAGCAATACAATCCAAGACAACTCTGAAAAACTTATGATGAAAAATGCTATCCACTCTCAGAGAAAGAACTGATGATCTCCAAACACAGATTGAAGCATACTTTTTAAACACTATTATTCTTGAGGTTTTTTTCCTGTTTTCTTTCACACACAACATGACTAGTATGAAATTATATTTTGCATGACTAAACATACATAACTATATTGAATTGCTTGTCTTTTCAATGGGGGAGACTAGGGAGTGAATAAGGGAGAGAATTTGGAACTGAAAGTTTTAAAAATGGCTGATAAAATATTTTTACATATAATTGAGGAAAGTAGAATACTTAACACACAAACAAAAAAAAAGAATATAAACTCTTTAAGCTTAGGGACTGTTTGCTTTTTCTCTTTGCATCCCCAGGGCCAAGCATCATGCCCAGTAAAAAGTCAATGCTGCTTAAATGTTTGTGGCTTGATTGTTTGATAATATAAGCCTAGAGCAAAGGTTCACAGTATCATAAGATTTAGAATGGAAGTGAATATTACAAATTCCAAGCCTGTCATTTTATAGAAGAAGAAAGTAGAGGCTGGATACATTATCTCCATGTTTGTTTTGATCTTTGATTCCAAGAGCTAACTGGATATTTTTATTAAAATAAAAAAACACTTTAATTATTTATAAAGGATGGTTTATAGTTTGGTCAGTTCCCTTAATTACTGGCAAATGACCTTTGGCATCACAGGAAGGATTCAAAGGTGGTTTATCTGGATGGTTCAAATCTTTTACAGTGATGAGGCACATAAACCACACTAAGATTTGATTTTGCTGTTTAATTCTCTGCTTCTTTTTTTATATCTATATGAAATATAAATGCATACATAGATATTTATATCAATGATGCATATCTATATATTCATAATATTTATGGCCTCTCTTTTTATTTTATGCAACTTGAAGGTTGTCTTTTTACCTTTTATAGAACTTTCCTCAGTACCACATTCAAAAAATTACAACGTCCTTGAGGTGGTTCAGCAAATACTAATTTAAAACGACTTTCTCTAACCACAGCAAAACCACTGTGCATCATAACTGATTCATTTGCAAAATGGAAATATGTAAAGAGTTGGTAAATGCCTGGAAGAAGATTCACGCTAAAAGACAAACAGCCTATAACATTGAATTAAACTTAAATGTGCTTCCTTTAATTAGGCTATAGTTTATTAATGACCCTGGTTACATTTCACAGATGTCATGCCATTAACTCCCTAGCTCATCTTTTTTGCTCCAGGCTCTTCTCTTCAAACTGTCCTACACATTCCAGCTAAAACTTTTCAATGCGTCACCTGCTTATGTCAGTTCATAGGTCCAAACCCTCCAAAGGTTTCCCATTGTTACTGAACAAGTTTCGAAGCACTTAGTCCAGCAAGATCCAAGGCCTCTTCAGAATCTGGTCCCAACTTACCTTTCTATCCTTATCTCATCTTAAAACCTGAATTACTTTACATCTACTCTACTTTTCTGGTCTCCTATGCTAGATTTTCATTGAAGGCACACTGATGGTGAGTGTTCCTCAAGGCCCGGTCCTAGGTCTACTTCTCTTCTCCTTCATACTACTTTGCTTGCTCATGAATTTATAATCTGCCATAGGTTCAATTGTCATATCTATGCGGATATCATATATCTGTATTTCTAGCCCTAACCTCTCTCTTAAGCATAAGTTTCCCATCACTGCCACTTGGACATGTCAAAATGGGTGCCTCTTAAGCATCTCAAAATCAGCATATCCAGTACTGAACTTATGTTTCTCCCTAAATTATTTCCTCTCCCAAATTCCCACTTCTCTAAAGTGAACACTATGCTTTCTTTCAACCAGGTTCACAACTTCATTGTCCCCTTGACTCCTTTCTAATACTTTGCATATATCCAATCTACTGTTGAGTTTTGTTGTTTCTATCTTCACAATATCTCTTGTTTGCATCCTATTTTTTCCACTCCAACAGCTGCCATTCTGGTGCGGAACTTCAGCATCAACGTTCTGAATTCTATATGGTGACTAAAGTCTCTCCCTACTCCAATCTATAATTCATTCAGCTTCCCAAGCTTATGTCAAATATAAAATCTTTCATTTGGCAATTAAAGTTTATCAAAACCTGGCCCCTTTCTACTATTCCCTTGACATATCAGCTTTCTTTTGCCCTTTGCAACCAATAATCCATCTACCCAACTCTATGTCTCTTCACCAGCTGTCCACTCTGTCAGGAGTGGCTCCCACTTCTCATTTCTGCCTCCTGCCCTCCCTGCCTTCCTTCAAAACTCAGCACAAATTCCACCTTCTGAAGGAGGGCTCCCCTCCTTTTCAACAGTTGCCACCTTCCCTCTGAAATTACCTTTTATTTTCACCGCATATACTTTTAGACACCCTTTGGTTACATGTTCACTCTTGACTCTTTCATTGAGGTCCTTGAGGACAGGCACTGTGTTTTTGCTTTTCTTTGTATCCCCAGAACTTAGCTCAAGGCCTAGAACATAAGCTCTTCATAAATATTTTGACTGTTTCTCTTCAAAATCATCACATGGTTTCCTGCCTCTGTGTTTCTGTTCATAGTCTTCTTACATATCAAATCCTCTGCCCTCCCTCTCTTTTAAGCTATAACTTTGAATGAATTATCCATTTTTCAAGGCCCAATTCAACTGCCACCTCCTTTGTGGAGGTTTCTCTGATACTACCAGCATGAAATTATCTTTCCTTTATCTCATCTCAAAACACTCTACTTTTTATGAATTTATCACATAATTAGTATATTTAGCTATTTATGTGTCTTCAAATCCTCCTAATACTTTGTAAAACACTGTAAAATCCTTAAGGGCATGGAAAGTATCTTTTTAAAAAAAATCTTATATAAGGAGTACTATTCTCTGCTTACCTCTAATATCTGTTCACTATACAAAGTAAAAACTTAATAAATGTTTATTAAATGAATGCACATCCAAGTCACATTTCAAAATGAAGTAATATAAGTAAGCCCTTTTTTGTGGTTTGCTCTGTTTTGTCTTATAAAGATGATGTTCATGGTTATATGAATATCTTTGTTTTAAGTCTCTGAGCAAATCAGTAGCATCTTTACTTATATATGTTGGTCAAAAAGGCTTGTTCCAAATACTTTTGAAAATGTTCGGTGTGATCCTCCACTGTTCAAATATCCTCTCATCAAGGTCTTCCAAGCTTTGATTTTATCTGGCCCTAGAGTAACCTTTGGAACTACTTCTCCTTTCATTTTTTTTATAAACCACTTTTTTACTCTTCATAATGCTTTTTTCCCCCACTTACAAGACTCTTCTTACATTTCTGTTGGGACTATTATTCTCTTAGATGACTTTGATGGTTTATTGAACCAAGTTTTCACTTCATCTCCCTGTTATTCTTCCATTTTTAAAATAAATTCTCCTTTCTGCTGCTAAGATATTTTCTATGACTAGTGTTGATCCAGGATGGCAGTTTTTTGCTCCTACTTGTTTTCTGGATTTCTGAAATAAATCTAATCCTAGTGTTAGTTTTCCTGCAATCTTTCGATCCTGGCCTTTAAAACTAGAGTTCTAGTTAATCTTTGGAGCATAAATGAACCTTTCCAAAGCACACTTTCTCTTCTTGTGGTTTTTTCTGACAGAAACAAAAATGAGGAAGGCAATTACATTATGGTATCAATGTTGTTGGGTTTTTTTTTTTCTTCTTCTGGAATGCAAACTTTTAAAAAAAGAATCAAAATTCTTTTGA
Organism: Pseudochirops corinnae; assembly: GCA_028646515.1. Taxonomy (NCBI): domain Eukaryota; kingdom Metazoa; phylum Chordata; class Mammalia; order Diprotodontia; family Pseudocheiridae; genus Pseudochirops; species Pseudochirops corinnae. The sequence goes on from CM053585.1 coordinate 476,395,351, forward strand.
GGTTTATATTACATTTACAATTCAGAACTACTTTGGTTTTTATTAAACTCAAATCGCTTGTAAAATATAGTAGTTTTAAGATGTTCATAATATATCCTAAAAGAATTTCATGGTCCTATGCTTAATTAATGCCATTAACTTCTTTTTCAGATCAACAGAAACAAAATCTCACTTTTGTTATCATCTTTAAAACCAGAAGATATATCTTTTTCTTATTACTTCAAGCAAAATATAATTTTGATTCTGTGACATTTAAATTCATTTTCTATTGTGCATACATACACGCGAGCACACACACACACTGGTTCAGTCATTTTCAGTTGTGTCTGACCTCATTTTTCTTCTTCATGACCTCATTTGAGGTCTTCTTGACAAAGATATTGGAATAGCTTGCCATCTCCTTCTCCAGCTCATATTACACATGAGGAAACCAAGTCAAACTGTGTTAAGTGTCTTTCTCAGGATCACACAGGTAGTAAGTGTCTGAGGCTGGATTTAAACTCAGGAAGATGAGTCTTGCAGACAAGCCCAACACAGATTTCATCTAAAACTATGATCATATAGTCTACTTTTGCCTTTGCATGCCCCATGTATAGAACAAAGTAAGCACGTAATGAATGCTTGTTTGTTATTTTATATGTGGAAATATATCAAGGAAATTGAAGAATCACTGAAAAAGCATTTTAAGGATCTACTATGTACCATTTACTAAGTTAGGTTTGGGGGATATAGAGGTAAAAACACAACTGCCCCTCCCTTCAAATTTTTTTTTATTCCATTGAGGGAAATTACATACATGCATAAAAATTAAAACAAAATTTATACCAAGTAAATAAAATGTAATAGAGGGAACTGGGATACTACTAGCTGGGAGGATCAGAAAATACTCTTTTTGGAAGTATCACTTGATTTTAGCATTCACTGAATGAATGAATGAATGAATGAATAAGCATCCATCCATTAAGTACTTAATCTGTGTCAGGCAGTGTTCTAGGTTCTGGGGACAAAAAGACAAGAGTGAGACAGTTCTTGTCTCTAAGAAACCTGCATTGTAACAGGAATACAACACGTAGAGAGCGTTGGGAGCCAGTGAAAGGAGGCTTTGAATGAGAATAACAGTGCTGATTTGATTATTTTTCCTAGAGCAGGAGTAATATGGGTAGGAAGTGAAAACAGAGATGAAGGAGCAGTAGGAAAAATGACTTGATGCCTATATTGGGTAAGCCCTGTGGAAAGCTAAATGAGATACACACTGTGATCTGGCACTGGCTAGATATAGTGAATTGAGTTGAGGTTTTACTCACTCACAGCAACTCCATCTGAGGGATCTTTTCCCAAGTTCATGGATTAACTCCAAGGACTGGAAAAGATATAGGGGAAGAGGTATGACCTTTCTTTTGAAATTTAGTCCTGATAATCCTTATTCCTGGTGGAAAGAAGTGGTAAGGGAAAAGAAAGTAACAGGGAAGATAGGTTAAAAAAAAGTGTGCTGTACACATGTATATGTATGTGTAGATAGACAAGATAGATGTTTCTGTGTGTACATGTACATATATATATATATATATATATATATATATATATATATATTTATATATATACCCTTTTAAATTTGCTTTTTCAAGGACCTTCTGGAATATCCTACATACCCCAAAGAATAACACTCCATGAAAGCTGGAGCTAGGCCTTTAGTGCTTCATATCTTTATCAATGTTATGTGAATAGATAGACTTAATTCTATGTTCAGCACATTAGCAATAGAGTTCACAGCTTAAAAAACAGGCTAATGTTATTGAAGGGTCATCTGGTACTCTTCCTTGCAACTATGAGGATAGCATAAATACTGGAAATGAATATGTGGTGCCAATCTTTCAAAGTAGTTGAGGGGAGAGATTACTTTAAAATTGAAAATTATGCACTAATTAGTTTAATGCTAAAATTATGGGAGATACTAGTACAAAGTAGGAAGTAATAAATTCATTTGCAAAGAACTGAAATAGCAAATATCCTGGAAGGAATCGATAGTGCTTTCTTAAGAGCTAATACTGACAGTACAATATAACAGATTCTGGAATGATAGCCCCTTGGGATGATGGTGTAGCATTAATGTATCCATCTAAACTCCACTGGAGATTTTGCTGCTAACTTTATGTTCTCATCAGCTAGGCTGTGCACAACCTTTGTGACTAGTGCTTTTTGTGATTCCCTAGCCATCCAGGGGAAGAACTGAATAAGGTTCTAAGACAACTAGTCTCAGACTCCATAACATTTCATATTTTTATCATTGATCTGGAGGACAAAGTACATTCATTCCTCAAAATTATAGATTATACCAAATTAGAAATGGGGGGATGCAAAATGATCCACCAAAGAACATCCATATGAAATAAATAAAACAAATGCCCTATCACTGCTCTCATTAGTATTGATCCAGCATCTGTCATATGCATATTTATGACTGAACAGTATTTTTAAGAGAATAATTTTAACAGTATGCTCCTTCATTTGTTCCATTAGTTTTAAGACCATGGTAAACTCCAATCAATGTTGTGGGACTATAAGCTCTTCCTGGATACCAGCTAACTCTTGAGTCTCAAGACAGTGACTTCAGAGTCAGATTCTTTAAATTGGTATTTACAAGTTGTGCTGAGCCTCTTGCCCAAGTTCGAGTGGCTGACAGTAAAAAAAAAAAATGGATAGTGGGTTAAATGACTGAGATTTGTGTGATTACTTATTTGTTTTCAGCATCTCTTTATTTTTCCATATACAGGATGTCCCCAAAAAAGTCTAAGTAGAGTTTTAAGCTTGAATGGCTTAAAAATGGGCTAAGACTTTGTAGACAACTTGCAAATAATTAATAGTTAAACTCCCATCCAATTAGAACCTCTAGCTCACCTAAGGACTGGCTCAAACCCAGAAAGAATATCATAGAGTGTACTCCTTATCATATAGTATTAACTATACCTATGAGTTGTGCAGCAGACCACTGGCTCTATCCAAAGATCCAGGATGTGAATTCTTGAAGGTCTGGGCATTGGAGTATTCCTTCAGTTATGAGCATTGTGGTATACTTAAATGTTCAATTGAGCTCTAGGGATTACAAGGAAAAAATACATATCCATAGATGTTTTGAATGGTTTTTGTGGTATGGTGATGTACCCCTCCACCTCCTCACATCCCTATAGAGAGGGAAAGAGAAGAAAAGAGAGGGGGAGAAAGAGAGAGAGAGAGAGAGAGAGAGAGAGAGAGAGAGAGAGAGAGAAAATAGGATGATAGAGTGAGAGTATTATAGACTAGGATGATATAGATATAGATAGTATACATCTAGTGGTGTGTATGTGTATGTATGTATGTGTGTGTATATGTATGTACACATACACACACATACCACTAGAAATGTAATTGGTTTCTATAGTACAATAATAGGTAGATGAGGGTGGCATACATTAAAAGCTGGCTACAGAGCTAGGAAAGCCTGGGTTCAAGTCCTGTGTCAAACACAGATAAAATGACTACATGCCCTTGTGCAAGTCATTTAAGCTAATTATCTAAGCATCCTTCTAAGACTGTAAATGATAGAAATGAGTCTCACATTGCATTGAAATAGGAAGTTTCCTCACCTGATAGTTCTCTATACCAATGAAAACAAGGGTCCAATATACGAATATGATTATCTGTCTGTCTGTATAATGTGTGTGTCTACATATAGACACATATGTACATATATATTTTGATATATATGGACATAATATTATTTTCCTAAAATATTGTAGAACTCGCCAGTGTTCTTAGGAGTCGATTCCGTTTATTTCATAGCAATCTCAGAGGACCAATACTTTCTTGACACTAGCAATCTGGGTGTTGCATGAACTAAATACTTCTTTTCTCAAATCTGGGTGTTTTTTTCTTGCTGCCCGCAGTACCTGGAACACTCTCCCTTCTCCATTCTGACTACTGATTTCCAGGACTTCCTTTAAGTACCAACTAAAACCCACTTCCAGAGGAAGCCTTCCCAACCCCTCCTCCTAATAGCAATACCTTCGCTCTTTTAATCATTTCTTATTTATCCAGTATATTGTTTGCTTTGCATATATTTGTTTGCATGTAATCTCCCCCATTAGACCGTGAGCTCTTTGAGGGCAGGGACTGCTCTTTAGACTCTTTTGTATCTCCAGTCCTTAACATGGTATCTGGCACACAGTCAAACTTAATAAAATACCTATTGATTAATTTATATAATTTAAAGCCTAAATAACTTGGCTTTACAAAGCCAAAAACTGGAATCTTTGGCAAGGAAATAAACGCATTTTTCTCTCTAAGTGCAAATAAAGCTGTCCAATTTGCTAAAGCAAATCTTCAAAGGATAAGCCAATATCCATGAAATCCCCAATGTGAACTTCCAAAACTGGAGAGTATTCTTAAAGACTCTAAGACAGACTGTAGAGAATATAAAATCTCAAGACTAGTATTTCCAAAATAAAATATCTAGTGTTTAAAATAGAAGTGCTGAAGATTAGTTGAAAAAGATTGAGCTTGAGGTCATCAAAATGTATGAAGTAAATACAACTGAAAATGCAACCTCTGGTTTCCAAGAGCAGAGTCAATGTCAACTTCCAAAGACCCTGGTGTTAGTTGTAGACTCTCCCAAGAGATCAGTCATGGTGAGTCCTCTGTCAAGTTCAGTTCAAAGTATTTTGTGAAGCATTCACTGTGGCCTAAGCACTTTATGGTGTATGTGTGTGTGTGTGTGTGTGTGTGTGTATGTATGTATGTGTGTATGTGCATGCATGTGTGTGTGTGTGTGTGTGCATGTGTGTGTGTTGGAGAGAAGGACAGGGATGGGAAGTAGAGGAGTCACAGACAAAGTCTTGACTTTCAAGAGGTATGCATTTCCCTCGTAGGAAGCCATCTATAGGAGAAATTGTGAAGGCATAATATACTGGGGTACATTACTTCATATGAAATAAGAGCTACTGACTAGAAATATTACAGTTTAAGAAAAGGGGAGTATATCACCTACACTGGAGTTGTCAGAGGTTATTCAACCTTGTGACTCCACTTTCCCTCATATATTTTAGTATCTATAACGAGAGTCCATATTCCCATTTTCCCCAAAATTATTGCTTAGCAAACTGGCTTACTCATGGAGGTCATGAAGAGATAGTTATGGAACAAGTCAATATTGCCCACAGAGATGTACTGATCCATATGTATGTATGTGTATGTACATCCAAAAGATGTTAATAGAAAAGAAGCAGAACAAATTGATCTAATAGCATTAAGATAACTGTATATGTAAAAACATTTATTTGTTTATATAGACTTATATTTCATCTAGAAAAGTGTGGCATCAAAGAATTGTGGGTTTATAGTTGGAAGAAACTTAGAGGGCATCAGGCACAATTCCTTTAATCGACAAATGATGAAACTGAGGCCTAGAGATTTTAAATGATTTGGGCAAGTTCATACAGCTGCCATGTGCTTGGGTTAAGATTTGACCCAAGGTCCTCCTGACTTCCAGTTCAATGATCTACTCACTGAATCAGACTACTGATGGGTTAGGTAGACTCTTCTCATCTTGTTCCCCACCCCCTTCTCTAAAAGAGGGGTTGCTACACTGGACATGTGTATGCAAAAAGGTTTCATGCAGTCACAAATCTTTTCCTTGCTCAACATCAAATAGTTTAGCAGGAAGGGATGAAGGGAGGCACAATGAGGAAAAATAGAAGGCTAAGGATTTGCTACAAAGGCAATGATTAGAGGCAGCATGCTGTGGAAGAAAAGTACTGGACTGGGAATAAAGAGATTTAAATTCGATGTAGGACTTAAGGTCACATGTTAGCTGTGTGCCTTCAAATAAGTAGGCTAACTCCTTTGGTCCTCAGTTTCCTCATTTGTAAAAAGGAGATAATTGGGATTTTTCATAATTTCATAATTTTTCATAATTTTTCACAAGATTATAGTCAAGACTGTAGCAAACTGGAAAAGATCACAGGAGTTATCTAGTACTACCCTCTCATTTTACTGATGAGGAAACTGACGTCAAGAGAGTTTACAATGACTTCCCTGAGGTTCTATAGTTGGTAAAGGTGAGATTTGAATGCATGAATAAGGTTTTATTAACTGCTTATGATGTGTCAAATACTGTGCTAAGCACTGCGGATAGATATTAAAAACAAAAAAGTCAACTTGGCTATGTGCCTTTCCTATGCCACTACATTGTCCCACATGCACATGCTTCATGAACCTGAAAGCATTATATAATAGTCAGTTATTATTCCTGTTCTTGTTTTTATTTTTCTTAATCATGTATTGTACTAGCTATTGCCCTTTGCCCCTACCCTCCAAAAAAATCTTTCTATTAATTGCTTCTAATTCTAGCAGCAATCTGTGCCCAAGGTTCACTTCATGCAACCACATAAAAGAACACCAAAACCATTTTCAAGAAATAATAAAATCTGACTATCCAAATAATCCATACAATAACATTTAGAATCCAGAGTTTTACACAATCACCCTTTCCCCCTCTAACCACTCCCACCACCCCACCCCTGCCTTTTCAATTTCAACAGACCAGTCAGGTTTGGTACTGGTTCTCTAGCTATTATAAGGGAGAAGATTTTACTGCCACTGTGCCAAATATTTGTGTTGATTACCTAGAATTATCTCCTACTTTAATATTTGAATTGAATGAAGAAAAGTTCTTTGGAAAAAATCCAGCTGCTCTGAATTTCTGAGTCCTTAAGAATCAAATAATAGAGGAGCATCCATCTAGTCTAAAGCAGAGGCATCCTGGTTTTTGATGAGTAGCTCTCTAATAACTCTCAGTTGACAAAGCTCCAAAAAGACATTGTATAACATCTTATGGATCCTTAGAGCATTTAGAATTCATACTCAGCTTTCCTAAGAAGGCGGCCTTGTATTTATTGGTTTATTGAAGAGGAAGGGCTTTTTTTTTGGTGGTATTGTCCTGGTAAGTTGCGCCAATATTTTATCTTTAAGACTTCATTACTACATTGTCAATTGAAAGTATCATAAAATCAGTGACAGCTCCCCCTTATGTCATACAAACTTTAATCCTTTTATATCAAATCCAGAAATTGATCAAGTATAATCTATTTTTGAAAACTGTTACTTGAATTGCCAGATTCGATTCAAAATAAATAAACAGTGCTCTTTTTGCCTGAAATAAGGGAAATTACCTAAAAGGCTGTCTTTGGCATCCACTGGGGGGATGAGAGAGTTTTGCAAAGAATTTATACATGCTAAACCAAGCAAGGCTCCACCTCACATCCATCAGATTGACAAGCATGAGCAAAATTGGAGATGGCAATTGTTAGACAGGCAGTAGTAGGGCAAAGGAAGTAATTTGGTTGGAACTGTGATTTGGTCCCAACATTCTGAAAAATAATGTAGAAGTATAACCCAAGAGTCACTAAACTGTATGTATCCTTTGACTCAAAGATACCATTCATAAGCCTATACCCCGAGAAGACAGAGATAAAAGGAAAGGATTCATACATACAAAAATATTTGTGTCATCACTTTTTATTATAGCAAAGAAGTGAAAACAAAATAGTTGCCCATCTTTTGAGAGAATGACTGAACAAATTGTAATGCATGAATGTAACAGATTTTTATTACCCTTGTGACCTTTCAGCCCCATGTTTCTGCTTATAGATTAGAGTACTCCAGCTCCATGTCTCTTCTGCTCCTCCCATTATAAACTGGGCTCCTCTTAAAATCTTCCTCTGGGTCACACCTTCACGTGTGAATCTCATTCTTGATTCTACTGTAGCTCCCTTTTTGATTCACTCAAATGACTAATTCAAACCTCACAACAGGGAGCAGCAGGACTACTGAATTTTTGCATTCTTTGTTATGTCCCCTTTCTGTGATTTGGTCAGTGAAAAGCTACGTCTTTGTGTTTGCATCCATAAGAAACAAAAGATTTGATGTGTGCAGAGGAACCTAAGATGGCCTTTATGAATTAGAATGGAATGAAAAGAACCAGGAGAACAATTTACATGATGACTATGCTAGTGTAAAATAAAACAAATCCGAAGGACTTCTGAAATCAAAGCACTGACCAATCAGGTCTTTAAAAGGCTGATTATTGAGCATGTTTCCCCCTCCATGGTGGGAAAATGATGAACTGCAAGTACAAAATGAAATACGCTTTGTCATTTTGCTGCTGTATTTGCTAGAATGGATTTATTTATTAATGAACCAATCAACAAGTATTTAATGAGTATCTCCTAAAATGTGCCATATTCTACTAGGTACAAGGGATACACATACAATATATTCAGGGGTACATTCCTATGAAAACATATTCTAGACTATATTGTAGAAACCTTATAAATAACCA
>CM053585.1:476404221-476430920 GCA_028646515.1 Pseudochirops corinnae
CTTTGATATCACCTTGCTAATATGCTATTTTTAAAATTTGATTTTTTACTCTTATTTTTAATTAGATCACCTAAGGACTTATTAATTTTACTACTCCTTTCAAACAACCCAATTTTAATTTAATTTATTTTTTCTAGAAGGTTTTTTGCTTTCCAGTTTATCTATTTCCCCTCTAATTTTTAAAAGTTCCTCTTTGGTGCATCTTTTGATTTTGCTTATTGGTTTATTTTGTAATATTTTTCAGATGCATATTAAGCTCATTAATCTTCCCTTTTTCTACTTTTTAGTGCATGATTATAAGAATATGATTTCCCCTTGTGGACTGTTTTAACTGTATTTCACAAAGTTTGGTATGTGGTTTTATCATTATCAATCTATTTTATATAGTTATTGCTTCTTTTTCAATTTAAATTTATTTTATGTTTGTTACATTTTAAGTTCAGAACTTTCTACTTTCTTCCCTACTCATCCTACACCAGAGAAGTTCACCATTTGATAAAAGTTTTTAAATATACGCAAAATCATACTATTAGTAGTTTTATCAGTTCTTTCCCTGGAAGTAGACAGCCTCTTCGATCATAAGTCCTTTATAGTCAATCTGAGTATTTATAGTACTCTGAATAATGTGGCTGTTCACAATTATTCTTCAAACAATATTGCTGTTATATATAACATTCTCTTGGTTCTACTCACTTCATATTTCATTATTTCATGCAAGTCTTTCCATTTTTCCCTAAAATCAAACAGCTCATCATTTCTTACAGCACAGTGGTTTTACCATTGTTATTATGTCTATGATTTCTCTTTGATTTGTCCATTATTTAAGATTTCATTATTAAGTCTCTATTTGGGTCTACACCTTTTGTTTGTGATCCTTGACTCAATTTCTATGTTTTTAAATTATGTTTTGTAAAGAGAGTATATACTTTCTCTGCCTTTTTACATTTCTGAGCAACATCTCTGTGCTTTTAATACATGGTCAATTTTTGTAAAAGTTTCATGTAATACAAAAATTATTTTATGTAGCGCAATTATTTGTCATCATTTTGGAATATCATTTTAAAAGATTATGTTACAAGTATCCTGGCAAAGTTGTTTTATTTGTTTGTTTGTTTATTATTTGTTTTTTATAAATTAAGGATACCATCATTGCCCATAGTATGAGAAATAATTGACTGAACAGTCAGTAATGAATGCCTGGCTCTTTCAATTTGCTTATCCTATTTATAATATATAACTGTGCTTTAAGAGGTTTCCTTTCTTTTTAAATGAAAAATAAATTTAACTTAATTCTATAGCACAGCAAGGGTGATATAATTTTGATAAAGAATAGTTCTGATGAGGTAATTAAGAATTCCAGCATTTTCAGATGAGACTTCTTTAAATTTTAAAGTTTATCATTAAATTTTAATGTTTCCTGGGCTTCAAGATCTCTAGAGACTTATTATTTTGCATGATGAAGTCAACTCTGAAATTCTGAGTTCCTCAGGGCCATTGGCACTGGAATCATCCTTCCATCTGATTCAAGATGATGGAGGGTGGACACCTGAGACCTCTCTGATTCTCCACTATTTAAGGAGGGCACTTGGAATTCTCCTCATCATATCCCATAAAGAATCTCCATTATCCCAGTTCCTTACTCTTATAACTTATGAGTCACCCTGGGTACCTCACTATCTCTTGCCACACTCCTCCCCATATCCAAGCTGTTGCCAAGTTCTAATGATTTCAACTTTGCAATACCTCTTCAATATGCCCACTTTTTCTGATACTGCTATCAGTAATGCAGGCCCTCATCACCTCATGCCTGAACTGTTGCAAAAGAAGCTGGTGGGTCTGCCTGTCTCAACTTCTCCCCTCTCCAACCCAGCCTCCACTGAAGGACTAAAGCAGCTTTCTGAAAAATGCAAGTTTGATCTTGTCATGTGGTACTCAGTAAAATCCACTGGTTTCCTGTTGCCTCCAGGAGCAAATATAAAATATGTTTTGTTCAAAGTCCTTCATAACCTAAGCATTTTTGGACCTTACTACTCTACACATACTCTTTGATCCAGTGACACTGGCCTCCTAGTCATTTCATCTTCTTGCTTTGACCATTCTTTTTAGTTGTCTCTCAGGTTTGGAATACTCTTATAAATGTTTATTGACTCAACTTACTCTACTTCATATACTCATTAAATAGTGAAATTTTATTATTTCTACTTCTATATCTTTTACATTTGTTTCATTCTCTCTATTAACAGAGATACAACTTAGTCCTGGCCCATATCACATCATTCTTGAACTTCTGTAATAGTTGCCTAATTGGTAACAATGAATACCTATATTACTTCTCCAGTCCCTTAATTCCTCTGTGTGACTCAACTATCTTGATTAATATTCTTTATTTTTTTAGTATTTTATTTTTCCCAAGTTACATGTAAAAACAATTTTAACATTAATTTTTAAAACTTGAAGTTGAAAATTCTCTCCCTTCCTCTCTCCCCACCCCTCCTCATGGAGAAGGAAAACAGTTCAATATAGGTTATACATATGTATTCATACAAAGCACTTCTGTAATAGTCTTGTTTCTGTTTCTTAAATATAGATAAAAACATAGATCAAAAAATAAACCTCAAGAAAATTAAATTAAAAAAAAAGTATGCTTCAATCTGCATTTGGACACCATCAATTCTTTCTCTGGGAAAGAATAGTATTTTTCATCATAAATCCTTCACAGTTGTTTTGGATCACTATATTGCTGAGAATAACTAAGTCATTCACGTCTGATCATCTTACAATATTGCTGTTACTTTTAACAGTATATTTCACTTCACCTCAACTTATATAAGTCTTTCCAGGTTTCTCTGAGAGCATCAAACTCATCATTTCCTATGGTACAATTGTATTCCATCATAATCATATAGTACAATTTGTTCAATCATTCCCCAATTGATGGGCATCCCCTAAATTTATAAACCTTTGGCCTCAGAAAAGAGCTACTATAAATATTTTTGTACATATAGGTCATTTTCCTTTTTTTTAAATGTCTGTTGGGATACAGACCTAGCAATGGTATTACTAGCTCAATGTATGTGTGTGGTTTTTATGGCCCTTTGGGCATAGTTCAACTCTGTTATATAAAATGGTTCAATCAGTTCCCAACTTCATCAACAGTACTTTAATCTCTCATTTTTCCCATATCCCTTCTATCATTTGTCATTTGCTGTCCTATTAGCCAATACAAGAGGTATGAAGTAGAACCCCAGAATTGCCTTTATTTGCACCTCTCTAATCAATAGTGATTTAGAATACATTTTCATTTGGTTATAGATGGCTTTGATTACCTCATCAGAAAACTGATCATATCCCTTAATCACTGATCAACTGGAGAATGGCTCTCATTTTTTTTGTAAATCTGACTCAGTTCTCTATATGTTTAAGAAATTATGCCTTTATCAGAGAAACTTGCTTCAAAAGTTTACCAGCTATTTACAATGTTGTTTCCTTGACCTAGGAACTCTGGAGTTTGGCTATAATATTCCTGGGAATTTTCATTTTGGTATCTCTTCCAGCAGGACATTAGTGAATTCTTTCCATTTCTATTTTACCTTCTGGTTCTTGATAATTTTTTGAAAGTCGCTGCCTAGCTTCTTTTGTTGATCATGGCTTTCAGGTATTCCAATATTTTAAAAAATTATCTCTCCTGCATTTGCTTTCCTGGTCAGGTGTCTTTTTCAATGAGATATTTCACTTTGTGATGTCTTTTCATTCCTTTGGTTCTGTTTTATTGTTTCCAGATTTCTCAAAAAGTCATTAACTTCCATTTGCTCCATCCTAATTTTCAATGAATCATTTTCTTCATTGAGTTTTCGAACCTCCTTTTCCATTTGGCCAATTCTGCTTTAGAAGGCATTCTTCTCCTCATTGGCTTTCAGGATCTCTTTTATCATTTGACTTGATCTGTTTTTAAGGTGTGATTTTCTTCAGTATTTTTTGTGTCTCCTCTACTAAGCTGTTTGCTTTTCCTCTAGCTCTCTTATATGGTTTTAAAAATCCTTTGTGAGCTCTACCATGGCCCACTGAGACCAATTCATAGTTTTCTTTGAGGCATTGGATGTAGGAGCTTTGACTCTGAGTATGTGTTTTGATCTTCCTTGTCACCATGATAACTTTTATAGTCAGAGGGTTTTTTCTGTTGTTCTCTCATTTTCCAAGTCTACTACCTTACTTTTTAACTCTCTGTTAAAGTAGGGTTCTGCTTGTAGGATGGAGGGAGAACTGTTCCCAGTTCTGGAGGTTTTGTGCAGCTGTCTTCAGATATTCATAAGGACCTATAAGTTTACAGTTCTTCCAGGGTGGTATTATCTAAAGAGGTGATTTTATTACTCTACTGGCCTGAGATCTGATCTGTGAGTGACTACTCTTTTTTTCCCTGGACATGTAAGGAATGTCCCTTTTCCATTGTGGTCACAAGGTCTGTTGTGCTAGTGCTACTCCTTGCCCTGGGACTGCTGCCAAGGACTGTGACTTGTATCCAAGTATGGGCAAAGCAACAGAATATTGCCCTAGTCATAGCAAAAAGACCGCTATTCTCCTTCTAACAACTGTTTGACCCCCTCAACTTCTGTGGTCTGAGAGTTCTGGAATCAGCTGATGCCACTGTCACTGCAGATTCAGTCATTCCCAAGGCCTGCTCCTGGTTTGCTGAGGCCACGGCTGTGCTGGCACAACCATCACTGGAATGCCTTCCATTCTCACCTAGGTGCAAAGACCTTTCCTGCTGACCTAACTTGTCTTTGGCATCTTTGGGTTGAGAGCTATGGAAACCACCACTGCTATCATTGATTTGGTATCCCCAGGGCTTGCTCCAGGTTTGCTAGGGCAGTGTCTGTGCTGGTGGAGCCTGCAGTGCTCTCTAACCTTGCTGCAAGAGCCCTTTCCTGACAACCTTCCAAGTTGTCTTGAGCTGGAAATTTTTTCACTCCATCTCTTTGTGTGTTCTGCTGCTCTAAAATTTGTTTACAGTCATTTTAAAATATATTTTGAGGGGTTTGGGGGAAAGCTCAGGTGAGTCCCTGCCTTTACACCACCATCTTGGCTCCACCTCCCATGAGAGAGTACTATTTCAAGAAAACTCCAACCATGGTTTACTGTACTCCACCTCTCCAATCACTGTCTGCACAATTGCCCATCCAACCAAGTGGCTGGAGCAACTTCCAACCAGAGCTCCACTACTGTGATTGATGAATCAGAACAAGAACACTAATTCAGGAAAACTGAATGTTTCACTTTATTCCCTCTTTAAAAAAAATAATAATTTGTTTTAAATCTATTTTTTATAAATTTTGATTGCCAGATTCTTCTTCTCCCTTCAATTCTTTACCAACCCACTGAGAAGGCAAACAATATATAAATTATATACATGGAGAGTCATGCAAAACATATATACATCTTAGCCATGTTGAAAAGAAAAAGAAGGGAAAAAAACAGTATGTTTCAATTTGCATTGAGAGTTCATCAGTTATCTCTCTAGAGATGGATAACATTTTTTCTCATGGGTCCTTTAGAAATTTCTTGGATCATTGCATTGATTTTGAGTAGCTAAGTCTTTCACAGCTTGTCATAATTAAAATATTGCCATTGCAGAGTACAGTGTCCTGGTTCTGTTCACTTCACTTTGAACAAATGCATAGAAGTCTTCCCAGGTGTTAGAAATTATCCTGCATGTCATTTCTTATAGAACAATATATTCCATCACAATCATATACCACATCTTGTTCAGCCATTCCACATTTGATGGCCATCCTCTCAATTCAAATTCTTTACCACCACAAAAAGAGTGTGATAAATATTTTTGTTCATATAGATCTTTTTCATTTTTCTTTGATCTCTTTGGGATACAAACCTAGCAGCAATATTGCTGGATCAAAGGATGTGAATGTTTTATTTTGCCATTTGGGCATGGTTTATGGTTGATCTCCAGAATGACTGGACTAGTTTACTACTCCCCCAACAGCATGTGAATGTCACTATTTTTTTCCATATTCCCTCCAATATTTGTTCTTTTCCTTTTCTGTCATGTTAGTCAATCTGATAGATATGAGGGAGTAGCTTACAATTGTTTTAATTTGCATTTCTCTAATAAAGTGATTTGGAGCATTTTGTGTGTGGTTATTGATAGCTCTGATTTCTTATTCTGAAAGCTGTTGTCATTTAAACATTTATCCACTGGGGAATAGCTCTTGTTTTTTTTTTTTTTTTTTTTTGTTTTGTTTTGTTTTGTTTTGTTTTTTATAAATTTTATTCAGTTCTCTATATATTTGAGAAATGAGGTCTTTATCAGCGAACTTGCAGTAATTTTTTTTTCTCCCAGTTTCCTGCTTTTCCCTAATTTTGGTTGTATTACTTTAGTTTTATTTGTGTAAAACCTGTTTAATTTCATATAATTATAATATAATTATAATTATAATATAATTATCCATTTTTCTTCTCATGATCCCTTCTATCTCTTGTTTAGTTATGAACTCTTCCCTATCCAAAGATCTCACAAAAAAATTCTCCACATTCCTCTAATTTGTTTATGATAGCACCTTTTATGTCTAGATAATTTTACATTGTGATACACGGCATGAGATGTTGATCTATACTGTTGCTATTGTTGAATTGTTCAGCTGTTTCAGTCATATTCAACTCTTTGTGACTGTGGAGTTTTCTTGGCAAAGATAATCAATAGTTTGCCATTTCCTTCTCTATCTCTTTTAACAGATGAAAACCTGAGGCTAAGTACACCATCATATCATTTCCAAAAAGCTTTGCTGCCGCATTGCCCAGGGTCACATAGCTACTAAGTGTCCAAGGTTAGATCTGAATTCAAGAAGATAAAACTTTGAGATTTCAGGCCTCATAATCTATCCACCATGCCACCTGACTACCCTTATGATCTATACCTAGTTTCTGTCAAATTGCTCTCTGGTTTTCCCATCATTTTTGTCAAATGATATTTTTCTTTCCCCCAGAGCATGAATCTTTGGGTTTATCAAACACTAGATTACTTTGATCATTTGCTTCTATACACCTAATTGATTCCACTTTATTTCTTAGCCAGTATCAAATTATTTTTATGATTACCACTTTGTAATACAATTTTAAAGCTGCTACTTCTAGGATAGATGCCTTTCTTTACATTTTTTTTCATTGATTCTCCTGACTTTTAGTGCTTCTAGATTAATTTTGTTATTATTTTTTCTAGCTCTGCAAAATAGTTCTTTGGTAGTTCAATTGACATGATACTCAATGAGTAAATTAATTTAGGCACAATTGGCATTTTTATTGTATTTGTTCAGCTTACCCATGAGGAATTAATATTTCTCTACTCATTTATATCTGTATTTGTGCAAAAAAGTGATTTGTAGTTGTGTTTATACAACATCTGAGTTTGCTTTGACAGGCCGATTCTCAAGTATTATTTATTGTCTGCAATTATTCCAAATGGAATTTCTTTTTCTATCTCTTCCTGTTCTGTTTGGCTAGTGATATATAGAAATGCTGATAATTTATGCAGGTTTATTTTATATCCCACTACTTTGCTAAATTATTACTCATTTCTTTTTTTTTTGTTGATTTTCTAGAGTTATCTAAGTACACCATCACATCATTTCCAAAAAGCTTTGCTGCCACATTGCCTATTCTTATTTCTTCAGTTTCTTTTTCTTGTCTTATTAATAACTAGTATTTCTAAAACAATATTGAATAATAGTGGTGATAAAGGACAGTCTTCCTTCACCCCTGATCTGATGGGGAATGCTGTTAGTTTATTTCTATTACAAAAAATGCTTCTTCCTTCTTTTAGATGAATGCTACTTATCATTTTAAGAAAGATTCCATTTATTCCTATGTTTCTAGTGTTTCTAATAGGAATAATAGTATACTTTGTCAACAGTTTTTTTCCACAACTATTGATATAACCATATGATTTTTGTTAATATGGCCAATTACAGTGACAGTTTTATTAATATTGAGCCAGTCCTGTATTCCTGGTATAAATCATATCTGATCGTTGTGTTATGACCTTTGTGATATATTGCTGTAATTTCCTTGTTAATATTTTATGTAAAATTTTCACATCACTATCCATTAAAGAAATTACTCTATAGTTTTCTTTCTCTGCCTTTGCTTTGCCTTGTTTATGTTTCAAAACTGTAGTTGTGTTATAAGAGAAATATGGTAGGAATCCTTTACCTAGTTTCCCCCATTTTATATACTATTGGCGTTAATTAGTTCTTTAGATGTTAGGTAGAATTTGCTTGTAAATCCATCTGGTCCTAGAGACTTTTTCTTAGGGAGTTTGCTTATGGCTTGTTCAATATTTTTTTTTTCTTACAGAGTTATTTAAATATTCTTTTTCACCTTAGGTTAATCTGGACAATTTATATTTTTGTAAATGTTCATCCATTTCACTTAGATTGTTTTATTGAGCAAATATAATTAGGCAAAATAAGTCCTAATAATTGCTTTAATTTCATCTTCATGGTGAATGCATTTACCTTTTTTTAATTTTTGAGACTAGAGATTTGATTTTTTTCTTTCTTTTTCAAAATCAAATTAACCAATAGTTTTCTATTTTACTTATTTTTCATAAAACTAGCGAAGAATTTTATTTATTAGTTCAATGTTTTATCTTTCTTTCAATTTTATTAATTTCTCCTTTGATTTCTGGAATTTCTATTTTGCTGTTTAATTGAGGATTTTAAACTGACCATTTCTCAATTAGGAAATGGCTTCTATTCTTATAAATTTGCTCAGTTCTCTATGTATTTGAGAAGTAAGGCCTTTATCAGAGACACATGCTATAAATAATGTTTCCCAGCTTTCTTATTTCCTTCTAATCTTGGCTGCATTAGTTTTGTTTGTACAAAAGTTTTTTGATTTAATATAATCAAAATGATCCTTTTTACATTTTATAATGCTCTCTATCTCTTGTTTGGCCACAAATTCTTCACTTGCCCATAGGTCTGACAGGTAGACTATTCCTTGCTTTTCTAATTTGCTTCTGGTGTCACCCTTTAACTCTAAATCATACATCCATTTTGACCTTATCTTGGCCCGTTGTGTAACCTGTTGGTCTATACCTAGTTTCTTTCCTATTTTTTTTTTTTACAGTTTTCACAGCTGTTTTTGTTAAGTAGTAAGTTCTTATCCCAAAAACTGAGGATTTGGGTTTATTAAACACTAGGTTACTATGGTCCTTGACTAGTATGTCCTGTGTACCTGATCTATTCTCCAAAGGTCTGTCATATCTAACTTTTCTAATATCCTACTTATCTCCTTACTCATTTAACTCCTAACAAGTTTCTTACTTGTTAATTCTTTGGTTTGGATTTATTCAGTTCTAAGAGAGGACAGTTGAGGTCCCACCCTAGCATACTTTTGCTGTCTATGTTTTGCTATATCTCACTCAACTTCTCCTTTAAGAATCTAGATGCTATACCACTTGGTGCACATGTTTAGTATCACTATTGCTTCATTCTTTATAATACCTTTTAGCAAAATGTAGTTTCCTTCCTTATCTGTTTCAATTACATTATTTTCACTTTTACTTTATCTAAGATCAGGATTACTACCTCTGATTTTTTTTTTTAAATTCAGCTGAAACAACAGATTCTGATCTGACCCCTTACCTTTACTCTGTGTGTGTCTCTCTGCTTCAAGTGTGTTCCTTGTAAATAACATTTTGTAGGATTATGATTTTTGATCCACTTTCCTATTGGCTTCTGTTTTATGGAAGAGTTCACCCATTCACATTCACAACTCTTATTAACTGTCTAGTTCCCTCCACCCTATTTTTCCTCCTGTTTGTCCTCTCTCTCCTTTTACCCTTTCTCTTCTCACCAGTGTTTTGCTTCTGCCTACCACCTCCCCTGATCTGCCCTCCCTTCTCTGTCAATCCCTATGACCCCCTTTTTGATCTCCTCCCATCTTATTTCCCCAGCTAAGACAGATTTCTATAATCAGTTGATTGTGTATATTATTCCCTCTTTGATCCAATACTGATGAAAGTGAGGTTCAAGTGATGCTAGTCACCTCCTTCTCCATATTAATGGGTCTTTTGCACCTCTTCATGTGAAATAATTTACACCATTCTACATCTCTCTTCCTTCTGTACCCATTTTCCCTCTCTTTCTCATTCCTTAATTTTTAAATGTTACTATAATTCGCCTCATACACATACCTTCTATGTATATTCTTTCTAGCTGTATTATTCATGATATAATTTTTAAGAATTACAAATATCACTTTCCTGTGTAGGGATGTAAAAAGCTTAGCTCTATTGAACCCTTTATATTTTCTTGTCCCCTTTTCCTTGTTTATTCTTCTCTGGGTCTTGAAAGTAGAGGCCAAATTTTTGTCTTACTTCTGGTCTTATCTTTATGAAACCTTGAAATCCTTTTATTTTGTTGTATGGCCATTTTCCCCTTTATATACTATGCTTAATTTAGCTGTTCATGTGATTCTTGGTTGTAGTCCTAGCTCCTTTGCCTTCTGGATTATCATGTTCCATGATGTCCAATCCTTTAATGTTACAGTTGCCAAATCCTGATTGTGACTGCCCTATATTTGAATTATTTTCTTCTGGCCACTTGTAGTATTTTTTCTTGGCCTGACAGTTCTGAAATTTGACTACAATAATGTTCCTTGAAGTTTTTTTGTTTTGGGTCTCTTTCCTGAGGTGATCACTGGATTCTTTCATGTCTATTTTGCCCTCTGGTCCCAGTACATCAGGACAGTTTTCCTTGGTAATGCCTTGAAACATGGTGTCCAGGTCCTTCTTATGAGTATGGCTTTCGTGTTGTCCAATGATTCTGATATTGTCTCTGCTATTGTATATAGTAACAGCCATATGGTTTTAAGAACTTTGAATGTACAAATCATTATGACTATCATAAATATCCCAAATCATTTATTTTTATCTTTATTAAAGAAAATCAGATTCAATGTTGGCCTAGATGAGACATAGATAGATACACAAATATAAGTTTACGTATCTATATGTATGTGTATATATGTGTGTATAGACATAAATAGATCTAAGTCTATATACACATACTATATACACACATATGTTTATGTGGTACATACACATATATGCATATTCATTTAGATCTACATATGTATAAACCTAAATACAGATATGTGTGTGTGCCTCTGTGTGCATATGTGTGTATCTTTGTGATACATTTTCTCTTTCTTTTAGGCTTTTACCTTGTTCTTTTGTTTTCTTATGATTTGGTTTTCCGCCCTTTAAAAGAAAATAAAGAGAACTTAAGAGTTATTGACTTATTTATGTTTTCTCTAAAACTCAAAAACATTTTAGGCTTATCAATTCTATAGTCATTTTGGTTTCTAATTAAATTCTCATTTAATGTTTTTTTCCTGTTTTGTGCAAATTATGGGATTATTTTCTGATTTTTTAATTTTACAATTTTAAATAACTAATTTAATTTAATTTTAATTTAATTAATTTTTTTTTAAAGTTACATTATAATTGAGTACCCAATCAATGAAACTTCTCCTTTTTTTGCTTTTGTTAACATGTGTTCACACACACAAACACCAACATATATGTATATATATTTTTTTCTCTTAGCATTACCTTTCATATAATTATTAATTGCTTCTATTATTTCTTCTTTGAAACATTCATTATTCAGGATATCATTATATCTTTCAGTCTACATCTTGTGCTGGGCTAATTATTTTTATAGCATTATATCATATATATGAATTTTCTATTTGTTATTCCTACTTTTTTCATTATTATTTTTTATTTTCAATTTATGGAACAAAACAAGCATTTCCATAACACAGGACAATAGAAGAGATTATTATACATGAAACTGCAAATCTACTATGCACAACTTCTTATTCCTTTGAAATAAACAATGAAATAATCATGTAAATTTCTTTTTTATCTTCCATCCCTTCTTCCCTAGAGATGGCTACCATTAGACACAAATAGGTTTATGTGTGTGTATACATATACATATATATACACACTTATATATGTAAAAATATTCTATACATACTTCTATTCATAAGTTCTTTCTCCAGATGCAGACAGTATCTTCCTTCATATGTGTTCTATAGTTAATTTAGGTTTTTATGATAGTCAAAATGATTTGTTCATTCAGTCGTTAAAACCATACTGCTTTTACTGTATACAATATTATTTTGCTTCTGCTCATTTAGCTCTTCATTATTTCATGAAAGTCTTTCCATGTTTCTTCTAAAATCATTGAGCCCATCATTTCTTATAGCACTGTAATATTTCATCATAATCATACACCACAAATTGTTCAGCCATTTCCCAATTGATGGGCATTCCTGCAATTTCCAATTCTTTGCTACCATAAAGAGAACTACTATAAACATATATGGACTCTTTTCCTTTTCTCCTAATTATATTCAAAAATAGACCAACTCATGGCATTATTGAGTGAAAGCATAGAGGTAGATTAATAACTCTTTGGACATAATTCCAGATTGCTCTCTAAAATGGTTGTATCAGTTCACAATTCCATCAACAATGAATGTGTCTCATTTTTTCTACATCACTTCCCATATTTCTTACTTTCCTCTTCTACCATTTTAGCCAAATGGCAGGTATAAAATGATATCTAAAGGTGGTTTTAATTTGTATTTCTCTAATAAATAATAATCCATTTTGATGTTATGGTAAATGCTGTAACATTGGTTTATACTCAATTTCTGCCATACTACTTTCCAGTGTTTTAAATTGTTACCAAATAATGAATTTTATTCCAAAATATTAAGTCTTAATATTGGTCAAATAAAAGTCAAATATTCCTACTTTTTTACAACTATAATTTCCCTTTATGCTAACACATAATATTATTGCTCAGTCGTCTCAGTTGTGCCTGATTCTTTGTGACCCCATTTGGAATTTACTTGGCAAAGGTACTGGAGCAGTTTGCCATGTCCTAATCTAGCTCATATTACAGATGAAAAACTGAGATAAACATGGTTAAATGACTTGCCCAAGTCACACAGCTAGTAAGTGTCTGAGACTGGATTTAAGCTCAGGTCTTTCTGACCCCAGGGTCAACAGTCTATCCACTGAACCACCTAGCTGGTCATATTGAAATATAGCCCTTTTTTTGGTAGCCAAAAATCAGAATATAACCGTGCATGGCTTTTAGACATAGTTATTTTTTCTCATCTGTTTTTTAAAGGCAAAGTTCAATTTTAGGGGAGGTGGGGGAATAGAGTAAGGATATGCCTAGAAATAACTGATTTTTTTCTTACAAAGAATTAGTGAAAATCAATGTATCAACTACTGTTTTCCTCATTCTTGGGTCAAGTTCCCCTGTGGAATATTATGCTCAATTAAGGTTATCTTTATATTCCATCCCCTCTTTATCTCTTTTTAATAAGTTATGTCCCTCCAGAGTCATAGACAAGCATTTAATCACATTTCACCAAATTTAGAGATATTTATGAGGTTATTTGTCCCCTTCTTTTAGGATCTTTAGTTCATTTTATATATTATCCATTTGTTGTTGTTCATTTGTTTCAGTTGTATCCAACTCATTTGCCATTTCTTTCTCTAATTCATTTTACAGATGAGGAACTGAGGCAAACAGGGTAAAATGACTTCCCCAGAGTCACACAATGAGTAAGTGTATGAGGCCAGATTTCAACTCTGAAAGAGTTCCTGACTTCAGGTCTGACACTGTCTACTACACCATTTAGTTGCCAAAAATACTATCCTTATGGCTTATTGTTTAGTTGTCTCAACTTTATCCGATTTCCATGATCCCTCTTGGCATTTTCTTAGTAAAGATACTGGAAGAGTTTGTCATTTCTTTCTCCAGGTCATTTTATAGATGAAAAACTGAGGACAACAGAGTTAAGTGACACCCAAGGATCACAATCTACTCAGTGTCTGAGGCTGAATTTGAACTTAGGTCTTCCTGATGCAAGGCTTGACACTCTGTTCACCATACCACCAACTGCTCATACTCTTTTTCCATACTTTTTTTTCTTAATAAATATCTACTTAATTCACCTATTTCTCCAGATTATACTCTCCCAGAATTCCAAACTTCATATTCTATTTGCTGTTTCTGTTTCTGCATTCTTGATCTCCATGTTATTAACTCTGATTTGTTGGCTTCTTCCTGATTTCTGTTCTCTCCCTTAATTTTGGTGTAGGCTTTCATGACCTCAGATTTGTACATTAATTCCAAATAACTCAGCTAGAGGGGTTTATGCCTCATTTCCTTACAGGCTTGGACAAATGCTGTCTGTCAACACTGTATACTATCAAAGAGGTAGTTTTCAGGAAAATTATATTTAAGAGCCTTAATCCATTTATTTATAAGAAGAATTTTCCAAAATCTATCCCGGAAGTTGAATATTACAATTTGAGGGGCTGTTGCTTTCATTAGAATGAATTGTATCCACCCAAAGTCTTGCGTGTGTGTATGTGCATAAAGCTCTTAGTTGCTGTTTGCCATTTCCATGCAATGAGGAAACACTACATACCCTTTTAACAGAGTGATGAGAAGCATAATTTAATGGTGATCTGGTGCACTATAGGATTGATTGTAGCTTTGGATAAGGGTTATAATGTACCCAGTTTATAAGATCAGCAAATTTCAGAAAAGAATAAGGGAGATATTCACAAATAAATTCAGCTACTTTTGAAAAACAAACAAACAAACAAAAACAAGGAGAAATGTCCTTTCTTCCCAGCTGGTAAAAGACAAAAAATAAAGAAGAACATTACTTCAAAGAGCACTGACAGACATGAAGATAAGTTCTAAGACCTTACCCCATTTGTCACTCCAAAGGGTAATATCCTTTAAACAACTCTAATCCTATCCTAAACCTATACTATAAGATGGTAAAGATACACTCATTAACACAATGTAAAACCCACATTTCTGGAGTAGAAGCTGATATTTTATGTCCCAATGCTGATATCCAGGAGCTTTTTTGTTATGCCAAGTAAGCAAACAAGAGTTTTAAGAAGCCTCGTGTGTATGACATTATCTAGTCTTCCTCGACTCCTTCAACAAACTGTCAATCAGTAGTCAGTCAAATAGCCACAATATAACCAATTAAAACCATCACTTTCTGACCTAACTCTGACTGACAGTTCAGCAAGCCGTGGTATTGTTGGAAAACGTAGAATGGCTTTCCCACTCAACAATTTTATGAGTTCCATAAAAATTTAGGGTCGGTTGAGTGGGTTGAAAATTTAATAGAACATCTCTGTTTTGAATCAGATAGCATGGTGGGAGATTTGGACAGAGAATTTATCTCACTCATATAAGAGAGGGTGTAAAAACCCACTGAGCCTTTTCAATATGCTTTTTCATCATCTTATTCAATCCCTGACTGTGAATTCAGAAATGATGAGATGGTTGTGATGGTCTCATACTACTGAAGAGCATAAAGGTTTTCTCAGTTTGTTTTACTCTAGAATATGCAGGCCTCAACCTCTCCAACTTTTAGACAGCTGGAGGGCCTGGAAGATACCTCTGAGAGATAGTATAAATAAATTTGTCTCAGTGAGTCCTAAAATACATGGGCAGTAGATGTTTGGTGAAAAGATCTACACCTAAGTCACAAAGAACTATGTATAGTAGGAATAAACTCAAAATTAATTTTAAAGAGAGTCCAACTTAGAATAACAACAATAATCAGAAAATTGTATGGGTACTTGACATATTAATTACATACTTATTTACCTAATTTTATATTATTAATTGACCCAAGCCTTTTAGAATAATAACTGACAGTTACCACCCACAATGCCAGCAATAGGCAAGTTATTAAGCCCTATTTGGCAACTAATTCATCTATACTAGACAATTAGGATCTATCTATCTATCTATCTATCTATCTATCTATCTATCTATCTGTTTTTCTCTCTGTCTGTACATCTATAAAATCCTCAGATAGGCTGCACCTAAAGTTTAGGCAGGCAGCATTCATTACTCAGTCTGCATGTTATCTAAGGTTTAAGGCAAGATTTCCTAAATTTTCCTGTGTCATAGGCACCTTTGAAGTCTGCTAAAACCTATAGACCCCTTCTCAAAATAATATTTTTAAACCTGTGAAATATTACATTTCAATTAGAAGTTGGTGAAAATAAAATTGTATTTTTCCAGTCTAAAGTCAAAGACCCCTTGAATTCTATTGGCAGGCCCCAGGTTGAGAGACTTGAAGAATCTGACTCAATTTCTGCTTAAAAAAGACAGAATAAGAAAACTAAGCATATCATTGCACAGCAGAGGAGCACTGAAAACTATCTTTCAGGCAAAATTGTATAAAGTCTAGGAAAACACAGTTATTTCATAATGTTCCCAGACTTTGGATATCAATACCATAAACAGTCACTACTGATATCCTTTCTCATGCATCTTTATGCACCATCAAATTCTGGTCCAAGCTATTTTGTAAAGAAATCATTAGAAAGTGATGATAGAATTTTGTCCATGTGCCTGGAAAAAAAATTGCCTGGCACTATAGCTGTTGGCAGTGAATTACAACACAGATTCCCAAACATTCTGCTTATAGAAGGTCTCCCTAAAACATTTAACAATGACAAATTGTTCCCAACTTGGCAAATAAATATGACGATTGTGGACAATTTGATGGATAGAGTCTCTGAAGATCTGATGATCTATTGATAGCTATTGCTGAAAATGCCCTTAATAGACTAAAAGGAATAGACCATTTCATAGCAAATATACGTCTTAAAAGGGGGGGATAGAGTTTTTAAAAAAAAAAAAAACCTAAATTTTATAAAGAGGAAATCTGTCCAACAAAGCCTTCTGATTGTGTAGACCTCTATTGAGCTCTCAGCAGGAGCTTCGAAAAGATAAACATTTGGATACGGAAGATGTGGAGGGGATAGGATGGGGAATAGGAACATGATTTAACTAGACCAGATTGGGGTTCATAGGAAAGTGGAAATAGGTCTAAAAAGGCAAAAGATACAAAACAGTAATTAAAAGAATGTGCAGATGCCATGGATCCAGAGAGGCGCAACATTTCAAAGCAATTTTACAGAGGTCCAAGTTAGGAGACCAAATAATAAGGGGTCAGTGCCCAGGGCTGAACTTCTGGGTAACACTGGACAGGGTCTCAGACCGAAGAATCTGGGCAACAAAAGGTAAGCAGTATATCCTGACAATGAGCCTACTCATTGGCTTATCATTGGAAGGACAGGTCAGGGTACCGCAGCGTTAAATGCATACCTTTAGGATTTTAGATGCTATGCTGTCTTGTGTAAATGTTTGGGGGTCTTTTTGGTCAATGTTACCTTTAAACATATTAGTTTCTGTTTTTAACTCTCTTGACATTGTGGGTTTTCATTTTTGCTTCATCTAATAGTATGATTGAAAATTCTACTCTTTTTAAAAAAATCATCTGGCACATATTGAACTTTAATCCATCTTCTCATTATTATCACATATCAGTTTTTACTCTTTCAGATGTGTTCCTTGATTGCAACAAATGACTGTATTTTATTTCTTATCCATTTGGTCATGCTACTTATCGACTTTTTAAAATCCACTTTAATTTAAGGTTATGGTTGCACGTAGTTTTCTCCATTTATTTCTTTTGTGTCAATTTTTTATCCCCCCTCCACTTTTAAATTCAACATGCTGTCCCCATAATTAGTTTTCCTTATACTCCTTTGCTGGATCATCAAATAAGTCTTGTCCACTAACTGTGACTATTTCCTAAAGTTCTTCCTTGGGCCTTCCTTTCTTCTTTCTCACTATGTGTTATCACTGTCTATCTCTGTCATCTCTCTGTGTCTCTGTCTTCTAAGCCTAAATTATTCTCTCTTTCTTCCTTCTCTCTCTTTCTCTCTTTCTTTCTCTCTCTCTCTCTCCATCTTATCACATAAATTACTATGGGATCAGTTACCATCTCTATATTTATGACTCCTAGATCTGTAGGTCCAGTTTTAACTTTACTCCTGAACTTCCATACCACATTACCAAATTACCAGATAGCTATAAAGCATTTCCAACTAGATATCTCATAAATATCTCAATTACAATATATATAATATATATAGATTTGTGTGTGCATGTGTGTGTGTAAATAGAACTGTTCTGTTGTTTTATAGATAACTCATAGGAAGTGACAAAGTTTCTTAAGTGATCCAAACACATTTCTTGTGCAACATCACTCTAGTCATTCTAATAGCTTTCAAGAATCTCTATATTGATCAAAGAATTTTTAAACCACATTTAGCCAATCAAATAAGCCAATGCTAGAGGTGAACTATCTGAGAGATTAAGGGAATTAGGGAATAGTATCATGTCACTTACTTTGAGAATGGGTGGGATAATTGGTTGATTTACTGGGTCAACACCTTCCTATTACATATGAATATAAGTTCCCACAACTGTGGTTTCTGGTCATCTTTTGAACCTATAAATTCCCTCATCTGAGATGGGACATAATCCTGGGAAGCGTATCTCACACTTAAGAAAATATTTTACTGCTGTGCACAATTATTCCAAATAAAATATTAAAAGATCCCCTCTCTCTATATATAGATATACATACATATGTATATATGTGTATATGTGTGTATATGTATATATTTATATGCAGATATACACATACACAGAGAATATAGAAATATAGAAATAAATAGATACATATATTTTCTTTCTCCTTGTATCAACAATGCAGTATTCACAATGCTTACAGTAACTATAAGTATGCTGATATGGTTATTAATCACAAAATGTAACAGGCCCTCTACATGAGAAATATAGCTAGAACATTTATTTAAATACCAGAAAACTGAGTACCAAAACCAGAAAGTCAAAGCCAACACAGTAGTTATGAAGTTGGCACATGTAGTTAAAGTAGTAAACACATACATTCTCAAGCCTTCAAAACAGGACAGGCTACCTCAGGCAAAGATCCTCCTCTCCTCACTCACAACAACTGCTCAGTGTCCAGATAGCTTGCTCCCAGCAGCTCCAGCCCCCCCACAGTTTCCATCCCTGCCAATCCTCAGCAGGAGTTCTTAGCAGAGATTCTGGTTGGCTCAAAAAAAAAAAAAAAGAGTTCACACCACCACCCCAGCCACTGTCCCTGCCGCTGCTTCCAGTCACCACGGCATGGATGTTAGCTTGGTTCCGGCTTTTTCTTGCTCAACCCCTTCCTGTTACATCAGCAAGTTCAAGGGGAATGGAAGATCTTCAAATCCCAGTATTGTTATACTCTTCCACCTCAGTTCCATTAAACAAAGATTCTTTAATGGAACCCTTTCATTTCCCCTTCTAGAGCTATACTGACCACTGCCTATTGATCTCCATGCTAGTCCATTTTATTATTTTTACCCAAATTTTTTATGGGTTCCCACATTTGTTGAGAAAATAACGAAATTAGTACTTCTTTTCTATATATCTCTAGGCTAGGTAAAGGGATATCTTCAGCTTACCTTTTATTCTTGTCACATTCTCCCTAGTAGAGAAATTCCTTACTGTATTATCCTTCAAACAAATGACATTGATGTACACAGAGGGGAGTGTGGAATTTAGTTCATTGGATAGTCATTCAGTTCTTTCTGCTTTTATTTTCTAATATCTGTACAATCTTTTTAATTCTTTAACTCTGAAATCCTGTTTGTACCTTCTTGATTGTTCCCTTTCACCTTTTGACTCTGCTTCTTTTATTTCAGGAATGGCTAAAGAACATAAAAATTCATGTCATGCTGTGTGTGTGTGCACACGTGCATGCATGTGTGTGTGTACACTTATTTATCTTATAGCTCAATCATTTATTAGCATTTATTAAGTACCTACTGTGTACTGGATACTGTATTCAGAACGATGAAGGATAAAACAATCCCTAGTTAAAAGGAATTTATAGTCTGATGAATAAAACAACAATATAAAATTTACACGACATAAATATCAAGTGAGAAGATATAAATATATACAAATTAGTTCAACTCAAGGTAGTTTGGGAGAACAGGAGCAGTGGGGCAATCAGGAAATGCTTCCTAGAGAAGATGGTACTTGAATACATCATAAAGAAAGAGAAGGAGTTTATGAGTAAGTAGTAAAGAGGAAAAGTGTTCCAGGCATGTGAACAGCATGCCATAGCGAGAGACAGGAGATGGAATGCTACCTATGAAGAAAAAGGGAGAAAAATGTCCAATGAGGCTAGTAAAATGCCATATTTCCATATTTAAAAATAATGCTGCTATTTTGCCTTCTTTGAAGTTAGATTCACACCTGGCCTTTCTTAAAATTTTTGTCCTTCAGTCATCCCTTGTATTACTACTAGCTGGTATCTGACTACTCTTCTCACTCTTTGGTACTTACCCCCATTCCACTACAACAGCACTTCCTTTTTCTTCTGCACAGACTCCTGAAGTAGATATCCTCAAACTGTAGGACCTTCACTGGTTCCCTGACATAATTAAAATCCTTGGGGAAAGGGTTGGTCCCCATTAGAATTTTCATCTTCTTTCCCATTGATATGGAAGCATTTTCCATTCTAACTGCCTCTGCACTATCTTTTTTTTTTTTTTCTAACTATACGTTCTTTCCTTTTCTTTTGTGTGACTGGGGAGAATCAGAGTTTTCTGTCTCTTTGGGACTAGATGTAGGTTTTATTTAGACTGAGTCTTGAGTCATGATGGTATGTGTGCAAGCACCAGGCAGGGATGCCTCAGTCAGAATGTGAAAAAGGAGACTTTGAAATCAGTTGTACTGTCTGCTCCAGTCACCTAGGGTAGGGGAGATGGAGTACTTAGTATTTAAGTTCCAAGATGTTATACCATAAGGCATTTATCTTATGCAATGTTCCTTTCATCTTATGTTGTGGAATCAGTTTGAATTACTCCAGATTTGGTGTATATTCCTTTACTCTTGGCTTATTAGGTTAAAGTAGAGTGTTACACAACAAAAACTCCTCTGTGATTTTGCTAACTGTATGACTCTACAATGTATTTCTAATGATCATATTTTACCTGCTGTTTCCTCCAAACAGGCCTGAGATCAATAGTAATGAGTAGTCCCAGTTGGGTGGCATGTTAATGGCAAAAAGTTTGAATCACAAATGATAAATCTTGGCCCTACAAAAGGTTCACTTGTATATTTCACCAATAATCTTCTCAACACTGGGAATGAATGGGCATTATTAGAGAACAACTTCACTATTCATACCCTGTGCCACAAAATAAATGTCATTATGCTCACAGTAGAAGAGGGTGGTTGCTGTATTAGCACAATGCTTACTAAAGACATTATTATCCTCAATGCCCTGAACAAATATCTTGAATATTTGTGCCAGAAATTGATTTTTTTTCCTACTTAGAGACCTTGAATACTTGTAATAATGCTAGATACTTTGATCCCCACATGGCCCATAGGGTATTTAATATGCTTGCAAACCAAATATCTACGTGTCCCAGATACACACTCAGAACCACCCACAACTCCTAAACAAAAATATAGGACACAGAGCTTAAATCAACAAACAAATTCTGATGCCTTTAAAGAGAAAGCATTATTGGCTGTTAGCTTGTTTTTATATTTATGAATTTTTATGGTAGTTTTTCTTTGGGTGGGGGAGACCACAAAAAATAATTCAAAAGCTTATGTTCTATATTCTTGGCTAAAAGGTCATCCTGTTGTTATATATAATATTGTTGTACTTTTGTGCAACCTCTGCATATCTGCCAAAAAAAAAAAATCCACAATAAATTGTATGGCAAAACCCTGTCTGCCAAATTTAGCATGGCTTCAATATAGGGCCTATAGGGACAATCACTGTTACTTTGTTGAATGTAGTATGCCTCTAAAGTCATGCTTAGCAGTTTGAAAATAGAAGCCGTCTGAAAGTAACAGGTTACCTAGCATCATAGGCTTAGAATCAGGAACATCAGTGTTCAGATCCTGCCTCTGACATTTCTTAGCTGCATTGTTGTTCTGTAGGTTTTTTTCAGTGGTGTCCAACACTTCATGATCCCTTTTGGGATTTTGCTGGCAAAGTTCCTGGAGTGGTTTGCCATTTCCTTCCCCAGCTCATTTTACAGATGAAGAAACTGAGGCAAACAGAGTTAAGTGACTTGCCCAGGTGTCTAAGACCATATTTAAACTGAGACAGATGACTCTAGACCTGGCACTCTATCCACTGGACCACCTAACTGTCCCCTGCTAACTGTGTGAGATAGGGAAGTAAGACTTCTCAGTATCAGTGTACTCATATCTTAACATAGAGATGATACTTATAGTTCCTACCTCTAAAGACCATTGTGAGAAACAAATAATATAATGTATGTAATATACTTTGCTTGATCTAAAGCTCTACATAAATGGCAATTAATATTGTCCTAATTTTATAATACTATCATATCATTATTCTATAATGTTATCAATTTCAACAAACATTTGTTAAGCAGGAACCATGTGTAAGGCACTGTATAATGGATGTGCAAATTATATACACATACACATACATATATGTATATGTACATATACATATACACACTTGTGTATCTGTATAATAGATCATGTTCTCAAGGAACTTATAATTGGGGGAAAAGGGTAAGTATGGAAATAAATAAGATTCTAGGGAAAGTTGGGGCAAAGGAAAGGACCAGAAAAGTGCTATGGAAAAACAGGAGAAGAGAGTGATTTTTATAACATAAGTAGTATGTTATAAAATAATTTACAACCAATTATTATGCACTCGTTTAGAAGTAGGGGACCTAGGTTCAAATGCTACCTCTGATATTCATTACCTGTGTTGCCCTGGACAAGGCAGAGCCTCTTTGGGAGGCCTGGTGATCTTCCTGGGCCTCAGGACAGGACTTTATCTGTCAAATGAGGGTATTGGACCAGGTGGTCTTTAAGTCCCTTTTAACTCTAGATCTGTGATCCTTCTAAGTTAATTGGCTTTTTTATATGCACTTTCCCAAGGTATATTTGATAATTACCAGTAATCTTTCATTAAAGATCACTCAGTTGTTCAGTTGTTTTGTTGCTGTTGTTACTCTTGATGTTGTTCATTCATTTCAGTCGTGTCCAACTCTTCATTACACCATTTGGGCTTT
Organism: Pseudochirops corinnae; assembly: GCA_028646515.1. Classification (NCBI taxonomy): domain Eukaryota; kingdom Metazoa; phylum Chordata; class Mammalia; order Diprotodontia; family Pseudocheiridae; genus Pseudochirops; species Pseudochirops corinnae. The sequence continues at coordinate 476,427,341 of CM053585.1, forward strand.
TCTTGGCAAACATACTGGAATGGTTTGCTATTTCTTTCTCCAGCTCATTTTACAGATGAGGAAAATGAGGAAGTGACTTGTCCAGGGTCACACAGCTAATAAGTGTCTGAGACTAGATTTGAACTGAGGAAGATAAGTCTTCTTAGTTCCATGTCCAGTGCTCTATCCATTGTACTACCTAGCTACCTCAATTATAGATCAGTATACCAAATCTTTCCTTTATGAAATGCCTTTTTAGGCAATCTATGTCAATTATATCCACGTCAAAATTAAAATGCTACATCATAAGACTCTTCTCATCCATTTCACCTCTATATGTGAAGAATATATAATATTGAATAACTATTAATTTGACCCTAGATAGCTGGAACTACTGCAAACTGGAATAATTTTAACTAGTATTCATGCTAGAATAACACCAGAAAGGAGATTTCACTTGCTATTCAATACAGAATCATATATAATCTCAACAATCTTTTTATGTATATTGATATAAAAAAGTTAATGCAAAGTTATTTTAGATTGTGAGGAGGCAGTTGAAGTGTCATAGAAATAACACTGAGCTCAGAATCAGAAGTTCTGATTTGAATCGTGACTGCTAATTGCTGGCACTTTGACTTTTGCTAACAAAATGTTTTGGGCCTCATTTCCTTGTCTCTTAAAAAGGTGTTGAGCTAGATAGATCTCTAATATCTCTTCTACATTCATGATTCTATGAGCCTATAATTAAAATATATTAAGATCTGAGAAGTTCTTTTGCATAAGCATCCAAAATATCAGAAATGTTCATATTAAAAGTCATCATAACATCATTCTGTTTTGATCATTATAACAAAATTTAAATATTTCTTTGCTTTATACATCTAGTAAAAACTTTTGGCCAAAACCAACATGATTCTGAATTAATATATAAAAGATTAGTAGGGACAGATGGAGGGGTGATGGGGGCAGGAATAGGGTCAAAGCTTGAACCTAGAGACATTTATTGACCTATTTCTGTACTGATTGTAGTTATAATGGCTCAGAGTCAGAATTAACAGTCCCTTGACACACAACACATAGATATCTTAGTTTCCGTTTTAAAGGAAATGCCTTTAGCAACTGTTGTTTGACATCCTTCATTTTCCATGTCCTCTTTCTTTCTCCATAAGACAAGTTCCACATGAAAGGATTGTTGGATTTTAATTACATAAAATTCAGTGTAAAAGTTGGATAACATTATAATTTCTAGACTAATCCATCCATGACTTTTGAATGGCTGCCTAATTAAAATAAGAAATTAAAGCACCACAAGAGACAATGCTGTGTAGTGAAGAGGGAGTCAGCCTGGAAACTAAGGAAGACCTGAGGTCAAGTCCTTCCTCTGACATACACTTGCTATGTGACTCTCAGTCTCCCAGAACTCTAGACAAGTATCTAAGACTCTAAGTTGTCTTTGTACTAGTAGATGGAGTTTTATCCCAGACATTCCTTACACTAATGAAATCGCAGATCAGTCCATATCCCTAATTATAACTGTGTAAATTATACAGTATAAAAAAATAGGTAAACCAAGCTTACATAGAAGAATAGCAAAGAACTATTTGACTTTTTATTATCCATGGAAATAGACTAAGAGTCCTTGTGGCATACTGGATACATGACTGAGGAATATAACTCATTTCAATTTCATACAAATTATCTAAAAATAATATGTAAAAAAAATTATGTAACAAAAACTAGAGATCTAAGTTTTTAAAGCAATATTTGAATTAGAAAGGATATGTTAGGGAGGACCTCAGATGGACAACTCTTACAAGGCAGCTTCCTGAATAGAAGGAAGTGACTAGCTCCCACATATGAATTCCAACAAAATCTTGAAGGGCACTCTACACTAAACAATGCTGAAGAAATTCAATGAGAAACCATAATAAGATAGCAAATGGCTTCTATGTCAGAACTAGGCAAAAAGTTAGACAGAAGCTCCAAAGCAGTAGAAAATGGGGCTCCTACAGCAAAGAAGGTGGTAGCAGGATGAAAGGCAGTACCTGTGCATCTTATATGGCTCTGTGTCGAGACACAACAATAATGGAGGGGTCTCCTAAGAAAGGCCTAGGGAGTAGCAGCAGGAGTGAAATATAATAACCAGTGCCAATATGGAGCCATAGCAGTCAGACCTGGAGAGCTCTGATCCAGTGGTGTTCAGGTTTATAACTCTCTGTCCACAGATGCCAGAGTGGATCCAAAAGATCCAGGACTCTAAGTCTCCAAGTTGCAGTGGGATCTAACCCCTAAAAGTAGAGATCAAAACCTAGGTGAGCTAGGGCAGGGCTAAGTAGGGTTGACCACCCTACTCCAAAACCCAGGAGAGTCTGAGAACCTGGCTCTGACATGAAGTCCTAATTGGGTAACAAAAGCTGCAGAGATGAGAAAATCACAGGAAACACCAACCAGAATAAAAAAGAAACTGCAAATCTAGAGTTCCCCCAAAAGGAAAGAATAATACTACAACAACAAGCAGAGACTCAAAGGAATAAAACAATGTATTTTCCATAAGAAATAGAAGAATGAACACATAAAATAAGAGATACAGACAGGTCTGGAAGAAAGAAGTGGAAATAGAAATAGCTTAAAAGAGAAAGTGGTAACTCTTTCTCAAGAAATAGGATCCTTGAAAATTCACTTGTCCAAATAAAGAAATTTAGTCAAGTAAGCCAATATGATTTGAACATGCTCCAGACCATGCTTATATCTCCCAACCCCCGGTCTGAAAAAGTGTATCCCTGAAGACAGGGAGGAGTGCAATTGCAGATTATTGCTTTTTGTTATCAAACACGTTTCTGATGCACTATTCAAATGAACTTAGTCTACATAAAAGTAAAACCAAAAGAAAAGGATTAAAAACTATCATTTTTGTTTTACTTAAGAGGAAAATTGGCTTTTATAGAGAATTCTCGGCCTACATAGAGCTCTCTCCAGAAAGGATTTGTGACTGTCATAAATGAAATTGTCATAAATGAAAACTCTACCATGGTTCCATCAGCACATAAGGCTCTCCAACTAGTTTCTAGATGAAATTTAAAAGTATCCCTTTTAATTTAAACACAGAACAATTTCTCTAAAGTTCCCTAAGTCATAGACAATCCCCACAGAAGTCTAGGTAAATATTCTCTGAATTGTTATTACATGGGAAACCTAAAATCTTCCAACCATGAAACTCTGCTACTACCAGAACAATTCAAATAGAATTTGAGTCTCAGCTAGTGGAACAAATGGGCTCAGATGGAGAAAATGAATGAATGAATGAAACATTTATTAAGTGTGTATTATATGTAAGTCTCAGTCAGTGGTAAGCGCTGGAGATACAAATGCAATGACAACAACAAAATTTAACATTTGAAAATGCACACTTCTGTAGAGGGACAGGGAGGGACAGGGTAGAGAGTGGAATGGGGGGGTGGGATAGGAAGAAGGGACATGTAATCAGTCTCTCACAATATACCCACTGTGGAGAGGTTCTGCGTAATTACATGTGTTCAGCCTGTATTTGATTGCTTGTCCTTCCAGTGGGGGTGGGTGATGAGGGAGGAAGAGAAAGAAT
>CM053585.1:476431420-476459654 GCA_028646515.1 Pseudochirops corinnae
ATATATATGCAATTATTATTATTATTATTGACTACATCCAACTGGAACTTGAGATACACAGGCACTGTGGTTGGGAGATCCATCCTGCCCTACCGAAAAGTGACATAGGAGAGAATAGACTGGGGGCAGGGGGACACACTGGGATGGCTGTTTTGGGGTGGTGCATGGGGGAAAGAGGGGGAGAAAATATGTAACTCACAATCTTGTGGTAATGAATGATGTAAACTATAATAAAATCAAAAAAAAAAGACTTCTCCTTGAGTATTTAATGAAAACTAAGAAAATCATGTCTCACTGTGGCTTAGAGTGGAGAGCTCTGACCTTCATATTTAGATGATTGAATTAAGGATTTCTTCAATTAAGAAGAAAGAGGAATTTTTGATTGAAGAGATAAAGACAGTGCGACCTAGGGGTGGAGGATATGGACCTTTGTACCTTGTGTCAATTGAGGATGCTTGCCTCCTTAAGGATGATTGAATTAAGGAATTACTAAATGATTGTGTTACTAACTGAATGCTATCTTTTGCTTAAAATTATGTGACCACTTTGGTGAAAGCTATGTGGCCACTTTAGTGATAAATTGTTGTTATAACATTGTGAATGCTGTACTTTCATTCCTGAGAATTTTTTGCCTTAATTTGTTAGTGAATTAATAGAGAGTTCACTATACCGTGTAATCAGAACCTTGAAAGCTGTTCCCAGCAGCAGTCCTCTGGAAAGCTGCTCATGCTTGGCTTTACATATACTTTAAAAGTATTTTAAAATTTATTTAATTAAGTATTTTCCAATTCCATGCAAATTAAAAAAAAATTTTAATTTTGAGTTACAATTCCTTTCCCTCTCCCACCCCTTGAGGAGGTAAATAATATAATAATGTGAAGTCATACAACACCACATTTCCGTATTAAATGTCTTGCAAAAGAAAACACACACAGAGAAGAAAAAATAAAAAGTAAGAAAAAAGTGTGTTACAATTTGCACTCAGAGTTTATCTTTACAGTATTGCTTTTACTATGTACCGTCTTCTTCTGCTCACTTCAGTTTGAATCACTTTATATAAATACTCCTTTTTTTCCCCTGAAATTGTCCTGATCATCATTTCTTATAGCACAGTATTATTCCATCACTGTCATATGTCACACCTTATTTGGCCATTCTGAAATTGATAGGCTTCCCCTCTATTTCTAATTCTTTGCCACCATCAAAAGAGCTCTTATAAATATTTTTGTACAGATAGATCCTTTTTTCCCTTTTCTTTGATTTCTTTGAGATATAAACCCAGAATGCATAGCTTTATATCCTTTTGAACATAGTTCCAAATTGTTCTCCAGAATGGTGGGATGAGTTCAAACTCTGCCACCATTGCCTTAGTGTACTAAGTGCTTCATATTCCTTCCAGTATTTGTTCTCTTTCTTTTCTGATAGACAATCTGATAGGTGTAAGCTGCTATCTCAGAGTTTTTAATTTGCATTTCCCTAATTTATACTGATTTAGAACAGTTTTTCTTGTGACTATTGATAGTTACTCCGCTTTCTTTTTCTGAAAACTTCCTATTCATATTCTTTATCATATTCTTATCAATCAGGGAATGGCTCTTTTTATATTTTCAAAAATTTTCAATTTTTTAATAAATTTGGTTCAGTCCCCTATATAAATGAAAAATGAGGCCTTTACCATATAAATTTGCTATGTTTCCTCCCACTTTCCTGTTTTCCTTCTAATTTTGGTTGCATTGGTTTTTTTTTTACAAATCTTTTTAATTTCATGTAATCAGAATTATCCATTTTACTTCCCTTAATTCTTTCTGTTGTTTGATCATAAACTGTTTCCTTATCAGTAGATACAATGGGTATGTTTTTTCTGTGTTCCCTTTAATTACTTATCATATTACTCTTTGTGTCTAAGTTATTTATCTACTTTGACCTTATCTTGGTATATCGTATGAGATTTTGAACTGTTAAAGGCTAATATCATCAATGAACATTGACTCAAAAACTTTAAATAAAGTGCTATTAAGAAGACTGTGGTGATTTAATGAATAAATCACTAATTATGGTCAAGGGGATTTGTACAAGAGATACAAGGGTGATTTAACACTAGAAAAACAGTCAGCATAATTAATTTTATTACAAATTACAACTTTCAAAATAATGAGATCATCTCAACAGATACAGAAAAAGCCTTTGACAAAGAATGTCACTTTTATGATAAAGGCTCTACAGGATATAGACATAGAGGAACCTTTATAAATATCATAAACAACATTTACTTAAAACAAACAAAAGCACCATATGCAATGGAGATACAATAAAACCTTTTCCAGTAAATGCAGGAATTATGGTTGCCCACTCTTCCTGCTACTATTTGATATAGTTCTAAAAATGTTAGCAGTAGCAATCAGAGAAAGGAATTAAAAGGATAAATACAGGTGAATTGTTTGCTGATGATATGGTACTTGAATTGAAAAACCTCAGGGAGTCAACAGAGATCCTAATTGGAACAACAGGTTAAGCAAAGATGCTTGCTACAAATAGAATCCTCAAAAATCAATAGCATTTCTAGGTAAAAATAACAAATAAACTAGAAGCCAAAGTGGGAAAGGATATCCCATTCCAAATAACTATAAAATGAACAAAGTATCTGGAGATCACCCTCCAAAAGTACACAGGACTTCTACAGATTCATTTACAAAGTCCTCTTTAAGAAATAAAGAACAGCCTACATAGCTGGAAGAATTATTAGTGCTCATGGTTAGGACATGCTATTGTAACAGAGCATAAAATACTAACAAAATTGTCTATACCTTTGTTGCCATATCAACCAAATTATCAAAGGGATACAATACAGTACTTGATAAAATAATAATAAAATAAATTTGGAAAATTAAAGGTCTTGAATATCAAGTCCCCCTTCATCCTTACTTATTTTCAGCATTTCCCTTGATATTCAACACATTAGGAATACAAAGATAAAAACAAAACAGATTGACAGTTGGAGAAGAAAATAGAATGACAATAACAGCAGGCATTAAGACCAAGTGAAGATTTGTTTTTTAAAGTAAGGATAACTCATACATTTATGTGAAGATGCACACAGTGTTATTTACCATTCTATAAGTTTCCAGTGACATGTCATAACTCTTCACCAAATGGTAATACAGTATATTCTCAGAGTATTCCCAGAATTTCTTGAATGATATTTAACATGTGACCTTTAAGGAGAGCCACTGAATTTTCTAATGATAATTAGTCTGATTATTTTTTTTTCCTTTTAGGTTTAAAGAGCATGTACTTATGCACTGAAGTTATTTAGGAGGTGCTACAATTCTCTCCAGTTTTGAGATATGCAAGAACAGCTCATTTTATATATACTAAAAAAAAGCCTGCTGTAGGATACTTTAAGGGGGGCTCGGGAGTTCTGTGATTTTACATTTAGAGCTGGGTTTGCATCTTTGTCCTTCCCATGTCTCCCAAAATGAGAAAAAAATAGAGATGGAAGATTATATCATTAATTTCCTGGAAGTTTATATAGAGGTACAATAGAAATATAAAAAAGGAAAATTATACCCCTTCCTGGTTGATTATGTATTATAGTAATATACTGATTAGTACTATGTATACAGTCATATACTGATTAGTACTATGTCACGGTGACCTGCTACCCTCTACTAGGTGAAACAAATCCTTCATCTTTGGGGTGGGAAACTGTCTAGAAAATTCTACTCATTGTAAAGGACTCATGTAGCTTGCAATTAAGGTAGTCTGTCATGGGAACAAGAATATCTGGCCATGCACTAAATGAGCATAAATTGTCATTCTGTCTGAGGAGGATTCATAACATTACTAGCATTAAAGCTGCTTAGGTCTTCTTTACACGAAGATCAAATTATAAAATGTAACTGCCTTGGAGAGACAACAAAATCTCCTCAGCCGTTTTTAGTTATAAGCCAATTTGCTTAAAAAGTCTTTTTGATATGACATTTCTTCCTTTCCTTCTTCCATTAAATTGTTTTCACTGAAATCTGCAAAGTAGGCTTTGAACATTGGTCTTCTCAAAACCAAATGAAAGCTAAAGAAAACCTCCCCCCCTCCCAAGCACACACATTAATCAGTTCTCGTAGAAACTCTAAAGAACATAACTACTCATGTATTAGAAATTTAACAGCTACCCAGCTTTCAAAATTAAATGTCAACCAGATAAATAAAAAGCGTAATTCAAGAGCTGAATTTGCATTATTCAATGTTGCAGAAATCTCTCAGAGTTTTTTTTCCAAGCCAACTTAACACACATACACAAATATACATATGTATGTACATACATACATGCATATATATGTGTGTGTATATATATCTATATATATGTTTATTTATTTATTTAATTAAAGACTTCAGTAGCTAAAAATCTAAACTCATCTAGACTGAGACTCTTAAAAGTCTAATTGAGCTGTCCATAATCCTTTTCCCTTCCTGTCTACCCCAATCAAATCAGATACTTTTAATGTTCATTTATCTAATAGAATGATTCAGTCTCTTAATCATGAATTTTCCATGTAGAAACCGTAATACTTTCAGGATTATGTATGTATAAATAAAAAATACTGGTAGGACATTATGCTCTTGACCAGAATTTAGAGGAACAAAAATAATTAAGAAAAACATAAAGAAACCTTTTAGATATGTTTTAGGATTTTATAAATATTAGAAAGAAAATGGATTCAGATCTTACTGAATTGTTTATTATAGCTTGGCAGAGTGAACAAGGGCACTTGATGTAAATATGGAAAATGCGTGTTTCCCTATGTTGAAAAACATGTGTGGCAATCTCATTCTGTGTTGGAATCCCCTCTTTCTCATTTATAATGTGAAGATTATAATATAGTACCTATATAATAATATAGTACCTTCCAATTTTTTATTTAAAGCAGGATCAAATGAGATAATAAAATGCTTTGCAAATATTTAAAGGTCATATAAAACTATATAACTGTTATGATAAAGTGTATTATTGTGTGTGTGTGTGTGTGTGTGTGTAGCAAGGCTGTCTTTCACATGTAGCATGGGAGTGTCATTGTGTGGGTCAAAGGGAGGCAGAATAGTTATCTCTACCCTCTTTTTCCTTCAGTCTTAGTGAAGGGAGATTTTATTTCCTGACAGGAAGGAAAATAAGGTTAGGTCAGAAGCTTGCCCCCACCACCCCCACCCCTTCAGGCAGGTATTTATATTTTAAAGTTTGAAAATCACCTTATAAGTATCATCTTACTTTATCTTCATAACTATTCTGGGAAATAGGTACTATTACTATCTCAACTGTATAGATGAGGAAACTGAGGCAGACAGAGATTAAGAAACTTCTCCAGAGTCATGTCATCATGTAGCATCTGATGTCATAAATGAATTATGGCCTTCTGACTCCAGGTGCAGTTCTCAATTAACTGTACCATTTAGTTGCCTATATAAGTTTAGTATAGTTGCTGCAGGAGAAATGATAAGTTAGAAAAATGTCATGAGTGGATATAATTTTCTAACATTTGAGAATACATCACAAATGGACCCATTTCCTTTCCCCCTATTTTTTCTGATTATATCATTCTCAATTTTTTATTTTAAGCTTTGGAGATAGGAAGATCAAAATTGAGGTATTGACTCTGATTAATTTTGGCTCTATGACTCCAGGCAAACTATTGAACTTCTTAGTTCTCTAAGACTGAGCAATTTTCTAAGAGTCACTAAATTGCAGATAGTGCTGATCTACCACATCATAGGAAGCTTCCTCATTAAGGAGGAGATTTTGTGAAAGGGAAGAATTGGGGTAGGGATAGTTAAAATCATGAAAAAAAGAAATAAAGCATCTTATTATATGTTAATGTCGTTCATAATCTTGTTAATCCCTGGGTACACACATTTAAAGAGAAAGTAACAAAACTCCAAATACCAAAGTGTTACATTATCTGTTCCAAAACGTTTGTCATATCCTTTAAAGTACTAGACTTTTGGGGTACATGGGAAGACTAGCATCTCTGGTGTGCGGCCTTGCTAAGTCCTTTTCAGGGCTGCTCATCTACCTTTAGTGTTCATGTTTATCCAGCTCTCACCTGTTGGTCACTCCAAGAAGCTGCAGCACAGATTCACTCTGACCAAATAAAATCATCTCAGCAGATAAGCTAAACAAGGTTAAAGGTAACTGATAGACCTCAGACCCATTGGTGAATGAAAGGAATATCTACCTTGAGCACATAAAGACTTTTCATGGTGGATAGGGCAGAAGAGAACAGTTTGTTCCAGTGCCCATGAAGACAGCTGACGCCGGTACTGTGGAGTGCTGAGAGCTTGATCAGACACCCAAAACACCCAAGTCATTCTCTGCATCCCAGGCCATCCCAGTCATCCTGACTTTTGTCTTGCTACTGGACTTTGATGATTGAGGAAAAGATAGCGAGGATAACAATTTTGTGCAATTTTGCCTCTCTTAAGTCCAATTCATGCACAAGTCAAGATATCACCTGTGATGTCATTGGTCCTCCTTGAAAACAAAGGATGAATGACAACTAGATTTGTAATCAGGAATAGAAGAGCTAGTTAAGCCTCCCTTCTCACACATTCTAACTTTGTAATTCTGTGTAAGTCATTTAATCTGACCCTCAATTTTATCATCTCTAATATGGGGATTTTATATGGAGTACAATCTATAGATTCTGTATGATTACTTCAGACCAAACGTTCTCAGAAAATCTACCTTAAAATGTTATGTAAATTTCAGTTTGTATCCCCTGGAGAAAAAATAGAGTTGTAAATGTAATTTCTATAATCTCTAGGACATTTGAAGATGGGGAACTGGAGATGGGAAGCAAAGTTCAGTTTATTTTAGACTTTAGCTTTTTTATCCCTCATGCTTAGAATGACCTGGTTTCTCACCCCTGCCTATTTGGAACCTTGATTCCCATCAGAACTCAGCTCTCATGCTACCATCTGTGAGACCTTTGTTAATGATTGAAGTGTTTAGGCCCCCACCCCATTATGTACTTATTTGCATGTATCTTGTATACATTTACTACGTGAGTATGTATCAGATCAGTTCCCCCGACTGTCTCAGTAAAATGTTATCACCTTGAAAGCAGAGAGAGTTTCAATTTGCTAGTTGTATCTCCAGTACCCAACACAGCAACTAGTACATAGTAGATATATAACAAAAGCTTTTTGATTGAGGGATTGATTTGGCTTTGATGTGTAGAGGTCTGTTCTGGACACTGGGGGATAGAAAAATTAAAAAGAAATAGCCTCTGTCCTCAAGGAGATTACAGAATATTAGGGGGATAAGGCTTGTACACAAGTTAGTATTAGTCAGAATGTTAGAAGTATAGAGAAGTCAAGCAGAGGGGAATTAAAGATTTGGATAAGACTTTTGTATGTCTTCTTTAACTTATACTTGTCTTTTTATTTTTTTAATTGATCCCTTCCCACATCTCTTCTTAGAGGCCAAACTTGATCATTTTAACTTTATAACATTCAATTTTGTTTGATTAAGTATTGTCCTTCTTTCCATTTACATTGTTCTATTCACTGTATGTATTTTTTTTGTTTTTTCTTACTTCACTTAATTTTTTTTCAGGTAATAAGCATTCATTTATTTTCTTTTTCTTCCCTAAATAAAGAAAAATTAAACCCTTGCAATAAAAATGCATGGTGAAGCAAGACAAATTCTTACATTGTCCATATTCGAAAATGTCATTCTATATATTGAGTTTATCAGCTCTCTTTCAGGAAATGGATAGTGTCTTCATCATCTATTCTCTGAAATCGTGATTAATTTCATTGATCACACTTCTTAAAGCTGTCCAGTCTCATTTCCCACTCAGATATATTTGTCTGGACCTTATTACCCTCCTTAGAATCTCATTGTACTTCAAGGTCACATGAGCCATGAAACTTATACATCATGAGTGCTCCAAAATCTACCTCTGGGGTACCTCTCTCACTCTAATTGAAGAGGGACAAGGGTAGACCTTCAAAATCTCTCCCCAAGTCCTCCATTAAGGATGATTCCTAGGACATATCTTCATTTCCAACTTAGCTATACTTCTTTTGATTTCATTAGGCTTGACACCCACCCCCTTATCAATTTTCAACTTCTTTTTCTGTATTGTCTTCTCACATTAGATTTTGAGGTCTTTGAGGGCAAGCAGTGGCATGATTTTCTTTTTACCGCCAGTGCTTAGCTCAATGCCTGGTATATAGTAAACATTTAATAAATGTTTATCACCTGACTGAAATTCATGTCTTTTTTCATTGCTATTGTTATGTAAATTAATTGCCTATTTCTGCTCATTTTACAATGTAGTAATCCATGGAAATGTTCCGAAGTTTTTCTAATAGTAACACTTCATTTCATTCATATACCATAATTTGTTAAACCAATCCCCAATTGGTGCTGTGGGGGAAATTATTCAGAAGTTTGGGGTAGACTCCTTTAGGAGTTCCTAGATGTAGTAACCCAAGACAAGATTGTTGTTTGACCTTCATTTCTGAGGAGGATCAGTGACAACATGGGTGATATCTTGACTGGTGTGTGAATTGTATTTAAGTGAGGCAGAGTTGCAAAAGCTATCAGCTTCACTCTTTTTTATTTTTGCTTGATAGCAATCTTTGTATAGCTTCACTCTTTCTTCTAGAGCCATCTAGATCCAGTGGCAAGACAAAAGTCAAGATGACAGGTCATATGCTAGGATGAAGTGAATGACCTTGGTTTCTTTGGTGTCTGATCAAACTCTAAATACCCCACAGCCCCTGCTTCAACAGACTTCATGGCCATTGGAACAAATTGTCTTCGTCCATTTCACTAGGGAAAGTCTTCACATGCTTGGATGGATATCCCCCTAACTTATCAACAGGTTTGAGAACCATTGGTTGCCCTCAACCTGGCTTAACTCTTCTGCTGAGATGATTTTATAGGGGTATGACTGCTATATATGCTATAACTTTTTGGAGTCACAGGTGAGAGTTGAGTGCCAGTTAGACACCAAAGGTAGATGAGCAGCCTTGATAAAGGGTTTGCAAACTCTCACAGCAGAGATGCTAGTAATCCTTAAACACCCCATACATCCTAAGAACAAGAATATTTCAGGTGGAGCCAAGACCTGGGGGAATCAGAAATACCTTTAGTCATCTCTGGAATTCCTAGAGAGTTTTTGAGGTCAAGAGATATACTGTATATGGACAACCTTCAATCGCATAAGATTGGATTTCAATAATACAATATTTCCCCCCAAAACAGTAAAATAAATCATTTTTTCCCATAATGGGGACTTCCTTAATTTCCTGTTTGTTGTTGTTTTGCCATGTTTATATGTGTGTATACACACATACATACATACATATACATACAGATATAAATATGTATATACACACAGATATATACATATAAATATATGTGTGTATATATGTATATATGTGTGAGTATATATTGTGTATATGTATTGTGTATATGTACATACATACATACACATGTGTGTATGCATGCAAGGATTCAGGGTAAAGTCAACTTTTATTGAAAACTTGTCATAAAGACAATTTGTATAAGTCCAGGTCAACAAAAGAGGATGGTGCATTGCATTTTGTTTCCTCTCCATTTGCCTTTAAGTGATATTTATCAGGTATAAATTAGTAGGGGGTACCTTGGTACATAACATATAGTGGGTAGCCCAAAGCTGCGGACTGGATAATGCTTCTGCTAACACTGAGTGACAAGTAGGTCTGGGAATAATAGATCATTGAGTTGGCATAACTTTCAATAGAACTTTTTTATTTACTTTCTTTGCCCTCTTTGTAGTATATGGCAGGTAATGCTGCTTCTAGTTCTTTAAATTGGCTTGGATGCTATATTTTGTCAAAAGCTTTTTTTGCATTTATTGGGATAATCCTGTGATTTTTGTTGGTTTTATTATTGATGGAACTGATGCTTTTCTTAGATTTTCCTGTACCCCTTGAATTATATTCCTGTTGAAGATCTGTAACCATAGGATCTAATTACTCTTTTCTCTGAACATTCTGAAATCTATTCTAAAAAGCACATACCTGAGTATGAACAAAATTGACTTCCATGAGATTTTAAAAATAAAGCTTTATTGATATCCCTTGTTTTATATAATATTTCTTTCCTGATATATCCCTCCAGCTACCTTTTTTTTTCCAGAGAACCATCCATTATAATGAATAAAAAAGAGGAATAATAAAAAATTCAGTAACAGTGCATATCAGAAAAGTCTGACATTCTATCTAGGGCTCCATGCCCATTTTCCCCTACCTATATAAGGTAGAAGGGAGAAATGTTTTCTCCTATCTCTACTTTGGGGTAAAGGTAGATTATTATGATTTCATAGCATTTGCTTTTCTTTTTTTGATTGTCGTTCACATTTACATGGTTTTAGTCCTTGCTCTGCTTTATTTTGTATTAGTACATATTAATTTTATGTTTCTTTAGGATCATAACATTTATCATTTCTTACATCACAATAATGTCTCACAGCATACATGTGCCACAATGTATATAGCCATTTCCCAATTGAAAGGCATTTATTTCCAGTTTTTTGTTACCACAACATTGTTATTATGCATATTTTGGTGTATTTGAAACTTTTCTTTATGCCCTTGACTTCTTTGGTTTATATGCCAAGCAGTGGGATGCCTGGATCAAAAAGGTGCAAATGTTTTAGTCACAATATTTGCATAATTTCAAATTGATTTCTGGAATTCTGAGAACAATTCACAGTTCCAACATCAATGCATTAATGTTGATCTCATTCCTCATCCCTTCCAACACTGACTATTCACATCACATGTAACCTTTGCTAATTTACAGAGTCTGAGGTGAAACTTCAGGGTTGTTTTGATTTACATTTCTCTAATAGTGATTTGGAGAATTTTTTCATATAATAGTTTTTGACTCTTCTACTGGGAAATCTTTTTCATTTTCTTTGACCACTTATCTTTTGGAGCTATGGAATTTAGGGTTTTTAAAAAATAGTATTTCTAATTTCTTAGTTGTTTAGTAAAAAGTTGACTTGCCTTAATCATAAACATTTAAATATCCTGATTGGAGCACTTATAAGCCCCATGGCCTTGGGTTGCCATTTTACCTCTTTGACATTCAAGTTCTGATGTGGATACAAAGGTGCCCTAAGGGATAATATTAATGGTTGCTTTTCAAGTAGAAATGATGTGGATACAAGGGTTAAAAATAATATTAAGGGTTGCTTTGTGAAGCCCCTAATTTATTCTCTAACCTGAAGGTGCCTCTTCTCTTCTGAAAATACCATACGACTTTTCCCTCATCGTGGACCGTGGAATTCCTTGTCTTTCTCCATCCTGGGTCATAAAATTTCCCCTGTGTCCCTTATCTTGCGTCTTTCATCTTCTTCATCTTGTCCCTAAATCTCTAACCCCCCATTAGAAACCCTAAAATTACATCACCATCCTGTGTAGCTTTGTGTGTATATAAGTCTGGTCCTTTTCCTATACCAATGCCTTTGTTTAGCTCCTTGGCTAAGTCTCAGACCCTCATGCTTTTGCTTTAATAAAGTTCCCTTTGGCTAAAGAGAAGGTCTGATTGAATTCTTTCAAAACTGAACCAGCTCTTCCAACTCTGACCTTGACAATTCCATTTTTTAAAAAAATGAGTTTATACCATCAATAACTTCTACTTCTGGAGTACTTTATGGATAAAGAGCACATTCCTCATAACCACTGTGAGGCAGGTGGGGCTAGATTTGTCCCCCCTGTTTTCTAAGAGAGATACCTCATCAGTTCTTGATGTTAAACTAGTCACCACCTGCCTCACAGGACTGTTGTAGGGAAAAGGCTTTCTAAACCAAAAAAAAATGATTCATAAAAGTTTTTTAGTGTATTTTCATTTGCATTTACTAAAGAATAGTAACGTGTTCTGAAATAAATGGCAAAGTTATTAGTAACCTAGTTTTGCAGGTCTTTATGCTTTTATCCAAAGAAGTCCTCTTATCTGAACCCCTCCACCTCCAGCTGTAAAACTGATTTGTATTACACATTTCCTCTCTGTAAGGAAATACTAACTGAATTCAATGCCTTTGACTCTAATCTTTGCATCCCATTGTGTACTTTGTTGACAATGATGCTGTTTTCACTGAACTTTTGAAAGAGGTAATTGCATTTAAACCATGTCATCTAGAACCCTTGCTATAGCCTCTTGGAGGTAAGGAGCTCAGTAGACAGCCTCTGTTGCTAATAACCATGAATGTAATGATTGTTGATACAAGCTTGGAAAGAAGAAAAAAATAGTAATTATATCAAGGAAATCTTTTCTTTTCCATTTCTCAAAAAGGAGAGGTGTAATAAACAAGGGAAAGCAGATATCTAAAGTAATTTAAATTCATAGGTATAAAATGCTACCTTTTCCTTACATGGATATATAATTTACTTAAAGAGACAAAAATGACATTTTTCTGAGAAAATCAGCTTGCAGGGAAATAAATATAGTTCTAAAGGACTGAGAGAAAAGAGAGCCTTCAAATAAAAGTTCTTAAGGATAGATACTGACAATTTTGAGAGGGCCTGAGAGGAAAAACAAAGCAAAAGAAAACCAAAAAGCCTCTCAGAGGCAAGATATTTATTGATGGTAAAATGGTAGAAGTGCATTGTTTTCTAGCAGCTAATTTACATATGGCCTTCATATTTTTTTCAGGGGATTTTGAAATTTATAACTTGGAAATTGTGAATTATGGGAATAGAGCAATTGCATGTTGATTGTATCATATTTAATAGAGATGTGGATTTGGGGGGTTCTTAGTCAAAGAGAGTGACCACAGATTTTGAAGCTGAAATATCTATCAGAAGCCATTAAGAGAGAACACAGAACACAGAAGTCATGGAGCTGAGTAGCCAGCAGACACAAAGAATCAGGGCAGTGGAAGAAGGTAACAGCAGTGGAGCCTAGCTGAGACAAGCTGCTAGAGACAGATAAGCTGTCTAGTTTGATTCTGGGGAGCTGATCTGACTGGAGGAAAATTGTTACTAATTGAAAGAACTTTGAGAAAAAATGAATCTTCTTTGGTTTGAAAAGATGCCTTAATTTATCTGTCTTTCTCTTAAGCACCATCTATAGCTTGATAGAGAAGAAAGCTGTCAGAGGCTTGCCTATTTTGCCCTTTACTGATCTCTATGACTCAAGGCAGGGAGACTGTAAAAGACCTGAAAATAAACCTAAATAGCTTGGTGACCACAGGCTTAATAAAAGACCAGCCCCTTCCTTGAATCTGTATAAAACAATCATGATGTTCAGCAAATTGATCAATCAGCCAATCAATCAATTTTTATTAAACACTTAATATGTATGAAAGGAACATACCTCAAAATTTCTGAATATCTTAGCCCTAAGGCTCTGCTGAAAGAATTTAACAGGACTTTATTGGTTTCAGAATAGTAAAAACCTAGCTTTATCCAACCTGAGACTTAAGAAGATCAGGAAAGGAGTGGTCCCACTGAAGCAGGTTACATAAAGGACATATTTTTCTCTGAAAATATGGGAAATCAAGACCTGTATCCCAGAATTTTGAATTGCTCTGAGCATATGTGTTTTCCTACTCATGTGTCTTACTGCTAGGTTTCTGTTACTATCTGCCTACTTTGCCCTATGAATGCTATGCCTAGGGGGAAGAATAAGCTGTGATCTGGATTTATGGGTGGACTGTCATGATTATTATCACTTTGAGTAGCAACTATGTACTAGGGTTATCCCTAGGTTACTGAGAGTGAGTTGTAGCAGTGTGACTTCTTTGGGGAAGCACCATGACCTATCATTGTTAATAGGTCTACAGAGATATACTGATTTCATTGTATGCCTGTGAAACCTAGATGTATCGTATACCAGCACCATGCCAGAAAACTGAATTACTTTTACCTGATTTGTGTTAAGAATACTTCAAAGATTACCTACCTTGATAAAGGACAAGATACTGAGGTCCTCTTTTGCACTGAACTTCCAAGTATTCAAATTTTATTGCCAAGAACACAACTTTGATGGGCTAGTCATGTAATCTGAATGCCAAACCCTCACTTGCCTAAAAGATTATTTCATGGAGAACTTGCATAAGGCAAGCACTTACATGGTAGTCAGAAGAAGCAGAACAAGGGCACTTTCAAGGTCTCTCGGAAAACTTAGTATTGATTATGAGACTAATTAGATTAAATTAGACAGACTGATTGGATTGGATTGACTATTAGATGCTGGCCCAGGACTACCCAGTATGGCATGTTGACATAAAAAAAAAGAAAAGAAAAAAGGTATCGTACTCCATGAGTAAAACAGAATCACAGTAGCAGAAAGGAAACATGAGATGCAAAATCCAGACACTTCCATCCCAAATGTTCTTTTTTTATGTGTTGTACACATTTTATTTGTGTTTTCATTTTAAAATTAAATACAAATACAGAAAAAAATGAACAAACTTAAATACTAAATCTAAAAATAATACAAATTAAGAAAAGAAAAAAGCATTGCCTTATGAAATGTATAAGAATATAACAGGATTCAAAACATACAGCAATAAATTTGCATTTCAAGAAAGCCTATATGATAAATATTATGCATTATGTTGAGAGCTGTCTGTCTTTTTATTGCTTCCTTGTAAGTTCCTTTTGTTCTCTGTTGTGCACTTTTTACTTTGTTCTTTTCCCTCCTTCCCTCTCAGAAAGCTGCAGTTAAGGGCAGAGACCCACACACACAGAAACACACATATGTGCATATATACACATACATATAGAGAGAGACTTATATACCCAAAGATATACATATATAATGATAATCATTTCTGATCATTTGAACCTCAATAAGAACCAAAGCCTGAACTAATCAATCAGACTACTATGCTTTGCTCTAAAAACGCCCTTTTCTGTGTCAGCAACTTCAAAGACCAGATAAGGTTGACAAGGAGTATTCTTCCCATTTGTAACCACTACAGGACAGGATGTCGGCAGCCAGAATAGTAGGACATTTCTTATCTTGGTATCCTAGGGCCATACAGGGGAAACACAGAATCCCTGAGATCCTAATTTCCAACTGACACTACTTTGTCAATTATCTTGTCAGTTTGTAATTACAACTTATTCAACTAAGAAACTTCATTTCTCATGGTATGGTTAAACACATATGGAGAACATAAATCGGAGGGAAAAAGCATCCTGTCTTGTGATTGTCCTGAAATGTATTTAAGGCTCTTTCATTCTTTTATTAGATAGTCAGAGCTTATGTTTTGGCTCTGTGCAAGCACATCTCTGCTAGCTTTAAGGGAATAAACAATATGAATTTATAATTACCTGACCTGTTTACTTCTTTCAACCAAACTTTCAGGTCAATGATACATAAACACACACATATATGTATGGATATATGTATATTTGTGTGTATGTATGTATATGTAGACTTATATATACACATACTTACATATACATATACTTAGATATCAATAATGATCATCATATATAGACATATACATTCATATGCTTCTATGTAATATCATACTATATTTACTTATTCTCTGTTTCCCTGAGGGTGGGTATGTTTAAAGGGAAGGAGGCTTTTTCCATAATTTATTTTAGTTCAGTATAACAGATGGACAGTTAAAGTACTTCACTTGTACCTCCAACAGATAATAAGGAAGGTCATTTGTATGTTGGATATTACAATCACATTTTAAGCCTACAGTACAATGTAATGGCACTTGGAGTCTGCTCTCTTTCCTTCTATTAAATTTTATGATATTAATTTTAGATGAAAAGTTCTGAATTATGTCACATTTGATCTGACCCCCAATCAAGAAAAAAATCATATCACCTAGGAAAAGCTTAAGTCATCTTTCTAAACATACATTTATATCCAATCCTAGTTAATTCCTGTCCTTTTGGTAGCTGATGAGAAAATTCAGTTTGCTATATAAACATTTGCATAAATGAAAAATCTGTTATAGTATTGATGACTAGAGAAGGGTTTAATGGGAGAAAGTTTGGGAAAGAGAACACTTTTTCATGGAACTTTGATTAGCTTGATTTCTTTTTTCTTCAATGCCTCTAGAACCAAGGGCCTTCCTTAATATTTTCTTTTTCTGCCACAGTTCAGTCTTGCTGTTGTCCATGCTCTATCTAATTTCTTGTTCCAGAAACTCAGAATCTCTCTTCCTTGGTTTGGAAACAGCTTCTCCCTTTTGTATGAAGTACATAGGTAGCAATCAAATATCTCAGTCAGTGGCTTTTACTGATTCCAGATGGTATATAAGTCTTACTCATACTTTCTAAGGTGAAATTATGGGCTCATATAGAGTAATACAGGTTGGTTAGACATGGACAAATTAGTATCTGTATTGTTGAAAGTAATTTCCAAATCCACAAGATCCAAAATTCATCTTGAGTGTGTGAGTAACATAAATGATTTAGTCAGCATTGTAAACTATTTGTCTTAGCAAATACAGGGGAATTGTGTGATTCAAAGAGAGATTAAAAGATTTATTATTTATTTTAAACCTCAGTCCTAGAGGCAGGATTTGAACTCAGGTCGTTATGAGACCAAGCCCAACAATTTAATCCAATGTCCTGTCCTGGCACCTTTAAACTTAGTTTTATTTTTCTGTTTGTTGTTTCTATTTCTAGAAAATCTGATAAAATTTGATCAGATAGAATATTACAGTCTAAACCCTCACATATCATTGCCTTATTAAAGACTAACACTGTTCTTTCAGGATGGACTATATTATTGGTTATATATATATATATATATATATATATATATATATATATACATATATATATTTAGTTATGATGAATTGAGGTTGTTTACTGTTAGTGTATAGTATGTATGCCAATTAATTGGAATAAAGTAAAACAATTTAATTTGTTGACATAAACCTTACAACTTTTTATATAATTTAAAAAGCTCATTAAATGCAATAGGTTTTTATTTGCCATCAGACATTTTACACAATTTGATATGTTTGCAACATTTTGACAAATATTCTTTATTTATTCATCTTGAAATCACATTATTATCACAGTGACTATTAAACAGGTCTTTGATGAATAGTCCTTTTCTCCCCAAGTCTAGCCTTGATTAAAGATCATAGCTTTCCAATGGGTTTTAAGTCAGATGAATTCTCAAGTTACTGAAACATATTTATCACCATCCCTTGGATAAATATCTTAATCTTTCTTGATGGAAGGCATGGTACAAGGACATATCATGGCATTTAATATGCATTTTATAATTTCTGTCATTCTGGAAGAAGTCTGTGTCTCAGTATATCACTTTATTTATCATAGTCCAATTGTTCACTCAATGAGGACAAGACTTCTAAGCTTGTCAGAGATTAAAAAAAAAAAAAGACATAGATGGTGATTTGTCAGTCTTATTAAAATACCTAGATCTTGTGCAATCATCTGGACTTCTTCTGACAAAAAAATTAGAATAGACTTGAATGAAAAGTCAATTTTCATCTGTAAAAATTAACTTTTTCCAATATTCATTATTCTAATCTGTGTATTGCCTACTATTTTTATTCCTCTGTTGCACCTATTATTGGCTTTAAACACACATACACACACATACACAACTGTTCTTCTCACTGTTCTTCCAACCTCAGAGTTATAAGAGCTTTTGCTGCTCTATAGATGAACCAATAACAGCTCTTCTAACTGCCAAGTTCCTCTGAAGGTCTCTAATTTCTCTAAATTAACTAAGCTGCTTTATAATTATATTTCTTGGCCTTTTTAATTTTTGAAATCCATTTTATTTAGGCTTAGGTGCACCTGAACTTCTTTCACTCTGGGATTGAATGAGCCTTGAAAATTTTACTATATTAACCAGCAATATTATACTATACTAACAGAAATATTATATACTAATACTATATTAACAGCATTATCCCTACCATTCATTGATGTATGCTTTTTAACAATTAAATCTTTTGTACATTTTCTTGGAATAATAGCAATTTTTAAAAACGCAGAACTAAAAATTGAAGAGAAGAGAGCACAGAAATATATGTGTGTGGAAAAAATCTGACTTTTCCCTGGCAGACACCTAACTAAAGGTGGGAAAACAAATTCAATCTTTTTTTTTTTTTTTTACCAGATCAAGGTCAGACATTGTGAATTAGCCTATTGTGTGCAGAATCACGTCTATCAGACTACTGCCATCACAAAATGAAATCATATCAAAATAATTGCTCTTTGTCAGATAATTCAAACAACACTTGTACACTTATCTATACTCAAAAGGAGATAGGTTTGCCAATTCACAAATAGAATGTAACATGGATATGAAAAGGTTCAATTAGTGGCAGATGGACCCTTTTCTGTCTAGCATTCTCACAGCTACTTTTTGTTGATGATTTTAATTATTTGTGAGATAATTAAAATGTTATATTTAGGGACTAACCTCTGTCATAATTCCTTTACCAATTACCCTTTTCTTACAGAATGCTAACTCTTGTTTATTTCTGGTAAAATAAAAACAAATGATATAATGAAAAGTTTTGTTTCCCCCTTTCTTCACAACAACTTAAATATAAAATTGTCTAAAAATAACTCCAGATATTAACCATTTATTCTATGATTCTGTTTTTCTTAAAACAATAGAAAGAGTAGAAAAGAAGTATTTAACAGTCTAGGATAACCCAGAAACAAAAGGAAACATTTGTACAATAGCAATGTATACAATATGGTAGCAGAAAAAGAAGGGGAAAAAGAGAATAGTCATCTAAAAGTGAATTTTGAAATGAGAGAAAAAAACAGATCGTCTGGAAAAATATTAAGGATATGTGCTATTGGATTTACTTTTTGTAAACTAAACTTGATTAAAATAGATTTTTTCCATATATATTAAATCAGTACTTCAACAAAGGAATTACTTGATGATGAGTCTTTGAGTGTCAGAATTTATACAGTATTACTGTATTATATTAAGTGTTTCTTTTCTCCCTCCCTGTTAAGGAAATCATTTTACCCTTAATGAAGAACTTGTCCAAGGTGCTGGAAATTTAACTATTCTCTATTTATGACAGCAATTCAGTCCACCTGTTGGATAAAAATGTATTTTATTAAAATATTTTGAAGAATGTAGGGATTGACATTACAGGGAAATTGGATTTCATTTTAGTCTTAATTAGTGTCACTTCCTACCCCTTATGAATAAGTAAAGCAGGAGGTTTCCCATTTTTCTATGTCTTGATTTACTTTTTTACCAATTGGATGAGAAGTATGGAATGCTGATGTGTAATTGATGTTCATGATTAATGGAGATAGATGGGGAAAGGGAGTATTAAGGAAAACTTCAGCCTCTAGCTATTAATTAATTGGCTCATGCACAAGATTGAGGAGTTTAGAGGGTTTGTTCTCTCTCTCTCTCTCTCTCTCTCTATCTCTCTCTCTCTCTCTCTCCACATAGGTATTTTAGAAAGCATTCATTCATCTACTCAAGATAGCATAGAATAAAAACAAGTAAGTGTTCTTTATCATCCCTTACCATACTTCTCTATGTATATTCCATCTTCATATCAATTGCTACAGCATGGAATGATATATATACTTTAATATTATTTTCTCTAAATCAGCATCCATTTGGAATGGAATGAGCCTTTACCACAATTAATAAGTCTGATAAAAAAATGTCTTACTCTGTGGCATAATTCACTCATAATAAATTAAAATTAGAAACAACATAAGGAAAAGATGGTAGTAGACTGACATGAGATAAAGTTAGAGGGTTTCAAATACCAAGCAAACTCCAACCTGAAGAGGCAGTGTGGAGTAGTAGGAAGAATAATGGATTTAGCAGGTTGTTTAACTCCCCTCTGTTGACCCTCATTAGCTATATGCACTTTTCAAATTCCTTAACCTCTCTGATCCTTAGTTTTATCACCTTAAATATGGAGCATAATAATAGAACTCAGAATTATGAGGAGGTTCAGATAAAATAATATGCAAAAAGTTCTTGGGAAAATCTAAGGAAATTACATAAATATTAAAGTATGAATGGAACTAAGTAAACATTACAATGTAGAGATTTTTGTCAAAATTTGAAGTTACTTGAGCAAGTGTCCCACATCTTCCCCAAATTTCAAGTGTCCAAATTGAATGTTCTCCAGTTCGGGTTTCTATAAAAGAGATCACATTTCACTTTTATCATTTTAAAATTTTATCAGTGATAAAAATAATTTATAAATATTGACTTTTCCCCCCCTTACTCATTGTCCTAATTACTTCTGTGGTTACATAGATCACTCTTTCCAAGACATTTGTTTTAGTTGATGACTCTCCTATTAGTACTGCATGAAGGTGGAGAAGTGAATGACAGACTCGTAGCATCTGAAGGAACCTCAAGAGACATCTATTTCAAACCATTTCTGAACAAAAATCTGTACTGTAATATATTTAACAAGTGATCATTTAACCTTTACTTAATGACCTCCAGTAATGGGAAAGCTACTATCTCCTACACCTACAAGGACCAATTTAATGGATTTTTTTTAGGTCCTATTATATAGAAGTTTTTTTTCTTTCTTCCTGAATCAAACCTGAATTTGGCCCTTTTAAACTTTAATCCACTCTTCTAGTTTTTATTTTTTCCAATTTGACCTAGAAGAACAATTTTAATCTTTCTTCTGTGTGACAGCCCTTCAGATACTTCAAGACAGTTCTCATTTTGCCTCTAAGTAAATTCTTCTCTAAGCCAAACATTCCTAATTCCTTCAACCAATCTACATGTGGTAGGCTTTTGAGGCCTGTCACTATTCTGATATCCTTTTCCAAATGCCTTCCAGCATTGGAGAGTGACAGTAAAATGTCACAACACTAAAAACAATAAGTCAGAAGGCTTATGACAAGGCCAGAGTATAAGGAGATTATCACCTCCCTATTTCAGCATTCTGCGCCTCTCTTAACATCAAATATTGTGTTAACTTTCTTGGCTAAAATGCCACACTATTATGTAAGTAAGAGGACGGTCTAATAAAATCTCCATATATTTTCCCATTTGATTGCTATTTCTGCATATCTCTAACATATTACAATTATGCATTTTTAAATCTACATATAAAACTTTTTCTGAATCCTTATTGAATTTCATCATATTATATTTTACCCAACAGCTTTCAGATTCTGTCATCTAGTACAGCAGCTAAGTTCCATGCCATCTGCAAGTCGTTTAAACTTAAAACTTATACTTATTGTACATAACAGAAAGCCAAACATTAATCCTTGGGACATTCCACTAGAGAACTTTTGCCAAGTTGTCATTAAGATCTTAATGACATATTTTAGTCTTGCCATTAAACTGGTTCAAAATCACCCAAGCTGTATGAGTGTATAGATCACATCACAAAATCTTATCTAAAAAAATAGTCTTAAGTACTTAATTGAAATTAAGTCCACAGTATTCTGCTCCCTTACTAGTCTAGTAACTGTCCAAAAAAAAAAAAAAGAGGTGAAATTGGTCTGCCATAATTTGTAATTGACAAAACCCTTCTAGATTTTTGTGAATTCTTTTTTTTAGATATTCACTAGCGAGCTTTTAAGTAGTGCCTTCTAGAATTGTGCCAGGAAGTGAAGAAAAAAAGTGCTTTATTTTACTGATTAAAATACCGTTCACTTTAATTTTTGGAAAAATTTCTTACCATTTCCTCTGTGCAAATTTGTGATATCTCTCTTTTCTACTGAACTTATATGGGGATAAAATAGCTTAATTGTATCTTGTCATGTCCAGTGGAAAATAATGTCATAAGATGTCTTTTTAACAAAGAGCTATATTTTAAACTCATATATTGAAATATGAAATGGGAGCATATACATATTTTTTTCTTCTCTGTGATTTTCCTTTGTAGCCTATCTTTCATTTAACAGTCTTCTAGTAAGAGTTCCTCCTGAGAATTTTTAAGCTTTCTTCCAGAGGATGCGATCAGTCAACATCTGTATTCCACACTGTGGATCCTACATAGACTTCTGCGTAATTTGGTTACCAGAGAGAACATGACATTTCCCTATATATACTAACTTCTAAAGGCCCAGTACTTAGGTGAGTTTTCATATTCTGTTATAGAAGTCCTATTTTGTTAAATGTATAAAGTGAATTTTAGAAAATTAATAATAATCTGGTATCAAAGTAGGTTTTTTGAATCTTTAAAATAAATGTTTTACTATATACATTTGATTCAGCAAGTTACATTATGTTATTTTTATTTTTTGTTAAAAAAAATGAAGCAAGATCCTAAAAGGTTTTAATTCAACTGAAAATAAAGACTTCATAATAGATGAAAGATTTATATAGTACAACTTTTGCTCTAATTTTTACTATGCACAATTTATATAAAACACAACAATGTGAAGTAACATTTGCATTATAAAATTTTACAAAGAAAAGAGATAAGTTGGTAATATTGAAGTCAATAAAATCAGTGATAAAATGTGGTACTTCAACTTTGATGTTTCTCTTTTTCATTGACTCACTTTGCCAGATCATACAATATCATTTATCAATGTAACATAAAAATCAACGCAATATGTAGGGAACAGTGAACAGAAGAACAAAGATGCCATATGACATCATTTGACCATTTCATTCAGCAGTTTATCCATTCCTCTAAAACACTATTTCAATAACCTTATTGTTCTATTAAGCTTCCTTTGGGTCCCTAAAGGCTAAGACTAATGGGTCACTTATTCTAGAATGTACTACCAATATAGATTTTAATATTTTAATAATATTTCAAGCTTGGAATCAATAATATATGGTATGTATGTCATCTGAGGACCAGCATAGCTAAATTTGGAGAGATCATTATCAAATTTTTTGGTTTATTTAAGTCATAGAAGTCATACTACTAAGTCATAGAAGAATTGTAATATGCAATACTTAAGAAAACAACCACAGTGGCAAAATCACAGATCATTCAATCACTTTAATTTGTCAGCCATTACACAGGGTGTCCAAAAAGTCAGAGAAAAAATTTAAATTTCTTTTGTTTTATGCTTATTAAAGCTAAAGACCACACTAAGGTTTGTGTGACACAGCTTGTATGTGGTGACCTGTTGCTTCCTCTCAAAATTCCTCCTACTTAGTCAGGCCACTAACAGCTAGGTACTTTGGGGAGTAAAAAATAATAATGACTTACATTCACATAATGCTTTATTTTTTTTAAAGTATTCCTTACAATAATTTCATTAAATGTAATAAACACACATGCATGCTTCCCCGCCACTCTCCAGTATACAGAACAATAAAACAAAGCTTCAGAGAGGATGAATGATCTGCCCAAGAATGAATTCTAATAAGTGGTTGAGCCAGGATTCAATCTGAAGAACTTCTTACTATAAGTTCAGAATTCTTTCTACTACACTGTTGAGAATCATCATAAAAGGCAATATCTGGAGCATACTCCCATGTTTATTTATTCTTATAAATTATAATAGATTGTGATCAACTTGGGATCAGGACTGTCTTATTAATTTATTTATAATCTCCTGATATTCAATTAATATTTGTTTAAATAAAATTATCATCATGATAGGATAGACTAAGGAGATCAGCCACATTTGGAGAGGCAGGAATGTAGGTAGGAATCTAGAATAGAAAGACCAGGGAAGAATAAATTTAGGAAATATGGATATTGGGACCCAAAGACTGGTAGAAAGTAATATTATATAGAAAAAGGAGGCACTTGAGGAAATGTAGAAATGGGAGATATCACCATAGGGTCACTATAACCAGATATAGGCTAGGATTCTTTATGGTGTGATATGAGAAGAACAAAAAGTCCAACTGTCTAAAAATGTCTATCACAAAACAACCTGTCATTCTGACTAAAATTCCCACTATTGCCCCTAACACTATTGAGTTATAGAATTGTTTTAAAAAGACCCTTATTAATTTGAAAACACATGGGATATATCACATTAATCCATTAATGCATACAATCATATTAACATAGGAAATTTATTTAACTGTCATTTAGCATAGAGTAATTTTATGAGAAAATAGGAAACAGGACACACATATTTAATTTGGAGGAGAGAGCTGGCCATGATTCTGAGCATGGAAAATACCTAGAGGGAAATGGAATAAGTAAGGTATCACAAATGAGATCCTTATCAACCAAGCGGGCACTGATGAGCATGACTATAGAGAAGATGCAAACAATCAAAGAGGCAAAAGGAGGGAATTATATTTTATATTGCAATTTTGCCTAGTATTAGTCAGCCCCAAAAATAGCAAAGGGAAGATGGAGACACTAGCTTATAGAAGCAGGGCTAGGTCATGAAAGGAATGTATCCACCATAAATAATTCTCCCTTATATTTGTATCTCAAGAATCAGTTCCAATAATTATGTTAGAAAACATTTCTCATGAATATTCCCAGCTAGTTATGACTCACAGTAGTCAACCATATACAAGGGGGAATCATTTCTGCAATTAACAGAGGAAGTATTCTTTAAGTAAAGTCCTGGTTCAATTGTTTTTCATTACTCTTTCATATTTCCAATTGCTGCTTAATTAAGGATTAATTGCCTTTCACAACATTGAACAGGGAAAAAACATGCAGTTTAAAGCTTAGTAATAGATCACAAGATTCACATTGTTAATGCTATTTGTTTATATTATATTTCTTATACAACAATGAACTTATAGGAACTATTATGGAAACAACCATTTTCCAGTTATTCAAAGCTGTACTATGACCTATAAGGAGCAATGATCCTTGGATATGATGTTCTCCAGTCAATAGTTTTATGGCTGTATTTCCTAGGAGCAAATATTTGTGGAACTATGCAAAGTCATGCAAATTAGAATATGGATCTAAGTCCGATGATAAATTAGGTTAGCTTCTAAAGCCATGTTATGAATAATTAAAAATTTCAAAAATATGAGCTACTGAATTAACAATATATTACTGTGATTTGCCAATGTTTGTGTCAGGTGCATAAAAAGGAGCAATTGAACAAGGGGCAATTTCAAGTGAATAAAGCTGGTCGTGAGTCAGATATTTAAAAAAAAGAAAAAAAAAGTATTGCCTCCATCTGAGCATATGTATGAAAATTCATGTTATGTGAATCCATAAGAAATATGGGTTGTTATTTTGTTTCAGTACTTTGAATATTGTTTTAGGCTGAGTTGGAAAAGCATTATTAAAAACGATTATTAAATCGAGGGAAAAGACTGCTCCTTGCTTCTGTAATAGTTGACCAATGATAAATTGCTACCTAATAGGTAACATAATACCAGAATGTGGGCAATCATTTCCAGAATGAATGTAGGCTTTGCTAAAAATAGGTAATTTATTATCTAGGTGACAGTAAGCAATCACAAAAGGAATCCAGTCCTGATTATGATAGTCTTCTATTTAAAAACTTTCAGTTATTTCTCATTGCCTACTGGAAAAATAAATTCCTAATTTTGGCATTCAAGGCCTTCTCTAATTTGGCTCCCTTTCCCTTTTATTCTATTTGTCTTATAAGTCTTATATTCCTGAAAAAAAAATCATATGATTTTTTCCTATTTATCATGCTCTCCCCTCAACTCTTCTCACTGTAACCCGTAATGCACAGAATTAACTCACCTCCATCTAGGACTTTTGAATCTCCTTACTTCTTCTAAGGCCAAAATCACCTTTGCTTTGACACTCTTCCTAATTTCTTCATTTTCTCAATCTATTTCTATAAGAAATTGTTCCCTTTTCAAATTTCTAAAAGCACTTGGCACTTAGTAGTTTACTTTCCTTCCCCTCTACACAATTATAAGTTTCTTGAGAACAGTGTCATAATCCTTTTTTAATTCATAGTACTTAGCATATTTACTTGGATAAATAATGGCCAATTGTAAGAGATTTAATAAGGTCGAAGTCTTTACTTCTTATAAGGGAAAATGCTATCTGAAACTTTTTAAAAAATGTTAGGACTTGAGTGGTTTGAATGAGTGTGCTTAGAAGTGGTTGAGTTAAATATAATGGGATGATTCCAAAGAATAAAATTCGAGAGGGGGGAGATAAAATGGAGTATTTTCTCATATAAATGAGGCATGAATGGAAAAAAAAATTTGTTACAGTGGAGGGCAGGAGAGGGTGGAGGGTGAGTAGTGTTAGAACCTTATTCTCATCATAACTGGGTTAAAGAAAGAATAAGATACACTTCTAGAAGGGAATAAAAGTCTTCTCAACTTACAAAGAAGTAGGAGGATGAGGGAATAGGATAATGGAGGCACTCTGGGAAGTGGTATGAATTAGGCACACAGTAGTTAGAATTCAAGTAGACTGTTGAAGAAAGTTATGAGGGAGACAGAGGGAGAGAAGGAGAAAGGGAGGGAGGGAGAGAGAGAGAAAGAAAAGCAGGTAGTGAGAAAAAATAGGATAGAGGAAAATGCTCATTTAGTAATTATAACTTTGAATATGAATGGAGTGAAATCAACCATAAAATGGAAATGAATAGTAGAATGGATTAAAAACCAGAATTTGACAATATGAAATATTAGAGATAGACATAAAGTAAAAATAAAGATCTGGAGTAGAATTTATTATGCTTTGGCTACTGCAAAAAAAAAAAGGGTAGCAATCATGATCTCAAAGTTAAAAATAAAATGGACGTAATTAAAAGAGATAAATGCAAAGACTATATATGATAAAAGGTACCACAGACAATGAAATAATAGCAATACTAAACCTATATACATCAAATGCTATAGCATCTAAATATTTAAAGGAAAAACTAAATGAATTAGAGGTGGAAATAATTAGATACCAAAATTATAACAGTGAGGGACTTCAAACGTTCCCTTTCAAAACTAGATAAATCTAACCAAAAAATAAATAAAAAAGAAGTCAAGGAAATGAACAGAATCTTAGATAAGCTAAATATGATAGATATTTGGAAAGAATTTAATGGAAATATGAAGGAATATTCCTTTTTTCTCAGTGGTAAATGGTAACTTTGAAAAAACAACATATATTAGGGCATAAAACCTTTGTATTTAAATGCAGAAAAGCTTAAATATTGAAGTCATCCTTTTCAGATCATAATGCAGTAATATTATATTTAATAATGGACCATGGAAACACATTAAAAGTCAATAGGAGACTAAACAACCTAATCTTAATGAATGAGAAGGGTAAATAAGTTGCAGAAACAATAATTTTCCTAAAGAGATTGAAAATAGGGGGGCGGAGCCAAGATGACGGCATAGCAGCAGCAACACATCGCAGCTATCACATAGCCACCCCAAAATACCCATAAAATAGGACTTTAAACCAATCCTAGAACTCCAAAACACACACAAAGATACTTCCCACTAAAGTCAGCTCGGCTACGAGGAACCATATCAGCACTGCAAACCAAAACCAGCCTGGCCTGAAGCTGCGGCTGTGCCCCAGGGGCGGCTGGATGGGAGGAGCAGAGGAGTCTCTCTGGTGAGCGGATTAGCATCAGCTGCGAGCAGCTCAGTGGGACTTGTGAATTTGGGAAGGAGGAGCAATCTGGCCGAAAGGCCTCCAGAGCAGAAAAGCAAAAGGCAGAGGTTTTGCACCCGCCTCCGCGTTGCAGCTTCCTGCCCATGGCCTGCAGACAGCAGGGGGACTAAGTGATTGTTCTGAGGTCAGTGCTCTTGTGTTGAGTGGCCTGGATCCGGATTGCCGTCTTGGGACTCGGTCTTGGAGTCTTCACTATCCACTCAGCCGGAAGTAATTAGGAAGGGTCCCAGCACCTTCCTGAGAGCTACATCAGCTGGGAGGACCCCAGTGATTTGGGACAGAACTTTCCCTTCGTGAAGCAGAGCCCCACAGAGATTTTAAAAAAAAATCACAGACTGAACAACCATGAGTAAGAATAAGCATAAGAAGCAAAGTAAGAACAGCTCCCAAACCCTAGATTCCTTCTTTGGGGAAAAGAAAGATCATGGGAGAGAGAGGGAGGAGGAGAGCAAAGCCAGAGCGCCCCCACCAGAGGCCTCCAATAAACATGAAGAATGCCTTAAAGCTAGAGATGAGCTGAAGAAGGATTTTCAAAACCAAATAAGGGAAGTGGAAGAAAAATTGGGAAGAGAAATAAGAACATTGCAGGAAAATCATGAAAAGAGAGTCAGCAGTATGACTGAAGAAATCAACACCCTAAAAAATAGATTAACCCAAATGACAAAAGAGGCTCAAAAAACCAATGAGGAGAAGAATGCCTTAAAAAGTCGCCTTTGCCA
>CM053585.1:476460154-476470859 GCA_028646515.1 Pseudochirops corinnae
CGTAATTTCATATGTTCAGCCTGTTTTTGATTGCTTGTCCTTCCAGTGGGGATGGGTGGCAAGGGAGGAGGAGAAAGAATCTGGAAACTGGAGTCCTATAATCAAATGTTATGAATGTGTATCTATCTATCTATCTATCCATCTATCTATCTATCTATCTATCTATATATGCAATTGCTATTATTATTGACTACATCCAACTGGAACTTGAGATACACAGGCACTGTGGTTGGGAGATCCATCCTGCCCTACCAAAAAGTGACATAGGAGAGAATAGACTGGGGGAAGGGGGACACATTGGAATGGCTGTTTTGGGGCGGTGGGTGGGGGAAAGAGGGGGAGAAAATATGTAACTCAAAATCTTGTGGAAATGAATGATGCAAACTAAAATAAAATTTAAAAAAAAGAGAGAGATTGAAAATATTGAGACAACACTGCAAAACCTGTGAGATGCAGCAAAAGCAGTAATCAGAGGAAAATTTATATGTCTAAATTTTAGACTTACATCAATAAATAAAGAAAGAACAGATCAGTGAATGGGGTATACAATTTCAAAGTGAGTAAAAGAACAAATAAAACCTCCTAATTAAATGCTACATTGAAAATCCTAAAAATTATTCGTGGGATTAATAAAATTGAATGTAAGAAAACCATTGAATTGATAAACAAAAGTAGGAGTTGAGTTTTATAATAATAAAAGAGATAAACCATTGGTTAATATAATCTTAAAAAGAGAGAAGAAAAACCAATCACTGGTATCAAAAATTTTAACAATAATAAAGGTGAAACCAAAGCAATTAATAAGTTATTTTGCCTAGTTATGCCAAGAAATTTAAGAATTTAAGTGAAATGAAAGAACACTTACAAAAATATAAACCGCCTAGATTAACAGAAAATGAAACAGAATATCTAAATAAATCCATTTTAATAGTATTTTTTCCCAATTACCTGTCAAGAAAATTTTTAGCATTCATTTTTACAGGACCTTGAGTTCCAAATTTTTCTCCTCTTTTTCTGGAATGGTAGGCAATTTGATATAGGCTATATATGTACTATCATATAGACCATATTTCCATATTAGTCACATCTATAAAAAATAAAGAAACAGATCCAAGGGGGGCATGAAAAAGAAAGATATACATGAAGAAATTTTGCTTTGGTTTGCATTTAGTCCTTTGGTTCTTTATATGGATGTGAATCTCTTTTTTCTACATGAGTGCATGTTGCTGAGAAGAGCTAAGTCATTCATAGTTGATCGAAACATAATATTGCTGATATTATGTACAATGTTTTCCTGGTTCTGCTTATTTCATTTAGCCTCAGTTCATACATGTCTTTCCAGGTTTTTCAGAAATTTTGCTATTGATCTTTTCTTATTGCACAATAATATTCCATTACATTCATATACCACAGCTTGTTCAGCCATTCCTCAATTGATGGCCAAATATTTTAACCCATGTAGGCCCTTTCCCCTTTTTTTATGCTGTCTTTGGTATACAGACCTAGTAGTGGTATTGCTAGATAAAAGAGTATGCATTGTTTAGTTGCCCTTTGGGCATAGCTCCAAATCACTCTTCAGAATTGTTGGATCAGTTCACAACTACACCAACAATACACCAGTGTCCCAATTTTGCCACATCCTCTATAACATTTATCATTTTTCTTTTTTTGTAATATTAGCCAATCCTAAAGGTATGAGGTGGAACATCAGAGTTATATATCTTTTAGAATTTTAGAAATTTTTTTAGAAAAAGAAATTGAACAGGCCATAAATGAGCTTCCAAAAAAAAAAATCAGGACCAGATGGATTTACAAATTAATTCTATTAAATATTTAAAGACTACCTAATCCTAATATGAAATAAATTATTTGGAATAATAGGAAAAGAAGCAGCCCTACCAAACTTTTTTTTTTGATGAAACAAATATGATGTTGATACCTAAACGAGCAAGAACAAAACAGAGGAAGAAAATTATAGAACAATTTAATTAATAACTATGCATGCAAAATTCCTAAATAAAACACTGGCTAATTCATTTCGAAGAAAAAAAGATTTAAAAAAATCAAAGCAATTAATAGGGAAAACTATAAAAGGATGGAGGTTTAATGGTACCAGATATTAATGTAGTACCAGATGTAAAGTGGTACTAAAATATAATGCCGGATCTAAAACTATGGCATAAGGCAGTAGTGATCAGAACTATGTTGTGCTGGCTAAGAAATAGAAAAGTGTATTCACAGGACAGAGTAGATATATAAGATACTATAGTAAATGATATAATAACTTTGTGTTTGACAAATGTAAAGATTTAAACTTTGGGGGTAATAATTCACTATTTGGTAAAGACTGCTGAGAAAACTGGAAATCAGTCTGGCAGAAATTGGGTATAGACTAACATTTACCAAGATAAGGTCAAAATGGATCCCTTACCTCGATATAAAGGAAGATATCATAAGAAAATTGAAGATCATGGATCATATTACCTATCAGAATTATGGATAGGAGAATAATTTATGAATAAACAAGAGATAGAGAGCACTGTGGGATGTAAAGGGAATAATATTGATTAAATTAGATTAAAACAGGAGTTTTTTGTACAAATAAAACCAATGCAGCCAAGTTTAAAAGGAAAACAGAAAATTGGGGAAATTTTCTTTTAGACAGTTTCTTGGATTAAGGTCTTATCTCTCAAATGTGTGTGTGTGTGTCTGTGTGTCTGTGTAACTTTATCAAATTTAAAAGAATATGAGTCGTTCCCCATTTGATAAATATTCAAAGGATATGAACAGGCATTTTTAATGAAGAAATAAAAATTATATGTAACCATATGATTTTTTCTAAGTCATTATTGATTAGAAAAATGCAAATTAGAACAACTTTGAGGTCTCATCTCACACCTATCAGATTGACTAAAATGCAAAAGGGCAAAATGACAAATATTGAAGGAGATATAGAAAAAGTGGGACACCAGTTCTCTGTTGGTGGAACTATAAAGTGGTATAACTATTTTGGAGAGCAATCTAGAATTATGCCCAAAGAGTCATAAAACTGCGTACACCCTTTGACCCAGCAATACAACTGTTAGGTCTGGCTCCCAATGTGACTGGGGGAAAACAAAGAATGATGTGAATTAACAACAGACAAAAGAAAAGAAAAAATAATGTTATATAGAATTCTATGCTAATAAAACTGATAATTTAGATGGAATGACTAATTGCCTACAACTGAAATTGCCAAATTAACAATAAAGCGATTTGTTTTGTTGTTATTCAGCCTTTTTCAGTTATGTTTGATTCTTCATGACCCCATTTGGCGTTTTCTTGGAAGAGATATTGGAGAGATTTGCCATTTCCTTATCTAGTTCATTTTACAGATGATGAAAAGGAGGCAAACAGGGTTACATGACATTCCTAAGGTCAGTAAGTGTTTGAGGCTAGATTTGAGTTTAGGAAGAAGAGTCTTTTGACTCTAGTCCCAGCATTCTATCCACTTTCCCACCTAAATTAATGGGTTACAATTTGGTAAATAATTCATATTATATCTATTTGCAGAAAAATAACAACAGCAACAATAGCAGTGTATTACTTAGAAAACCCTGGAGAATCAGCAAAGAGAATAACTGAAATTATTAACCCTTTCAGTAAAGTAGCAATATACAAAAATATAGTCATATAAATCATTTTTTCAATTCAACAGTAACAAAACACATAAGAAAATGATAAAGCTTAGTTGCAATGAAGATATCCCCCTCAGAGATCACCTTGTCTAATTTTTCTCATTTTATAAATGAGGATATTGAGTACCAGAAGTGTTAAATAACTTGCCTAGCATTACACTGCTAGCAAATTTCTGAAGCAGGATTAGAATTCAGGTCTTCCAGACTTGAAGTCCAGCACTCTATCTATTACTCCACCTAGCTTCCTCCCTGGTAGGATGATATGTGTGTGTGTGTGTGTGTGTGTGTGTGTGTGTGTGAGTGTATGTATATATATATGACATATATATGTATATATATGACATATATATATATATATATATATATATATGCTTTATTTTTTTACTGTTCTGCTGAATCTACTCAGATGGGCTTCACATTGCTATTTCCATACTTGAAAATCTTTAAGAATAAAACAAACAAATAAATAAATGAAATATATATATATATGAATGAAATGGTAGACTTCTACAATTAGAGGACAAATGAAGGTCATTCCTTTTCCATTAAGATGATTCCCTTAATTCTTAGAAGGAACAATGATACAGTGTATTACCTGTTTCTTTTAAAGTGTGCAAATAATAGAGTGGCATGACAAAATTGATAAAATATTACACTTGGAATCAGGAAAATCTAGGTTTAAGTCCTATCTCTAACACTTACTGTCTCTAATTACTTTGAATATCTGGAATATCTTCCCATGTTGAAAAGGGTGAGCTACTTATATCTTATGATTTGTACAATTATATGATTAGCCCTTTACACCCAGTCTTTCCCTCACCAGCCTGAAATATGTCCTTTAAAATTACCCACTGAAGACTTTTTCCTTTTCCTTGAAATATTATTAATCTTTATTAGTAAACAAATTCTTGGGAGAAATAAAACGCCGGGCCATTATGATAAATTACTTAATGTCTTAATGACTCAGAATAAACTTTAAGAAAGGGGTTCTTACCCCTTTTTTGTGTTCCTGAACTCTTTGCCATTCTGGTGAAGCCTATGGACCCCTTCTCAGAATAATGTTGTTAAGAGTACAAAACCAAATGCATAGAATTAAAAAGTGAATCAATTATATTGAAATATTAAAAAAAGATTCATGCACACTACATTAAGAACCCCTGCCTGCTCTAAGAGAATAAGTTATAGAAGACAGGCTAATCATTATAGGTAAGTGATCCATCTGCCTTATCAGATTTGTCTAGACTAAAAAAAAATCCCAGTTCCACATAAATCCCCCCACACGTCCCTTTCCCCTAGCCCCATTAAAAATAAAAAGAAAAAACAAATTGAAGGGTTAGTAAAAAGGACCAAACTAAAGGAAAGTAATTTTTCCATTTGAACAGTTTTCAAGCACAAGTCAGAGCAATGATCTCTTGTTCTCCCTCACTGAGTGACAAGAGAAGAATGAACATGAATATATTATTTGTTAGAGATTCTACCTACATTGTCTTAGATTTTGAAACCTGCTGTTCTGCTGAATCTACTCAGAGGGTCTTAGCATTGCTAAGTATTTCAATATTTGAAAATCTTTAAGAATAAAATAAAAACTAAATGGTTATAGCTATGGTTGAGACAAGAATCTTCGTGACCTGGTTCACTTCTTGGGCAGTTTTAGAAACTGGATTTTTTTTTCTGTTTGGAGTGTTGTCCTTGATGAGACTGAAGCATGGAACATGGTTCTAATGTCCTAGTTTTGTGTCACTGCAGTGCTGAGATGTAAACACAAGGACAGAGTCTAATATAAAAAGTGTTACTTTGAATATCAGGAATACCTTCCCATGTTGAGAAGAGCCAGCTACTTAAATCTTATGATTTGAATAATTATATGATTAGCCCTTTATACCTAGTCTTTCTCTCACCAGCCTGAAATAGGTCCTTTAAAATTTCCCACTGAAGACTCTTTCCCCTGCCTTAAAATATTTTTAACCTTTATTAATAAACAAACTCTTGAGAGAAGTAAACCACCAGGTCATCATGAGACATTAATAACTTAACATGAATTATCAGATTATGCTACCATTTCATTACTGGCTGAGGCATAGTACAGGGAAATTTTGATGAACCAGGATAAACCCATTGTATGGGAAAGGAATTGAAAGAATGTACTTTGGTTCTATAATGAGTGTCACAGTGAAAATAGAGAAGGATGTAAAAAAGATGAAGTAGGAGTTTGCAAAATTCAGTTTTGCTAATAGTTTTAATTTTTAAAATTCTGAGTCAGCCCTCTTAGATAATTAAAAAATATTCTTGACATAGACAAAACCAGGAAACTATAAACCTATATGAGTATACCTTTTGGTCTTTCCTTTTCTGGCTGTATTCATCTCTAATTGCTAATGCTATTGCTTCATATCCTTCTACTAAATACTGTTTCTACTTTATCTAACACTGGACTTTTCAAAGTATTTCATTTATTTAAGAAATTATTTTGAACAATCAGTGTTCAGATTTATTACAGTTAAGGATAATCTGACTTGAGACTGAAAAAAAAATTATCTAATATCTTGTTGAAATGCTATCCAATCTATTAAATTATAGTTTTTATCAAGAATATACCAATATGAAAGGAGTTGATAATATTTTGGTACTACAAAAGCATTCTAATCACTACACAGACTGATTTCCTGCTCTCAGAGAGCTAGCAATCACAGATGGAGGTTGACTTGTGAAGGACACCCAGAACAAAGGGTAGAGTTTTTACTACATGTAAAGCACAACAAAACATATCAAAGGTTTAGAAATCAAAAGTTTGGAAAAAATGCTATATACCCACTTATATTACATAAACACAAAATGTAGCACAGGAAATGATTTCTGAGGTACTTTTTTCTTCTAATGGTATAAGATTATGGCAATATGGTAGTTATTTTTAGAGCAGAATAACTGTCTAGTTTTTCATGCCAACATTAATAATCAATAGAAACAAACTTGACAACTCATTAGAAATAAACATCGGATCATAGTGAATTTGTAAATGCTTATTTAGCATAATTAAAATTTGCTGAATTATTTTTATTTTTGTAATATTGATTTTGGGGAAATGGCCACAGGACTTGCTAACTTATAGAATTAGGATTAGAAGGGATTTCAGTGTTAACATAGGCCAACAGCCTCATTTTACACGAGAGCAAAAGTATTTGAGAAAGTTAAGTGATTTGTTTGAGAGTGGCTAAACTCTTGCATTGCCACTGCATGACTCTGGGAGAGGGAATGAGGCCTATGGTTTTATGCCATTGTGGCTCACAAATCTAATTCATTCCCCAGTCAAGACATCACTCCATGATGTCATTGGTCCTCTTCAGAAATGAAGAAGGAAGAATAATAACCTACTGTGGAAAGAACAATAGAAACAGGGAGGATTATAAGCAGAGACTTGCATTAATGAATTTATTCCTTCTTAATTAGAATATAAATTCTTTTTAAGCCAGAAACTATCTTATCTGCCTCCATTCTTTCTGTATATAGAATGGTACTATGAAAAAAATCAGGAGCTTGACAAATGTTGGTTAAATTGAATTGATTTTAGAACAAATCCCAAATTTTATTCTCAAAATGAAACCAAAATAAATCAAAGAATCTACAAAAAATAATTTGCATAATGAAAATTCATTTTAATTTAGGACAAATTGTGTTTCTCTCAACACAGAGTGCAAAATGATTGTGTGTGTAGCTAAGAAAAGCTCCACTTTTTGGCAGTTCCTTTATCTTGCCCCTGACCCTTTTGGTATTACAACCCAAACCCTGACTTTTTACTGACGCAGCAAGGATAGTCTTATCTATTAGAGCTGAGAAATTCAATAAACCTTCAATGATTCTTTAATTTATGTTTTTGGCTTTGGTTATGTTGTTGGTTCTAGTTCTGGTTTGTCCCAGCGCTGACAATTTTATCTGCAAGTGCATTTAAATCTAAGGCTTTCCTAAATCGAACTCAACAGACTTGAGTTTTGATCGCATTTCTCCTTCTGTTTAGTTTTATTAACCTGGGCAAGTCACCCATCCTCCCTGTGCCTCAATTTCCTTGTTTTAAAATAAGTGTCTGCAGTAGCTTCATCGCAGGGTGGTTGTGAGAAAAGGAATCTATAATCCTGAAAGAACTATATATATAAAGCTATGAGAAGCTCCTTATAATGGTTTGTATAACACTACCTTCATTATTTTTATCTTTTAAATTTTTTTTTTAGTATACTGTGAAAAAAACAGGAAATGTCATTGCCCCCTCCTCCACCAGCAGAAATGAAGATTCTTCATCATTTTGTCTTTGTATCCCTAGCACTTATTATAGTGCCTTGACCTTAGTAGGCACTGCATAAATATTTATACAATTATAGAAAATAGCTTTGGGTTAGATACACATAGAAAGGCTACATATTAATGCCATTATGGTACAATTTAGAGTTTTTATGTTACAATCAATATTTTGTGCCACTAAATCTGAATCATATTTTTATTTTAGGGGAAGGGGTAGGAAAATACCTATTACATTACTGTTTTTGAAGCAATTTAAATTGTAAGTAATATATGTGTATTTGTATATGTCTGTATATATGTATAATATATGTATATTAAGATATTAAGGAAAAAAGAAAGAAGCATTTATAGAATCACTAAAATACTTATTTTAACAAACTATTCTTTGGTTAAATTAAATTCACAGGAAAAGTAGAAAGGAGACATAAATGAAGAGTGGACACAGAAACATTACCATAGAGTCACTTTTACAATACACTTGCTCTTATCAGCTAATCTTATATTGTTCCATCCTTACTATTAGAAATCCTCAGAGTGTAACACTTAGAATGTGGGTCTCTACATAAGAGGATTATAAAGAGAGAACAAAGGCTTGTAATATGCCAAAGGAAGAGGATATTAGGTCTATTTGGTTGATTAACAGTCCTTGGCACATAAAGGAGATTGCCAGAAGGAAAATGTAGCCAGGAATAGGGCTTTAACTCCAGAGTGAATAGTTCTAGGGAAGTAACTAAAACAGAAATCAGATGAAAAGAAATGAAGCGATGACCAGTAGTATTAAAGCTGTAATGATCTAATAAAGAAACTCTGAATCCTTCTGATTCTTTTCAGAGACACCTAACTCAGGAGGTTAGTTATTCTCAAATAAGAGAATACATTTATCTGGATTACAATGATCTATTTCGGATATCTGTTTGGCCACTGACAATCAGATAGACTTCTCTATAGTAGAGATGAACTACTTTTTGTAAGGTGTTTCTGGCACTATATAGCACACTCGCCACCTAGTGGACATTAGCAGTAATTTTCCTATCTGTATTGCAAATTGTGAAGGCAAATCAGCCTATATTTACATGGCCTCAAATGCAAAACAAGAACTTCCAAAGATATTTTGATAGAAATATTTTTTATACTACCTAGGTCAGTATAA
The DNA here is from genome assembly GCA_028646515.1 of Pseudochirops corinnae. Classification (NCBI taxonomy): domain Eukaryota; kingdom Metazoa; phylum Chordata; class Mammalia; order Diprotodontia; family Pseudocheiridae; genus Pseudochirops; species Pseudochirops corinnae. The sequence goes on from CM053585.1 coordinate 476,469,269, forward strand.
TGTTGTTTTTAGGTGTGAAAGAGTGTAAAGAAATGGATACAGATATATTGCACTAGAAAAATAAACATCCAAAAGTAAAACTGGAATTCAAACAAAATTCATCTGTATTGCTCTTCTATGTCATCTTTGGTGACCTCTACCCACTTCTGGTGGTTCTATTTGTTTTCTTTTTCTTCGTTGATCCTATACCAGTTTCATAACCTCTTTTCTATCTGATCATTATTTAGAAACAGAAGAAACATTCAAGGTTATTTAGTTGTGTCCCCATTTTATAAATGGAGAAATTAAGTCCCAGAGAGGTTAGATGATTTTCCCAAGGCTACAGAAGTAGTAAATAGCAGAGCAGAAGTTTGAACCCAGGTCCTTTTGCTTAGATCTGTTGCTATTTCCACTAAACTATTTAGTTCAGAAAGTTCTTGCTCTTTTGGCTCTTGAATGAGAAGCAAAGGTAATTTAGCTGATAATGCTTTTTGGAACATCTTTCCTACCAATATTTGCATTTTTTAGAGAACATCTGAAGCCCTTCACATCCTTTAAGAATCAAATAAATTATGAAGTCTTCTAACTCTAAATACTCTAAATAACTATTATATTTTTAAAAATTCTTTCTCTTCTCTTGTCTTCTCTCTTCTCTTCCCCTTTTTTCCTCTCCCCTTCCTTCCTCCCTTCTTTCCTTCCTCCCTCCTTCCTTTCCTCCCTCCCTCCCATCCTTCCTCCCTCCCTCCCTTCCTCCTTTCCTTCCTTCCTTCCTTCCTTCCTTCCTTCCTTCCTTCCTTCCTTTCTTCCTTCCTTCCTTCCTTCCTTCTTTCCTTCCTTCCTTCCTTCATCCCCCTTTCTTTACTTTCCCCTCCCTTCATTTCTTCTTCTTTTCCTTCTCTCCCTTTCCTTCCCTTTCTTTCTCTTCCTTTCACTCTCACTCAGATTAAAGGTTCAGCAGGCATTCATAGATCTGATCTCCTTACTTGTTGGCATAGAAGCTTTACCTTGCTCCCTTATTCCTATCTTGGGAAGTTTACTACCCCTTTGGCAACCTAGTGGCCCTCTGCTCCCAGGAAACCATTACATTGGTTCTAGACTTTGTGTATACTTAAGCTCAACTTTGCTCAGAACTTCTGAAATCAAGTTATCAAACAATTTCAGCTTCCTCCAAAGCAGAGACTATAGTCATGCACCATTACCCTCAGCTCTGGGGCTTTTTTCACTTTACTATATCACTACAGAAAATTCATATGAATCCTAGATTTTATATGGCAATAAGCACTTCAATTAAATTTTTTTGGCTCCCACACTAATAGATAATAGTGTGTGTTTTCTGAAATAACAATTTAAAAATATATCTCGAATAATATCTGATAATTTCTGTACCAGAATTCCATTTAAACAGACTAGTATGAGTGATATAATAGATATTATTTTACTATACCTTAAGTTTTTTATTGCCTCAAAGCATAAAAACACCTTCACAAAAGTTGTCTAATATTTTTAATCAACAAATGAATATGTGTTAATTACTTTAAAAGATCTCAAAGTATTACAGATATTCATTAATATTAACATACTAACAAATTATGGGAAATTATGACACACTGTT
>CM053585.1:476470959-476482283 GCA_028646515.1 Pseudochirops corinnae
GGTTCTAGAAACAATGGGTAAGAAGCGAAAGAGAAGCAGGTTTTGAAGTTGACATAAGGAAACATGCCCTAGAAATTGAGCTCTTCAAAATAGAATGTATGACTAGCGGATGTCTCTGAATTCCCAACCACAACAAATTTTCCAGAATAGAGAAGATGATCACTTGCTAGGGCTATTATAGAGGGGTTTCATGATCAGGTATAGTTAAGACTTGAGTCTATAAAATGGATTGTCTCAGGAAAACATTCACCCAATCATGTAATCGAGCTTTATGTATTAACATGAAAATGGAAATGCATTCCAGAAATGAGGAGTTTAATGTGTCAGGGTTACTAATCTACCAGCTGTATGAGTAGGGGGTGTTTGGCTGGTAAATAAGTGATAAGTCATTACTTCTTTCCAGTGCCTACCTTAGTATGGGGAATTTTACTCTTTTCCAATTTCTTCTTCTGACCTCCCCTGAGATCTGACTTTTTATCTACTCAATTTCATTGGTTCTGCCCATTGGAAAAAGCTTTTTTTTCTTTTTCTTCAAACTTACTATAGGTAGAAACAATGGGAAAGGGGAGATACCTGAAGCAGTCACTTCAGAAGGGCTATCTTCCAGCTCACTTACAAGTCTCTCTTTACCAAAAACTTCTTAGTTCATTGGCTAGAACTCATGTGGATTCATATATCATTTCTGTGCTTTACTGTATAAAATATGAAATAATAAAAATCCTCTATATAGCTCTAAGCCCCTATTATGCCAGGAAAGACCGTAGCAGTTAGAAAAAAATAGTATTCTTGCTTCAGAGTAATTTATCACCTCTCACCTCCCTCTCTGCTATTATTTGTGCAAGGATACACATACAGATCAAAAATTAAACAGGTGAATTCTTTATCCTAGAGAAAAGTAATATGAGATAGGAAGCCAACAAACTTATAAGAAATAGGAATTAGAAATGAAGCTCCTTTCTCTCCTGAGAGAGAGAACAAGACTGAGAATAAAGGATAGGATATAAAAATACAGATTTATCCTTTCCAGTCCCAATAGCAAGAATTGCTCCAGCCATTCTGTACTTGTTCTATGTGGCTCCCAGAAAAGTCAACTATAAGCTTGTCTTATTGAATCTACATTTGTTCTCTTATTGACTCATGGTTGTGTTAATGATGAATTCAGTGTAGTGACAACTTTCTCCATCATCCTCACCCCCCCCCCAAGTCTTCTTGCTGTATTGGACACACTTACTCTTGAATCTCATCCTTATACCACCTCTATTTTTTGTGGTCTCATTCTGATAATAAAACTTCTCTCTCCCCTATAATAGGACAGAAATTAAACTTGCAGTTACAGTTTCATATTATCCATTCATGTAACTCTGAACATCAAAGAGGAGAATTCTATGCCACATGCCTTTTTACTAGCAAATATTAATCTTTAGTGTTAATATATCCTTGGCATCTAGAATGGAGCCATACTAAGAGTACTGGGATGTCATACAAACTGGATCGCCATAAAATGTTCAAAGTGGGCAGTTAACTAAAACATTAGCCTGAGGTCATATGAGGAGGTAAAAACAAGTCATTTCCATGTTGTGATCTGCTGACATCCATCCTTAGTGTGGTGGTTACAAAAGAAGCTATTAGATTAGAAAGGAGGAGACTTGGGTTCCTATTTTTGTCAAAAATTGGACCATGGATGAGCCAATCTTTCTTGCTGGGACCAAGTTTTCCCATCCAAAATATGAGGGCTTGTTTAGATGATTACTAAAATCTTTTTTCCAATTTGAAAATTGTTTGATAACTAGGGCTGTGTGTGTGTTTATATGTAAGTTCATATAGGGAGGGCTGGCTGTAGAATTTACTTGAATTCAGCACCAGTAATGTGGTGCCCCTAGCCACAGAAAGAGGGAAATAATTGATGGATGTATTTAACTATAACTATCTGTCATAAAGGGTAAGCTCTACAGGCATAATTTAACAAAAAGAGCTATATAAATCTGAGTTATAGGCATACTGAATTTTCAAAATATTCAAAATAATTACATATATTAATTTTATGACAAATGTAGAATTCCATAAGTTTGTATGTTGTTTTGCTTACTTTTTTTTCATTTCCTTCCTCCTCCCTCCACCTCACAAAATTACAATCAACTAACTGGGTGGCATTTGGATTACCAAAGGAAATGAAGCTGAAATGAAAAATAATGCATTACCTATTTATGTCTTGGATTTTGTTAAAGGTTATTTTGTTGTATTCTTTAAAGTGGGACAAATGAAATCCATTCATCATGTTTTAATTTATTTTTATGTCTGATTTCAACTCAAAGTTTAAAATGCCAATCCGATGCAAGCATAGCTTTCTTTATTTGATGGGGTTATTCCTGAAAACTTGTATCCACACTTTTTTTTAGTTTAAATTAGATTATAAATATAAAAAAATCTTCTCCCAGTGTCTCATTTAAGCATAGAGATGATCCTGGTTTCTCAAAGTTCATTTTGATAGACTATAAGCTAAAATTGTTCCTACCAAGATGGAGGGTTTTAAAGTATGTGCTCAATAACAGACTGTTCTGTCAGTCTAGTTCATTAACAAGATACTTAGTCACTAGTAGGCTTGCTATTAGGTGATGAATTCTTTGGTCATGGCAACAGATGTTGAATTGACTCTCAAACCCATTTCCAATTCTGTTCTGAAATGGCAAAATGGCAAAAATGAGGCAGAAGATATAAAGAACCAAACAGATTTTAACCATTCACAGATGTATATTTAACCCTCTCTACTAGAAATGAGAAATCTTTGCTCTGTGAGTCAAAATATTATCCTTCTCAGTGTAAGGGAAGTAAGGAGCTAGAAGAAAGGTGAAAACAAATGGGAAGGGAATTCATAGGTTCTCCTTGGAGAAAGATGGAAAAGAAATGGAGTTCCATTCATCATTCATTCAAAGGAAACAATAAATGTCTTTTATTGGCTATTTGGTCATCCTGCTTTGCAGTTTTCATGATTGTTATGAGTACAAACACCATTCTGAAGATACCTGAAACTTAAATAACAACTTCTTTTCCAGAGGAATATGAAGATATATATTCTACAAATAACTCAATAATATTTTTCAAAGTATATATGTGTATGTATATATACTTTTTATACACACATATAAACATATATATGTATGTGTGTATGTCTAAGCATACATATGTATGTATACGTGTCTGTTGTTCAGTCATATCTGAATTTTCATGACTTTATTTGAGTTTTGTTTATTTGTTTAGGTTTTTTTTCAAACATACTGTAGTAGTCCGTCATTTCCTTCTCCAAATCATTTTACAAATGAGGAAACTGAAGCTAAGAGGGTTTAGAAACTTGACTAGGGTCACATAGCTAGTAAGTGTCTGGGGACAGATTTGAACTAATGATGATGAGTCTTCCTGACTCCAGGACTGGTACAATATCCATTTTGCTTCCTAGCTTCTGTGTACATATACACATCCATACATATGTGCAAATATGCACACTCAGTGATGTCACTGAAAACATATGTTGGAAAACGTGGTTCATAATTCAGAAATCAAAGAAGCCACAGGATTCTGTTAACCTCTAGGCAAACAGGGCTTTTTTTTTTTTTTAAAAAAAAGGTCAGATTGCAAAGGAGAAGGCAATTAATGAACCCCATCACTGGATTGTGCCTAAGTAAACCCCAGGAGAAGGAAAGAAAGCACTTCCTTAACTTTATGTTTCCTTGAAAATGTGTGACTTTCCTACACAGAGTGTAAATTCTCATTCTCTTTGTTTTGTCAATGAAACTTTTGTTCTGGGATTTACTTCAATTCACAACTACTTCAAGTCACTATACCATACCTTTAAATTTAATCTTTAAAAGAAAAGTCAAACAGAAATACAGAGAGAGGAGGTTATTTATAAGGCATATTCAGTTTCCTAGAGAGAGTTCTTTAGGGAACCATGTATTTCAAACAGTTAGGTGTAAATGCAAACCAGTCAGATTGAAAAGAGGTACTCTGTTGGAAAGCATAAAGAGACAAAGAGTCATTACCAGGGAGAGATATAAGAGAAAAGAGTATCTTTTCAGAAAGGAGAAACGGAAGGTGACAAGGACCTGACTGAGATGTGAAGTAAAACAAGGTAGGGAGCTACAAAGTGAAAGTGCCACCAAAAACATACTCTTTAATGGTAATGTGAGTATTGTGGATTGTCAAGGTCTAGAGGAAAGCAGAGAACTACCAGAAAGAAGAATTTCTTTCTAGCAACAGTAAGTTATTTTCCTGTATAATAGCCATCAAGAATTCTAGTATAAATCTCAAAGACTATGGGAATCTGGAGAAGGCAAACATTGACTGAAATTGTCCTATTTTATTAATAGGAGGCTTTTATTTCATTTTCATGCTATCTTTTATGATTTTATAGTTGCATAAATCAAGAAAAGAAATGAGAAATAAGAAAAGAAGTTGAGTTAACTTATAACGTATCTTGATCTATTCAAACCATATACTAATGGCAAGAAAAAAATGGGAAAAGGATCAAGACAAGGTATCAGTATGGCATATCATTTTCTACAGATATTTAACTCATGTAAAGCAGTTTCCACAACAAGAATGTCAAAAGGATGCAGAAACTATATTAGTCAGCAAGTATTATACAAAGTATTTTTGTTTCTATTATTTTATAATGAAAGGAAAAATAATTTTTCAGAAATCTTAGGATGAGATCCAATTAAACAGGATCATTTCAAGAGTAATTAAAAGTGAAAACAGGAGAAAGAAAACAAATAGGAAAAATCATGGAATATGTCTATTCTAATTTTAATTTTAAAAGCCATATAATTTCATCATCAATAAAAAGATGATAATGATTATATTGCTATTGATAATGAAATTTTGTAATTTTTAAAATTTAATTTATGCTTTGTAATATATCTCAAACATCAATGAACATGTGATAAAATAGGAAAATACCTATATACCTATATACAGATGAAGTATAATCAGAGGAAATCCATGTTAGAGGTGACAACATTGTGAAAGCATCAAGCAGTCAATTTCCAGAATACTTTAAAAAAGGAAGAGGAAGATACTAATAATTAGGAAAATTATAGATAATATTATTGAACTCCTAAAATCATTACTACTAGAAAGAAGTAATCAAGATGTCATCACATATATCTAGGACTATAAGCTGGAGAGAACCTGTTGATGACCTGGTAGAGGGAGTTTCCTTATGTAGGAATTCCCTAAATCAATGCAATTACAATCCCTTTCCCTGTTGCCCAGATTATGATATATATTTGAACAGGCAGACAGTTGGATTGGCCCCTCTGTCCTTTTATATTGTACAGACACTTCAGATGGACAATGAGCTTCAACCAGAATTGAAGAGAAGAAAGGCAAAACATCACAATCCATTTCAGAGTTGAAGGAGTGCTTTCAATGGCACTGGCCTGTTCCCTAAAACAAACAAACAAAAAAACAAAAAAACCAAAACAATATTCTTAATTTAATTCTACAGAGTTTTAAATCATAGAACAGCTGTCTACAGAGTCAGAATTGTAGGCATTAAATATATATATTCACATATTTATATGTATATATGTGTATATATGGGCATCTACATGGCACAGTCGGTAGAGCCCCAAGATTTACAATCAGGGATCATCTAACTGTAGACATTTAATGTGCCCTTTGGCAAGTCACTTAACTCTGTTTGCCTCAGTTTCCTCATCTGTGAAATGAAGTAGAGAAGAAAAAGGCAAACTGCTCTAGTATTTTTGACAAGTAAACTCCAAAAGGGGTCAAGATGAGTTAGATACAATTGAAAATGAGTAAACATGACAATTATATGGATATGTGTGTATACATTTATGTGATACAGACTGTATCATATTACAAATTATCATTTAAATGCCCAAATGTTATAAAAATTATCTAGGAGAGATGTATCAATAGAAATAGTTAGCTGTACATGAAGGAAAGGTTAGAAATAAGATAAAAAAAAACAGAGTTCAATGTAATGCTAAAGTCCTAGCAGAAGGCCTCTACCATGTTGAGCAGACCTTCTATATAGAACTTGAAAGAAGACATAGACAATAGTCACACAGGAAAAATTATAGATGCATTGCAATCTGAACTCAGAGAGAGTATTTACGTGGATGTGATTGCAGATCCACTGAAGTATTAAAATACTGACTAATGATAAATTAAATGTTAAGAGATCTATAACTCATCACTTGATCTATCTTCCATTTAAAAAGCATAATGTCATTTTTAAGGCAAACCACTGTAACTTATCCTTTTTAGTAAAAATGCATTTTTACATTTGGGATTATTTAAAATAATGGTGTATACAAGTAACTGATCATAGTAAAAATATATATTTTTTAACTACAGTCCATTGAAGAGTAATTTATCTTTGCATATTTGGCAACATTTCATAGATTTATTTAATTCTGATCTTTAGCATAAATCCAATATTTCAATTCATTTTCTAGTTCATTAACTTGCTAGAGGAAGGCATCATGCCTCTATAACACATGATCTTTACCTCTACTTCTCAAATTCCCGTGGGAAGAAAATATCCTTTAATAACCTTTTTAATAAAAAAAAAAAAAGAGCCTCTGTTATTGGCTGGATTTTGGTTTTGCTGATAACCACTTCTATTCATGTTCTATTCATAGAAAATCTTTCAGAAGTCCTGAGAACTTATCTATATTTATAGTACATTAAAACATTTGACCCTTCCAAAATGTACACTTTGCTTTTTGGTTGACAGGAAAGTGATCTGGTGCTTAGATTGAGTTTATGCTTTCTCATCCGTCTATATTTCATTCATGGGTTATTTTTAAGTGTTTTCACCAAGTGTTAAGAAATGGCTTAGAGTTTGGATGTGAAATTAATTTCTTATTCCTAACTCACTTAGCTCTCTTATTCTCACATTAATCCCTTTGCTAATTCTGCCATTTCTATTTCCATAATAGTTCTTACATCCAACTCCTTTTTTCATTTATATAGCAACCTACTTCAGTACCTCATCCACTCTAGCCTGAATTCCCAGAGTATCCTCCAAATAAGTTTCCCTGCTTCCATTCTCTCTCTTTTCCATTCCATCTAGAAATAGCTGCCCCAAAAGTTATGCCAAGGCACAGGTCTGAACATACTATTGCCCTGCTCAAAAGTTATCAGTATATCACTATTTTCTCTAGAGTAAAATACAAACTATTTCAGTTGCTGTTTAGGAACTCTATGATTAAACGGCAACCCAAAACCCGTCACAAGACCTAGTAACACTTACAAAATTGTTGAATTGAAGCATAATTTTGATGACCACATGGCAGGCATACTATTGCGATGATTTGTGATTTTGATAGTGTTGGACTAGACACACCAGTGTCTTTCGAATTCTAAAATTCCATAATGCTCTGATTTATGGAATAAAAGTTTACTGTCATTTAACCTCTTCTTCAGTTATCATTTTATTTGTCCTATCAACTATAACTAAGTAATCTTTATACATCCTACTTATACTCAGTGCTATGCAGAGGAAGAAGGAGAGGTGATCCTTATTTTGAAGAGTTTATAATTTAATAATCCAAGTCATATAAACTGAATACACATTTATTAAGCACTTACTATGTGCCTAACACTGTGCTAAGTGCTAGGGATTTTAAAAAAAAGAGAAAAAGTAAGTCCCTTCCCTTAAAGGCCTGAAAATCTAATGAAAGAGATAAAATTCTAGTCTTTGAGTCAGAAGACACTTTAGAGATATTTTTTCCAATTCTCTTTTTAACAACTGAGGAAATCAAGGCCTGTCAAGTTTAACCTGCTTGTGCTGGGCCTTATAGCTGGGTAGTAGCAAAGTTAATACTTGAATCCAAATATCCTACTTCCCAAAATATTTCTGTTGTTATTACGCAAAGGACCACTCCTGTTTCACCATCAGGAAGCTGGATTTTTTTCTCATTGTTGGAATGACTTTTTACTCTTCTCTTTCATAATTTCATGATGACCAAGGCTTAAGTTCAAAGTTTCCCATATAATATCCCATTTTGTTGTTGTTCTTTTATATTTAAATACTTATGTTTGTAGATAGTTGTTAAATTCATTTAAAAAAATAACCAGATTGTCTAAAGGAACCTGGGTAGTGTAGTGCATAGTGTTGGACAGAAACTCAGGAAGACCTGAGTTCAAGTCCTTAGTAGACACAGACTAGTGGTGTTACCCTATCTAAATTCCTTTACCACTCTCAGATTCAGTTTCCTCACCTATGAAATGAAATAATAACACTACTTTATAAGGTTGTTGTGAAGATCAAATGAGACCACACATTATGTACTGTACAAACTTTAAAGTGCTGTATTAATGCTACCCATTAACATTATTATTACTGTCAATTTTTATTTTAAGTAAAGGAGATAGATGAGTGAAATGATATGCAAATATTCAAAAACAATAGCAGATGAAGTTAGAATTTTAAGAGCTATCTTATCACACAAGGCGATGTATTTTAGTAACATGGTATTTCTTTAAGAGGAAGATTTTCTAAATTACATTGGAGTATCTAAATACTTTTCTTCTTTTTCAGAACAAAGCTATTTCATGCTATACCTCATAAAAATAAAAACTCCAACCAATCCTCCCACAAAGATCTAGAGAACCACATTTCTTTTTCAATCATATAGAAGATAGGTAGTACCAGACAGTGCCTCTCCCATTTGGTTCCTCCTATTTTTTTTGCAAAATAATTCTACTCTCCTAGCTTCCCCTGCTCTCTCTAGCCCAGGAGCACATTTGACAGTATATACATGCAATTCTTAAAACAATATAAAAGAAAAGACCTTTTATGTCATTCTTAATTCTGGACATAGTAGTTAGGGAATTCAGCCATAATCAGTGAAATTATAAAGTGACAAGACTGTTTTCTGTGTGTGTGTGTGTGTGTGCGTGTGTGTGTATGTGTGTGACCCTGATATCACAAATTCTCACACAGCACAAAGGACCAGAAAATATGGAGGAATATAAGCAAAAGAACTTTGGCAAGGAATGATATAGGGAACCCACAAATTATTATTGGTGATTTTACCATCAAGACTTTTCTAGTTCTCTGTTGTTCTCATAAGATGAAGTTTGGCATTGCTCCTTCCCATTACTATTGTAGTTTTAGTTATTTCAGTCAGTTCTAACTCTTCTTTATCCCTTTTTGGAATTTTTTAGGCAAAGATGTAGAGTGATTTGCCATTTCCTTCTCCAGCTCATTTTTATAGATGAGGAAACTGAGACAAACAGAGTGACTAACCCAGGGTTAGTACTAACTCAGCTAGTAAGTGTCTGAGGTTGGGTTTGAACTCAGGAAGAGAAGTCTTTCTGACTCCAGGCCCAACCCTCTATCCACTATGCTACCTACCTGCCTCCTTTTCATTATGGTTTCCACTGATTTCTGATTTAACAAAAATTTATACAGAGATAAGGAAGCATATTCTAATAACTGATAATAGGATATGACATGGTAACACCAAAGCCTGATGCCTTCTTTCTCCTAGGAGAAGCAGAGGAAATATTCCCCTATCACTGAGAAGATTGGAGAACACTGACTTCTAACTAATTATTACCTCTCAAATCCCTTCCAATCCACCTGGTGACAAGACAGTAGAGTTATTTAGATTATTCTGGGATACATCCTTGAATTTAGGTCACATCAAGCCACATATTTCCCAGCAAAATATAATGTGAGGAAAGTGGAGGGGGGAAAGATAAAAAGCAATCTCCTTTACATATATGATTCATGGAATGTTATCTTTGTATACATCACATCTAGGAATCATGAAACTACTGAGATTTTTCATTCTACATATTTTTTTCACTTAATATGTTCAGTAATAGAAATTCCTAAAGTGTTCACAAAGGTTATTCATTGTTCCACCTATAGGAAATAATGCTAGCAGATGAAAATAATGTCATCTGATAATTTTCCAAGTACATTGACTAAAATAACTATATACCTTCCCATGAACATAGATTTGTTTCTAAAAATGGAAACTAGGGAGGACTTTCTGGTATTTATCCTCATGGTCTTAGCTGATGCTGTTTTAGGAATGGAGTTTCAATATTTTTCATTTCTTTAAAGCAGCGGTTCTCAACCTGTGGGTTATGTTCAATTTGTAACAATGAAAATACATCCTGCATAGCAGATATTTATATTATGATTCATAACAGTAGTGAAATTACAGTTATGAAGTAGCAACAAAAATAATTTTATGGTTAGGGCTCACCACAGCATGAGGAACTATATTAAAGGGTCGTGGAATTAGGAAGGTTGAGAACTACTGCTTTAAAGGGACAGAGATATGATTATAGATCCAATATAACTGTAGTCAGCATGTACTGCCCCCACCCCCAAAAAAGCAAGTCATATTGAATAAATATCTAGTTTCTTAATAGGAAGCCTATATGCCTTTAAAAATTCTTTTGTGCCCTTTGATAGTTGTTATGCTACATCTATGCATTCCTTTTTCTTAGCATTAATAACTCCCTCAACCTCTAAATTACTCCCTAAACTCAATCATCTCCATGGATCATATATCTCTTAAAAGCCATTTGCTTTTCTTCCTCTGTGCTGGCTAGCTCAGTCGGTTAGAGCCTAGTGCTAATGGGGCCAAGATCATGATTTCAATTTCTGTAGGAGCCAGTTAGCTTCACTCTGCTCCCAAACCACAAGCTGCACTCCTAACCAGACAGCTGTCTCCCAAATGTGATGTCACTGGTTACAGTGGATCTGGGCTAAAAGATCACATGACCACAACCAGAAATACAGCTTAAAATATATTCTCTGTTATCAGTAGGTCATTCATTATCTTCTTATTTGTTCTTTTAAAGAAAAAAATAATGAAGGCCATACATTATATAATATGGACCATTCTCTGTTTCTGTTCTTAGATACACATCTGAAAATCATTCAGAGGATGTCCAAACCATCCCAGTCCCTGTATTCTGTTCACTCTACTTATCTTTCATGACATTGCCCATTTTCTTATCATTTCACAAGATCTCTTTATTTTTTTTAAGTTCTCCAGAATTTCAGGAAAAAAAAAATTATCCCAAGAACCAAGAGCAAGAAGTTTGAAAAGAAAGTTGGATTCCCAGACTTTTACATCTAGTGTAGGGACAACATCATAGCATCATCACAAAATTTTTGAAGGGGCCTTAGAAGTCATCTAGTTCCACCCCTTTAATTCATAAATAATGAACAGATGCCCACAGAAGTTACATTTCTTGCCCAATATTTCATAGGTAATAAGTAGAAGAAATAGGATATCAACCTAGGGTCTCTGACTACAAAT
>CM053585.1:476482783-476505237 GCA_028646515.1 Pseudochirops corinnae
GGGGGGGTAGGGGAAAGATGGGGAGAAAATTTGTAACTCAAAATCTCATGGAAATGAATGATGTAAACTAAAATAAATAAAATAAAATATTTTTAAAAAAGACTTTTGGCACAGTTATACGAGATCATATGTGTTGGTGGGCCCCCTACCCTATGACCTGTTGACATTGACTAGTCAGAAGAAATCCTTTGATGCTAATGATAATATGGACTATGCTAGTATAAATACACATTGATCTTAGCAGAAGTGATAGAGGGAAAACTATGAACTCCAAGAAGGTAATATTTGGAGGTCAAAGCTCATTGGTCTCTTGAATAATAACATCATAAATTTATTGAAACAAAAAGCTGAGGAATATGGCTTTGGAGTCCATGGATTGGAGCCTAGTCCAAGAGCCATGCTACACTTTGCCCAGGTAGGCAACTGGATGGTACAACAGAAAGAGAATTGGACATGGAGTCAGCAAGATAGAGTTTAAATCCAGGTTCAAAAACATTCTAGCTATGTGACCTGGGGAAATCATTTAACCTCTCTCTAACTCAGTTTTTTCAACTGTGTAATGGGGAAAATAATAGCTCTGCCCCCAATAGAGGGCAGATCAAATAAGATAATATTGGCAAAGCACTTTGCCACAGTGCCTGGCACATGAGAGACACTTAAAAATGCTTTTCTCTTTTTTTCCTTCTCTGAGAGAGGTGATTCCATTCCTACATGAAAGGTTAAAGCTCCCGTGCCTGCTCAATGTGTGTTCGGATAGAATAGGACCTTGTTGATTGAGGGATAGTATGGAGACCAAGAAGACTCACTAAACAACATATAAAAAAAAATTCCTGGAAAATGCTGCAGTGTGTGTACATGTGTGTATGTGTGTGTTTGTGTGTGTGTATTTAACCTCCTTAAAAATCTTTTTTTTTGTACAAAACAATATATGGGGAGTATTAAAACTGACAGTGTTTGTTTGAGTCTATGAATTTTCAATAATGATTTTATGAATTCAAGAGGATACTGTTTTAAAAATACTTATATGAGAATTCTGATAGCTCATCATCAGCAGGTTAAAAAATATGAGGTGTCTCAAAAGTCTTAATGCAGTTTAAAGTTTTGGGGACATCCAGTATATTAGTCATCAACTATCCTGGTCATATTTATTTGTATCTTTTGTGTCTTGAAATAACAAAGAGTTCTTTTATTTGTTTTATTTTCTGTTGCCTAATAAAGAATGCAGAAAGCATTCATTCAGTCATTCACCACAACTACAAAATTAAGCACCAAGGATCCAAGCACAAAGAAATGATTTCAGTTCACAATGATCTTACTAATGAAAGAGGCACTTAGTAAATATAAAAAAATATATATGTAACATTCTAGACAAGATGTATGATAGATTTGTGATTCTTTATGACTATATTCCAACATGGCATAATGGATAAAGATCTAGTCTTGAGGACAGAGAAGAACCTAGATTCAGGTTCCACATTGTTTTTGTGACCCTTGAAAAGTTACCTAACCTCTCAGTTCTCTCCAGCTATGATTTCAAACTCACATAGAAAAAAATCCCTGCCAACAAAGATCCCTACATATTGACTTGGAAAACCACAAATTACCATTACCTATGTTGTGCTCCATTTTTATTTATTTAGTTAAGTACTGCGCAATTATATTTTAATCTGGTTTTTAGGAACACTTGGAATTCCAACATCTTGGCTCTAGATAACTCTCTAAGACTACTATCCTGCATTGGTACAGGGAGTTTGCCCATCAGGGAATGCCCTACATTGTTGTTGTTGTTGTGCAGTCATTTCAGTTGTGTCAGACTCTTCATGACCTAGTTTGGGGTTTTCTTGGCAAAGATATTGGGAGTGGTGTGCTATTTCCTCCTCCGTGTTCTACATTAGTGAAATCATAATTCTAGTCTCTATCTTTATTCTACATTACCAAAATCATAATTTTAGTCCCTCTCCTTTTATAAGATTACATTCTTGCATCTTGGCGACTGGATGGTTTCTGATTTTGATTTGTCCTGATTTGTCTGTCTGTTATTCACATTTGATGAATTCTAATTGGAAAGAAGATAAAAACCCACTATTTTCCCTGTGGTCTTACTTCCACAGCTAACTGTGACTAGACTGTAGAAGTTTTTTTTGTTTTTTTGGTTCTTTGGCTTTTTTTTTTTTTTTGGTGAAAAAGAATCCCCATCATATTCAGTATATAAACAAACATCATGATCTATGTATCTGCATTGTTTCACTGCCATAAATTTCACCTTATCTCAGACCTTATGGGCAGCTCTGTGTTTAGCCCTCATAGAAAAAAATCTGCTTGCCAATATTTTTAATCTAATTTTATCTTCATGCATATTAGAGACTAGTGTTGTGGATGGGAACAAAGCAGGTGAATAATTACACTAATTCATGTTTTTTTTTCTTGATCTTCATTATTACTCCAAGCTATTTATGTCCCAGGACTGTTGTGAACAATAGTTAGTGGGACAAAACGACAGAAATATTTTGAAAAGTAAGTAATCCACTAGAAGATTAAAGATAACTAAAATATATTCTATATTTTCTTCAGGAAACAAATATGTAATACAGTATTAAAAGAGCGAATGCTTGGAGGAAAGAAAACAATAGAAAAAATTACAGCTGACTTGAAAACTAACAGATGCCATTGCAGATATAAGGACAAAAGAAAGCTATTACATAATGGACAAATTGAAACACACAAAGACTGTTGGATGGGGGCACATGAAAATACTTATGTTGGCCAAAAGTACTTTTGAGGAGAGTCCTCTGATTCTCTCCCGTGATTGGAAGCAGGAAGGTGTATAGTACAAAGACCATTTGACTTAGGAGGCAGAAAGACTTGAGTTCAAATTTTGTCTCAGATAATTTACTTAGCTGTGTGGTCCTGGGCAAACTATTTCATCCCTCTAGGACTAAGATCCCTCATCTACAGAATGAAGATAACAGTAGCACCAACCCCAAACCACTGTTTTGAAAATCATATGATATACCATCAGTACATTGCTATATAAATCCTAGGTATTGCTAAAATGAATGATTCTTTCTCTGTCATTTCGTTTTCTTCAGTTTATCATTTTGTCTCTGAAAATGGTAACATCTTCCACCTAGAACCTTTGCCTAAAATTTACATGAAGTTATTTGGCTCTAACAGTAAAGGGGGTATTTTGTCTGAAGTTCATACCAGTGACACTTGCTGGAACTTGCCTCCCTTCCACAAGATTTTCATTCCTTTAAAATTATTAAAAATGTAACCTTCTAATAAAATGTCTATAAATAAATATTACATATTCATATTTTTAAAATGACATAATACTGAGAATATTAAAATTCAAAAAAATTGCCAACATTTATTAAGGATATAATATGGAAAATAAAATTAGTTAAAATTGTGTGCATGTGTATGCATATATATATGCATATATTATTGGGAGCTGTTCAGAAAACATTTCAAAAGTTATATGAATATATTATTTTTAATAAAACATAATAAAAAGTCATTCCTATTTCACTCTTTGAGATGTATTGTAACAAATTAAATTGGTGAACTATTTTCATAGAGAATAATATAAAAGTTTCAATTCAGTTCTTCAATTAAGAACACAAACCATATCATTTTATTGAACCAAAAAGCTGAATGAACAGTTCCAGAGTATTGATTAGTGGATTTAATAAACATGACATCTCTGCTTTCATCTTAGTCATTGATAAAAATAGTGAAGAACAAAAGACCATGGACAGAACCATAATGGCATTCCACTAACCATTGCTGAGACAAGAATAAGTATACTGATATTAAAACAAAATATTCTAACTAGAAAAAATATTAATTACAACAAGTAAGATGATAAATGAGAAAATTAAGAATATATTGGAAAGGTCCTAAGTGATATTTAAGGTATTCATATATTTTTAGATGTTGTGTCCCTGGACTTTCAAGATTTCCATGGATAGATATATCAAGGGATCCAGGAACTTGGAAGAGAAAAAAATTTATGACATTATTTTCAATAACCTCTGGTTGTAATTTAAGATTTCTTTTAATTAAAACATACAAGAGGAAAGTGACAGTAAAGTTAAATTCATAACTTAATACTACAGTGACCCCAGGACATCTACTTGGAAAGATCCTACAGATCTACAGAACTTGAATATTGTTTCAGAGACAGAGGTGAAGATTCAGTAGTGTCAACTGGACCAGAACTGATCTCTAACCTGTGAGTGACCAGAGCTGAATAAAGCAGGCCAGAGACAAGAGAGTCAGGAATCAAATACAAGTTTGATTTCAAAATGAGGAAAAATTGTTTGCAAGCAAGGACACATGTGCTGGAGTCCTGCCCCTGGGCGGGGGTGGGAAGGCAGTGTGGCGAGATCTCAATATTTATACCTATGGATACACAGTGAGCTGTAGTGCTGACAGTGAGGGGTAACAATATCAATGTGACAAGTTTGACTCATAGCAAGCTTTCATGAGTAGAACATGGGTACTAGATACTTATCGAAGCTCAGAAACCATGTGATGCTAGTATGAAACAATTCTGGGATTTTGTTGTGACTGAAATCATCCAGAGGGTGAATGCAATTGTTATGCCAACCTCAGGGCGTAGCCTGCTTGCCAGCTCTTAGATCTGAAAAACACAGTGTCTCCTAATATCTTGACAGTAGTGATCAATGCAGAACTTAGCTTTGGAGTCCTAAGAATGAATGAACATTCTGAGTTATTAAATGGAAAAGCAGGAAATCAGAAGAACCCAAACAGACACAATTTTGGGGGGGGGAGGGCTGGTGGGCAGGAAAGAAGAGCATAAAAACAGTGACAATTTACAAATACATCAAAAACAGCAAGCTATGTAGTGATTCACTGGGTCTTCTTGACTAAGAAGGCAAGGTGGTGCTAAGAGAAGCAAGGAAATAATGGGGGATTTAAATTATTTATGTCTCTCTTTAGCAAGGAACATATTAGGTAATTGAAGGTTCTAATTTCTCTTTGAATTTATAGATCAAAAATTTTGGGTGCACATGTATGCATATATGTATATGTGTATGTTTTAGTCTGGAGTTATGATTTCATCTCTCAGTGAGATTATTCTCCTTACACATACATATTCATGATTGCACTGCCACATGGAGTCTTAGAAAGCTGTTAAGGGGGCCCTTAGAAGTTAAGTGATTTGCCCAGGGTCACAAAACCAGTTAGTGTCAGAGGTAAGCCAGGTCATCATGTCTCTAAGGCTAAGTGACTTGCTCAAGAAATATAGGCAACAAATGGCAGAACCAAGATTTTAGTCTGAAGCTGGCCCTCTACCCACTATGCCAGGCTACTTCAGAAAGGTCATTATGCCTACTTGTAAAGTCATAAATACATAGAAGAACACAGACATGTCTATTAAAAAAAGAAAAGAAAAGAATACCTAGAGATAAATCAGCCAGACTAGAGTTTTGAAGGAATTCAAAGATGAAACTGTTGGCAAAAATATTTCATACAAATAGTCATTGAATATTATACCTGGAGGATTGTGTGGCAGTGTGATCAAGACCATACAAAGGATTCCAAAGAATATGGTTTAGGTTTAGGATAATATACTGAATCGTCTTCCAGTTCCAGGCAAAATGATGAAATGAATTCAAAAAAATGGGCCGGATTGTTGAATGTTTAGGCATACATAACCTCTTAAGGAAAAGACAGCATGATCTTTTTTAAAAAGCAAATCATGCTTTTTTATTATTTGTTCTAATTCTATTCTTGATGTACTAAAGCAAAGGGGGCCTGCAGGATAATTGGAATAGTTGTGTCTAAAGCAGAACTCATTTTCATTCTCTCCAAATCAATCCCCAATCTCTCTGACAAACTTCATTATTTCTGTCCTGGATATACAGTTATTTTATTCATCCAGGTTGTCAGCACTGATTTCACCCTTGTTCTTTCATTCTTACTCAGCCTGTATCACTGATCAATAATCAAATCTTTCTACATCTACAAAATCTTTTGCATGTTTCTCTCAACTCAAATAGCTACAACTGTATTTCAGACCCTCATCACCACTCTCCCTATTGTACTTGTTTCCTAACTGATTTCACTAAATCAAATGTGTCCTCTCTCTAATCTGCCTTCCATATAGCTACTGAAGTGATTTTCTTCCTTCCTAGGTTTAGTAAATTTCGGTGGCTTCCTATAACTCTAAGATCAAATATAAGCTCCTCTCTTTTGGCACTTGGACATTTATAAGCTATCCCTCAACTACTTTTTTTTAGCCTTATCTTTATCAATCCACAGTCTAGCCAAAATGGTCTTGTTGCTGTTTTTCATATGTAGTATTCCATCTCTTATCTACATATACACTTAAATTTCCTCCTGAACTTCAAGATTCAGTTCTAGTACCACCTTCTGTATGGAAGCTCTTTTTGGTACTCCCAGCTGCTAGTGCCCAAGTTCAATTTGTATCTGGTATATGTATAACTTTTGTCTGGTGCATGTGCGTGTGTTGTGTGAGTATGTGTGTATGTGTGGAGAGAAAGAGAGAAAGAGAGAGAGAGAGAGAGAGGAAGAGAGAGAGAGAGTTATATACATATTGTATACTACCTTAGAATATAATCATCTTGATGGCAGAAACCATTTTTAAAAATTCTTTTAAGGTCTTGACTGTATTTTCTCTTCATTTTTAAAATAATATTTTATTTTCAAGGCAGAGCCAAGATAGTGGCCTAAAAGCAGGGAATCTCCTGAGCTCTCCCCCCAAACCCTCCAAATACCTTTAAAAATGACTTAAACAATTTCTAGAGCAGCAGAACTCACAAAAAGATGGAATGAAACAAATTTCCAGCCCAAGACAACTTGGAAGGTTGAGAGAAGAGTGTAGTTCAGCACAATGAAGCACAGGCTACACCAGTGCAGACTTAGAACCAGCAAAGCCAGAGCAGGCCTCAGGATGACTGAATCACTTGCAACAGTAGTGGTTTTTAGACCTCTCAGCCCACATATACTAAAGACAACTTGGAAGGTCAGCAGGAAAGGTCCGTCATACATGGGAGAGAGTGGAGCACAGTTCAGCACTGGCTGTGCCAAGATAGCCCAAGCCCCACAAATCAGGAGCAGGCCTTGGCTGTGACTGAAACAGCACTGCCAGGGGTAATAGTAGTTAACAGTGACTACTTCCAGAGTACCACAGACCACAAGGAGGTCAGAAGGAGATTATAGGGTTTTGTTTTTTAGTTTTTGGGTTTTTTTGCTAACACTGAGGGAGAACTATTGCTTTGTCCAAACTCAGATCAGGGTCCTGAGTGGTAGTCCCAGGGTGAGGAGTACAACTAGCATAGCAGAGCTTATAGCCACAATGGAAAGGAAACACTTCTCATAGCTCCAAGGCAGAAAAAGAGAGTTTGTGGTCTCTCATAGATCACAGAACAGGCCAGGAGAGTAATAAACATTGGTCCTTAGATCATACCACCATGAAAGGCCTGAAAACTTACAGATTCCTAGAAGTATCTCTGAAAATAATTGCAAAAAAATACTGAAACTTTAGGACAGTGCACCCTTCACCCTGGAAGCAGAACCCTACTTTAACAAAGACTTAAAAGTCAATACGCTGGGAAAATGAGCAAACAATGGGAAAACAGTCTGTGGAAGTTTCTATGGTGACAAGGAAAATCAAACACAGGCTCAGAAGAAGACAACAAAGTCAAAGTTCTCGAATCCAAAACCTCCAAGAAAAATGTGAATTGGTTTCAGGCCATGGGCAAGCTCAGAAAGGATTCTGAAAATTAAGTAAGAGAGGTAGGGGAGAAACTGGGAAAATAAATGAGAGTGACGCAAGAAAATCATGAAAAATGAGTCAACAGCTTGATAAAGGAGACAAAAAATACTAAAGATAAAAACAGTTTAAAAACAGGGTAGGTCAAATGGTAAAAGAGATTCAAAAAGCCAATGAGGAGAAGAATGCCTTAAAAAGTAGAATTGGCCAAATGGAAAAGGAGGTCCAAAAATTCACTGAAGAAAATAATAGATGGATGGAACAAATGGAAGCTAACAACTTTATGAGAAATCAAGAAATGATAAAAACAAAACCAAAAGAATGAAAAAAAAAAAAGAACAATGTGAAATATCTCCACTGGAAAACAACTGACCTGGAAAATAGATCCGGAAGTGGTCATATAAAAATTATTGTACTACCTGAAAGCCATGATAAAAAAAAGAGCCTAGGCATAATCTTTCAAGAAATTATGAAGAAAAACTCTCCTGATATCTAGAAACAGAAGGTAAAATAGAAATTGAAAATGAAAGAATCCACCAATCACCTCCTGAAAGAGATCTCAAAATGCCAGGAATATTATGTCAAGTTCCAGATTTCCCATGTCAAGGAGAAAATATTGCAAGCAGCCAGAAAGAAACAATTCAAATATCTTAGAGTCACAGGGAGATAACACAAGATTTAGAAACTTCTACATTAAAGGATTAGAATCCTTGGAATATGGTATTCCAGAAGACAATGGAGCTAGGATTGCAACCAAGAATCACCTACTGATCAAAACTGAGTATAATCCTTCAGGTAGGAAAATAAATATTCAATGAGATAGAGAACTTTCAAGCATTCTTGATGAAAAGACCAGAACTGAATAGAAAAATTTACTTTTACATATAATACTCAAGAGAAGCATAAAAATCTAAACAGGAAAGGGAAATTGGAAGGGACTTAATAAGTTTAAACTGTTTGTATTCCTGTATGGGAAGATGATATCTAAAACTTGTAAGACCTTTCTCATTATTAGTGTAGTTAGAAGGAGCATATACAGACAGAGGGCACAGGTATGAGTTCAGTATGAAAGAATGACATATAAAAAATAAAATTAAGGGTGAGAATGGAATGTACTGGTAGAAAGAGAAAGGGAGAGGAAAGATAGAGTAAATTATCTCACATAAAAGTGGCAGGGGACAAAAAAGGTTTTTGCAGTGTAAGGAAAGAGGGGGGGAGGTGAGAAGAATGAACCTTACTCAAAGTGAACCTTGGCTCAAAGAGAGAATAATATACACAATAAATTGGATATAGAAATCTACCTCATTTACACAAAAAGAAAGTAGGAGAGTAGGGGATAAGAGAAGGGAAGGGGGGAAACAATAGAAGGGAGGGCAGTTTGAGGGAGGGTGTAGTCAGAAGCAAAATAATTTTGAGGAGGGACAGAGTTAAAGGAGAGAGAGAATAGAATAAAATGAGGCAAAATAGGATGGAGAGAAATACAGTTAGAAACTGAAAAAAAAATTGAAACAAATTTCTCTGATAAAGGCCTTATTTCTCAAACATATAGAGAACTGAATAGAATATAAAATATAAAATCTGAGCCATTCCCCAAATGATAAATGATTAAAAGATGGGATCAGTTTTCAGATGAAGTAATCAAAACTATCTATAGGCATATAAAAAATATATTCTAACTCACTATTGATTAGAGAAATGCAAATTAAAACAATTCTGAGGTACTACTTCATATCTATTATATTGACTAATAGGACAGAAAAATGTAAATGACACATGATGGAGGGGATTTGGGAAAAATGAAACTTTAATACACTGTTGATAGACTTGTGAATTGATTCAACTATTCCATAGAGTAAATTGGAATGATGCCCAAAGGGCTATAAAACCACATAAATCTTTTGACCTAGCAATCTCTTGCTAGGTCTGTATTCCACAAAAGATAAAAAAACAAAAAGGAATGGACCTATATGTAGCAAAATATTTATAGCAGCTCTTTTCTGGGCCATAAAGGATTAGAAGTTGAGGGGATTCCCATCAATTTGGGAATGGCTGAACAAGCTGTGGTATGTGATTGTGATGAAATACTATTGTACTATAAGAAGTGATGAACAGGGTGCTCTAAGAAAAACCTGGAAGGACTTGCATAAACTGATGTAAAATGAAATGTACTATGCACAAAGTAGCAGCAGTATTGTACGATGCTCAGCCATGAATGACTTACCTACTCTCCAAGACAACTCTTTAAGGACTTTTGATAAAAAGTTGCTATTTGCTCCCAAAGAAAGAACTGATGTTCTGAATACAGAATGAAGCATACTCTATTTACATATATGCAGATTGAAACAGATTTTTTACTTTTATTTTATTTACTTTATTTTTCATGAGTTTTTCCTTGTCTGTTTTCCTTCACAATATGACTATTATAAATATGTTTTGCATGACTGTACATGCATAAATTATATTGCTTGCCTCCTCAGTGGGGTGGGGAGGAGAGAAGGGAGAAAGGGACAGAATTTGGAACTCAAAATTTTAAAATTAATGTTAAAAGTAGTTTTTACATGTAACTGGGGAGAAATAAAAGACTAAAAAATATTATTTTATTTTTCTCAATAACATATGACATTTTTTAAACCATTCTTTTCTTTTAAATTGAGTTTCAAATTTTCTTCTTCCCTCCCTCACCTTCCCTAAGGTGAAAGCAATTTCATATAGGTTATATATGTGCAATCATGTAAAATATATTTCCATGTTAGTCAAATTGTGAAAGAAGAAACAAACCAAAAGATCAAAGGTACAAAAAATAAAGTGAAAATAGTATGCTTTGATTTACATTCTTTCTCCTGATGTGAATAGCATTTTGCATATTGAGTCCTTTGGAATTGTCTTGCATCATTGTATTGCTGAGAAGAACTAAGTCATTGGTAGCTTATCATTACATGATGTTGTCACTGTGTACAATGTTCTGGTAGCAGAGATTACACTTGATAAGTATTTGCTCATTTATTGATTAATTGAGGGAAAGCAATTGTCTTACTGGAACACATCTATATATAGGAATCATTTTTCTTTTCTTTTTTTAAACTTTAACAGACAAAGAATATTCTCCCCACTGTGGCCACTATGGAAGTTCTGCCGCTTTACCTCCAAAGAAGAAATAATCTAGATTGGACTGGGGAACAAACTAGGGTAGTTCGCTGAAAGTATGATTCTTGCAAACAATTTCTATATTCAGTATATTCTTAGTGTAAAATCCATGTGTGGACCGAGGTTGGTTCCCCTCTTTCACTGATATACAGGTTATTTAGTCAGGCCTAGTCCTTACCCTATTGGAAACAGCAAATATGTGGAGTGTAAGCGTATTGGGTGTGTCATATTCCTTCCAGCTACTGATGAAAGCCTAGCTAGTGCTTTCCCTTACTTTAAAGGGAAAAAAAAAATCAAGCTTATTGTCTTTTTGGACACTTCTGAAACAGGATGTCAATGTTGGCAAACGTTAAAGATGGTAATAGGAGCTATAAAATGTATGCATCGTGCATTACATATTTAATGTGTCTTGGAACTACGAGTAGATTTTGCTTGAACATAATTGGGCTTTCATATAGAGTTTTCTTACACCTAAGAGACTTTGATTTATCAAAGAAACATAGCCTGCCAAAGGAAATGGGTATGTGTTCTTCTTCCTTTACAGATAAGATTGAGGCCATCTAGCAAAAATTTTCTCACATTCCCTCCACTGTGCCTCATAATGTCTCTGTGATCACATCTTCTTCATAACTTCAGATTGTCTCCTATTTATTCATTGCCTTCTCTTTTCTTTCCTCAGGGGACATTGCTCTTACTCCTTTCTAAAGTTAAACCCTTCACTTGTAGTTAATTTCCATTTTGCCTTCTTTGGGGCTTTTCTTCATAAATCATCCTTTCTCATTAATGTATCTTAATATTTTTTTTCTTTCTATTAGCGCCTTTCTCCTCTACTGACAATTTTTCTTGACCTTACTTGTTGCTTGTTACCTCCATTTTCTCTCTTATTCTTATAATCTAACTTCTGTTCAGAGTATTCTATTGCTACTTATTTAATCACAAAATCCACTGTACTTATCTCACTCCCCATTTTTCTTGACCTCTATGACTTCTTCAATATTTTATTTTTCCAGTTACCTTCTACATTATATTTAAACTCTTCTCCATTGCTTTTATTATATTAATTTTCCTTCTTTCATTGCTTAATTTCCTTTTCTCCTCTCCCCTTTGATGGTTCTACTTTTTCTTATTTCTATAAATGTATGCTATCTAAGGCTCAATTCTTATCCTTCTGATCTCCTTTTTCTATAGTGATTCTTTCTGATCTTCATACATACACCTGATTATATACCCTGCAAATCTTTTGGTATCTAGGCTCTATTTCCTATACCCCACTGCTTTATTCTTTATTCCTATCTCCATCAACCCCTCCACTCCAAAATCCCAATTATATTCTACTCACCTCTTCCACTAATACCCTCTGGAATGACAGTTCCTTAGTTACCAAATCCTGCTTCATCCTATATCTTTTTGTCTTTCTACTTTTTTCCAATTTTTGGTTGCTTTTGAAACCTTTTAAACTTCTCCCCAATAATACAAATTCTCTGGCAACCCTTTCTAGTACTGGCTATACCTTCACTCATTTCCCTTGGTGAGATGGGGGAGTTGGAGTATTACTCCTTGCCCTCCCACCTTCGTTTTTTACTTCTAGCTTCTCTCTCTTCCTTTATCACTCAGAAACCTCTCCTCCTTTGAAGTTTAAGTGATTCATATGTACTTCTCAATTCAAGTCCAACAAGCTGTTGTTTCCAGACTTCCGGGTCACTCCCCTTTCTTCCTCAAGGAGATCAGTACCTGACTCAAAATTTTTTCTCTCTTCTTCAACTCTTGCACTTATACTTCAACATACTTATTGACTCTCCCTCAAAATCCCTAACAATGCAGTTCCTTACCTCACTAACTCTCCTTGACCTACTCTTCTATCCCACTTCATCCACATTCAAAGATGGTTTTGCACTGATCTTCCCACCACCACCAAATGTACCACATCAGTGTTAAAGAATTCCTAAATACCATTATCTGATCGTAATCTATTGGCTTTCCATCTCCACCTCTACATTCCCTTCAAATGCTATGCTTTATCTACATCATGACCTTCAGTTCAGCAACCTCTCTATTTTCTACTTGACCATCTTCCCTGCACTAATTACTCTCTCCTCTTTCCCCCATGTTGAACCTTTGGTGAACCAGTTTAACTTTGGATTATCCTCTTCTAAAAAATACTTCCCTCTTCTCTTGAGTCCCTATAACCTTTGTCATTTCATTGATTGTGTCCTGCAAAGCCTCAGCATTGGATAACTACCAGCTTAGCTGCCTTTGTTTCTATACACATGCTGCTAAATGAAAGTGAAGAAAATTACATAACCTCTCTGACTGGTTCACCTAAAAATTTATTGCACAACCTTTACAGGGCTCTCACTGCTGCTTGGAAATCCTTCAACTCCTCCCTTATCAATTTACTATCCCATTCTCCATAGCAGCTCTTTCAAAACTTTTCATCCCACCTCAGCCCTCTCATATTTCATTCTTTCCCTGCCCCCAACTCACCTGAGAACTTCACCTTATATTTTACAGGAAAAGAATTGAGGCCATTCACTGTGAGCTTTTTTCCTTTCTTCTTCATCTTTTATCCCTCATATGCCTTCTGCTTGTAAGATAATGAATGGATAGATCAGTATCTCACATGAAGAAGTGACATTATTCCGTACCAAGGCTAATCCCTCTACTTGTACAAGTCATCCTATTCCATCCTTTCTTATCTAATAGATTGCTTCCTCTATTATCCTCACTTTATTACTTATTTTCAATCTTTCCATCTACTGACTCCTTCCCTATTTTCTACAAACATGCCCTTATTTCTCTCATACTCAAAAATCCCTTACATGATCCTTCCATCCCTACTAACTCTTCTGTCCTTTGTGGCTAAATTCCTTGAAAAAACTTTCTGTCATAGATGTCCCCATTTTCTCTCTCCTTAACCCATTACAACCTGGCTTCTGATCTCATCAGTTCACCAGAATTCTTATTTCCAAAAATACCAATGATCACCTAATTGCCAAATCCACTGAACTCTTCTCAATTCTCATTCTCCTTAACCTCTCTGCAACCTTTGACAATGCTAAATGCTCTCATCTCCTCAATGTTATTTTCTTTCTAGGTTTTGAGGACATCCCTTTCTTCTCTTTTTTCTCCAATCTGATTACTCTTCAGTTTTTGTTTTTGGTTATTTTCCTTTTTGCTTGAACCTCATCAAGATCACTCTTTCTAGCCACAGGTGTTTTGCTAGATTCCCTTCTTCCTTCATATTGCTTCACTTGGTTATATCATCCACTGTCATAGATTTAATTATCATCTCTATGATAATGATGTTTAAATATGTGTGTCATAATCTCTCTGCCGATTTCCAATCTCATATCTCACTTTGCCTTTCAGACATCTTAAACTGAGTGTCCAGTATATATCAAAATTTAACTTGGCACATTTTCACATATACCCCTACCCCTGCCCAAATCCAATCCCTTCCTATCTTACCTGTTACATGAAGGCAACTCCATCCTCTCAGTGCCATAGACTGCCCAGGTTAGTTGTCATTCTAGATTTTGCAGTTTCTCTTACACCTTACTCCCTATCTATTCTGTTGCCAAGGCCTCTTGACTTTACCTTCACATCTTTCAAGCACATTCATTTCTCTCTCCTGACAATGATGTAACTCTGGTGAAGATCTTTACCACTGCATACCTACACTTTGGAAATAATCTCTTTGTGGGTCTGCCCATCACAAGCCTTACCCCACTCAAATCCATCCTCCATTCAGCCATTGAAGTGATTTTCCTAAACCACAGGTCTGACCATGTCACCTGCCCTACTACCTAAAAAAAAATTAAGAAGAAAAACTAGTGACTCCCTATCATCAAATACAAAATTCTGCTTGGCATTTGAAGCTGTTCACACTCTAGCCCCCTCCTTACTTTTTCATTCTTCTTATACTTTATTCTCTACTATGTACTCTTTGATCCATTGACACTCACCTTCTTACTGTTCCATGAAAAGACACTCCATCTCTGGTTGCTTTCTCTGGCTATGCCCACATTTTTGGTATGTTTTCCCTCCTCATCTCAGCCTACTGACTTCTTTGGATTCCTTCAAGTCCCAAATAAAATCCTATCATCTACAGGAAACCCTTTTGAACTTCTCGATTCTGATGCCTTCCCTTTACTAATTATTTGCTATTTTTCTAGAACATATCTGATTTGAACATATTTGCTTATTGTCTTCTCTATTAGATTGTGAGGTTCTTAAGGTCAGGGACGTTTTTTGCCTCAACATTTAGCACAGTGCCTGGCATATAGTGGGTGCTTAATAAATGTTTGTTTACTGATTTACTTAATATTCTGCCCTGATTTCATTTTCTATGACAGTAAGTGTCAATATGACACCTCCAGCTCTGTTCAGTTGATTAGTACTAATAAACATCATAAAAGGGTCATAAAAACTGTGCATATCCTTTGATCAAACAATATCACCACTAGGTTTGTATCCCAAAGAGATTTTTTAAAAAGTAAAAAATATATAAATATATATATATATGTTTATATATACATATATATAGATATAGATATAAAATCTTCTTTTTAATGATGGCAAAGATTGGAAATTGAAGACATGTTAATCAGTCGTGGAATGGTTGAACTAGTTGTATATGATTGCGATGGAATTCTATTGTACTATGAAAAATAGTGAGCAAGATGTTCTCAGAAAAACCTGCAAAGACTTACATGAACTGATGCAAAGTGAAATGAGCAGAAGCAGGAGAAGATTGTATTCAGTACTAGCAATATTGTGCAGTGATCAATTGTGAAAGATTTAACTATTCTTAGCAATACAATGATTCAAGACAATTCCAAAGGACTTATAATGAAAAAATGCTATCCTTCTTAAGAAAAAGAACTGATAGGATCTGAATGCAGATCAAAGCATACTTTTACTTTTCCTTCCTTCCTTCCTTCCTTCCTCCCTTTTTTTCTTTCTGATTTGTCTTTTCTTTCACAATATGATGAACATGGGAATATGTTTGGTATGACTGCACATGTATAACCTATATCAGATTGCTTGCTTTCTCAAAGAAGGAAGGGAAGAATAGAGAGAGAATTTGGAAGTCAAAAATTAAAAAAAAAGAATCTTAAAAATGTAATTGAGGAAAAATAAACTATTAAATCATTAAAAAAATAAAAATTAAAAAAAAAAGTTCCCTGAATTACTCAGAATAATAATTTATCAAACACAAGATTGCAATTATTTAATTCAAGAGAAAAATGCAAAGGCATCAGTCCTGAACATGTAAATGGACAAAACAACTTTCCTTCATTCTTTAGTGGGCTTTTTATTTTCCAGTAGTCAGTAATTTCCTTTAGACTAATAGTACTACCCTAAGACTCACTTCAAAGAACACCAGAGAGCTAACTTCCTTTCCTTGGACCTACACAACTCTATAACACACAGTTCAGTCAAAATCAATGTTAGGAGTCTCTTCTTTCTTAACATTTGTTTTAAAAACTTTGAGTTCTAGATTCTCTCCCTTCTTCCCTCCCCACCCCACCCCCCCCCGGGAAGACAAGCAATTCAATATAGGTTATACATATGTAGTTATGCAAAATGTTTCCATAGTAGTCATATTGTAAAAGACTAACCATATTTCCACTCATCCTATCCCACCCTCCATTTATTCTGTTTTCTCCTTTGACCCTGTCCCTTTTCAAAAGTGTTTGCCTCTAACTACCATCTCCCCCAATTTGCCTTCCCTTCTATCATCCACCCTCTAATCCCTTCCCCCCTTACTTTCCTGTAGGATAAGATACCCAATTTAGTGTGTATGTTATTCCTTCCTTAAGCCAAATCCAATGGGAGTGTGGTTGTCTCATTCCCTTTCACCTTCCTGTTCTTTCCCTCCATTGTAACAACTTCACCTGCCTCCTTTGAGATAATCCACCCCATTCTATCTCTACTCCTTCCAATATATTCTTCTCTCACCT
Source organism: Pseudochirops corinnae (assembly GCA_028646515.1). Lineage (NCBI taxonomy): Eukaryota > Metazoa > Chordata > Mammalia > Diprotodontia > Pseudocheiridae > Pseudochirops > Pseudochirops corinnae. Next base: position 476,499,662 of record CM053585.1, read on the forward strand.
CTTAATTTTATTTTTTGATATTGTCTAGGGGTTTCTTCTTAGTTCCAACTTTGCCCATTCTTATGTTGCTAGAAGCTATTCCCCCAGGTCTAGGTATTGCAATCCAAAATCTTTTCATTTCCCCACTACTATCTCGGTATGATGATGTCTTTGGATGACATAGTCCCATGAAAGGAAATTATAGATATATAGGCTTCCCCTTCAGGGAAATCAGTTTCAGTCATCATTGAATAACCCCCCTCTTCACTGTTTTTCTGTCTCCAGCTTTCTATATCTTCTCTCTTTTAAAGGTCATCTCCAAAGATATATCCAGATGCATGAATTAGCAATGAAGCAATTCATCAAATTTGTTTAATGTCATGTGAAAGAGACAAAGGACTAATTACACATACATACCTTCTCATAAAACCAACCTTACCTAGGGATTCACATCTTTTTAACAATCATAATAGAAATTTAGGAGGCCTTTACTTGACTCTTATTAAGGATAACTATTCTCTCTCTCTCTCTCTCTCTCTCTCTCTCTCTCTCTCTCTCTCTCTCTCGGGAACTATCATCTATATCTATCCAAGTACATTTTAAGTATGTATGTATATTTAATATGCATATATGTATATATGTGTATGTGTGTGTGTGTGTATATTTATGTATATTGAAGACATCTCTAATTTCCTCCTAGAGTATTTTTTTCCCCCTCCTTTCCCATAAGATGGGTCTTTGCCAAGATAACTATACAAAAAAAGGAAGTTATGAAATTATGTTCCCATCCCTAAAGTCAGAAGACCTGGGGTTCAAATTCTGCCTCTGATGCTTATTCATTACCTACTCTTAGATAGCCTCTCTGGGACTCATTTTTCTCATCTGAAAAATGAGGGCATTGAATTATATGATCTCTGACATTCGTTCCAGCTCAAGTTCTAATACCCATGCAAATTGTGATTCAGATAACCCATGTGACTTTGGGCAAATCATTTAACCCCTCTTGGCTTCAATTTCCTCATCTGAAAAGAAAATGGGTAGTATTTGAGGGCTTCTCAAGTCAGTTCTAAAGTTATGTTCCTATGCTCTTTAAAGTTCTCCACTTACACTCTTTCTTTAATGATTCATCTTGGTTTGGAGGTAACTAGGCTCTGGAAGCCTATTCCATAGAAGTCACACTCTAAAAAGTCCTGTCAAACTGGAAAGATTTTAATAAAGTCATTGTATGCACTTGGGCCTTTGTTGTATGAGAAGGTACCTAGCTAAGTGAACAGGTCATCATCAAAAAACTGGTCAACAGCTCACCAACAGGATTTGGGTGGGGCATAGAAATTCATGGAAGCCTGTCTTTTGATAAATTAAAGGATTGGGAACTGTATCAATAGAAAAATAATTACATTGATGAAATCATAGAATTTGGGGTTGTATTATCTAAATCACACATGCACATACAGCAGACTAAATTCCAGATGGTGGAGGATATATAGAGGACTAATTTTAAAAATTGTGAAGGGTGAACAAAGTTGACCATTGTTCTCTTAACTCACTTTCAGTGCTCCTTTTCTATCTCCTGGCATCCCACTACCACTGCACACATCTCCTCTCCTACCCAGGAATCTAGTATACTTATACAGCTTATTATGGCCCAAAGCCCTCTTGCCTTGCTTACCCTGGGATATCCCTCATGCTCTAAAATTAAATTTTCTGCCTGTCTCCACCCCATTAAAAATCTCATTTCCTCAGGCAACTGATCACCACCCACAGCTGGTTATGTGATTATCTGGAGAATCTGGGACAGCAAAACTAGATAATTCCTTTTGCAATCAGGGCAGCTACTTTTCTCACTTCATCTGGTTATCATGCTGAAAAAGGATCAGAATCAGGATTATTAGTCTATAAGAAGCCCCAGTTGCCTAGAGAGCATACTCATTCTGAAAACTGAACTTCATTGCATAGCTCTTCAAATATTTTTGGTAGATTTTCAATTGAACTTTGAGACATTTTGGTATTGAGGAATGATTACCAAATTGAGAAATCAAGTTAGCGACTAATTTTTACTAGCAGCATAACTCAGAGCAAAATTTCTCTTTGAGATGCTGGATTTTTTTCATTTGTAAAATATGATATTTTTACTTACATTGATAGGTCATTTTGAAGAAATCACTTCACAAATTACAAATGTTATATTCATTTATTATTTGTCTACTATGCCACATAGTGACATTATTACTGTATTTCACAGGATGCTACATCTCCTCTAAAAATTAGATGTGAGTCCCACATGATGGTTCATGCCTGTAATTTCTGCTAGTTGCTATGGACTGAGGTCATTAGATTGATTGATTAAGTTTGGGGGCTCTGAGTCTCATTTTGGTTGAAGATCATTTGATGTCTATGGTAAGTCAGGCAGCTAGGTGGAACACTGGATAGAATGCTGGACCTAATCTCAAATGTGGCCTCGGCACTTACTAACTGCATGATCCCGGGCAAGCCTTTAAATCATTCTGTACTTGTTTCCCCATCTATAAAATGGAGATAATAACAGTACGTACCTCTAAATTGCTTTTTTTTTTCTTTTACTGAATTGTTATTTATTTTTTAACATTTTTAAAAATTTAGTTCTAAATTCTCTCCCACCCCTTCCCCTCCCATTGAGAAGACTAGCAATATGATATCAGTGATACATGTGAAATCACATATTTCCATATTAGTCAGGTTGTCCCTACCCCCAAATCAAGAAAAATAAAGCAAAAAAAAAATATACTTCAATTTTCACTTAGTGTTCATCACTTCTTTCTCTAGATGTGGATACTATTTTTCTTCATGCCATTTTTTTTCCTTAGGAATATCCTTTTGAATTATCTTTATTATTGCATTGATCAGAATAGCTAAGGCTTTCAAAGGAGATTATTGTTACATTATTGCTGTTAATATCTACCACATCCTCTTAATTCTGCTCACTTTACTCTATACCAATTTATACAGGTATTCCCAGTTTTTTTTTCCCTTGAAACTATCCTGCTATCATTTCTTATAGTAGAATACTATTCTATCACAGTCATACACTACATCTTGTTCAGCTATTCCCCAACTGATAGGCATTCTCTCAATTTCTAATTCTTTGCCACCATAAAAAGAGCTGCCATAAATATTTTTGTACACATAGGTCTTTTTTCTTTTCCTTTAATCTCTTTGGAATATAGGCATAGGAGAAGTATTGGTGGGTCAAAGGGTATGCACAGTTTTATTATGCCATTTGGGCATACATTCAAGTTGTTTTCTAAAATGGTTTCTGTTTTTTTCCTAGAATTTTTATCAGATGGTGAGTTCTTGCCCCCAAAGCTTGGATCTTTAGGTTTATCAAACACTACATCACTATGGTCATTTACTACTGTATATTTTGTGCCTAATCTCTTTCACTGATCTACCACTCTATTTCTTAGCCAGTACCAGACTGTCTTGATGAAGTTTGAAATCTGAAACTGATAGGCTGTATTCCTTCACTTTTTCATTACTTCCCATGGTATTTGCTTACCTTTTATTCTTCCAGATGAGTTTTATTTGTATGAAAAATAATATGATTGTGTTCATACAGTTCTTGGGTTTGTCATGTCAGGTAGATTCACAAGCATTTTATATTCTCTACAGTTAGTTATTTTAAATGGAATTCCTTTTTTCTATCTTTTCCTCTTCTGTTTTGTGGGTAATATATAGAAATACTGAGGATTCATTTAGATTCTCTCAGGGTTGTTTTGAGGATAAAATGAGATAATATTCATAAAATGTTTTGTAAACCTTAAAGTCTTCCATAAATTCTAGCTATTACCACTACCACTACTGTTATCAATACTATCAGTACCACTACTGATGCTGCTACTGCTATGCTTCTCTTCTTCTTCTTCTTCTTCCTCCTCCTCCTCCTCCTCCTCCTTCTCCTTCTCCTTCTTCTGTTGCTGCTGCTGCCGAGCCTCTAGGAGCAGGGAGTCATCATATTGCCTAAGAATGGATAAAGACCAAGCACATTACATGATCAGACCCAATCTTTATTGTAATAGCCCCATAAGTGGCCCTTGTACTTCCATTCCAAGTGAGACAGAGAGATATAGTAATAGTTACACCCCCTAGAAACAAATTGTTAACAGTCAACCAATAAGACATTCCTTCTCTTCCCCCACCTCCCAACTATCCCTGCTATCTTTTGGGAAATGATTGCAGAATAGTCCTCATTCAATCTGCAGTTCATTTCCTACATACTAAGCGTTGGTCATTTCTTTCTTTTTTTCCCCTTTGTGTTACTTCATGTGCTGAGCTTCATTTCAGTGCAAATTCAATTAGATTAGAAAATGCAAAAAGTAAAAACAAAAGTATTAATCTTAATCACATGTAAGTGAAACCTATAACCCACCATCATAAACTCTGGATTTACACAGATCAGATTCAAACATGTGACTTTCCTAAAATAGTATATTTCTCTTTGGCTTCTTATTTCCCTAACTGTGATTTTGATCTGAGAAATAACTCCCCATGGTCACGATCATCTGTCTGGGTTCTAAAAAAGAGACCTGCAGGTGTTCTCATAACCTATTTATATGATTTGTACTACTATCATCATCATCATCATCACCATCATCATCATTATCATCATCTACCCTTATTATTTTCTCTCTCTTCACATTCCCCCATAATTTGCCATCATTGTTAGTCAAAATTCTGTTCCCTACTCCCTTTGAGAGCTGGTCTCTAATAAGATTCCTTTCTTTCCAAACTAGGAAGAACTAGAAATTTAAGGGAGTTTTTTGGCCAAACAATCCTTTGACCAGGATGGTTACACCTAATAATAGACCATAAACAACCAAACTTTTGGTAGCCCAGAGGCAACCAAAGGAATTCTCCTCCCTTTCTGTTAAGCCTCCCTTCCCACAGGGTGCTAAAATACCTATGCTATAGAGCAAGTTCTGCTTTAATTGTGATATATCTGTTCCTAAAAATCATCACACTATTCAAAAATCATATGATAAGAGCTACATAGATTATGGGGGAAATTGTGTTTAGGACATATCTCTCAAAAACTTTGTCAGTGACAGTAAATAAAGATGGAAACCTAATTACAATTGTAGCACAGTGTTATACATGTTAAATGGACCTCTGGCTACAGTTTGGCCTCCCCAGACTGGTTAAATTTGTAACTTAGAGGTGACATGGCAGCAAATCTAGAATGACTGTGTATGTTTAAACATGGGAGAAGGTAGAGGTGCTAGAGAGAGGATCAGTTCTCTTGTACCCACAACTCTTGCTATTTCTACCATGCCATAAATATGTAATGAATATGATATTTAGACATGTTTGGGGTGTTGAATTAATATTCTTATATAGAAAAGTTTGCAGCTGTGAAAGAATAGCAAAATCCATCTTTGTAGAATAACATATGTTGTAAACTGAGGTAGTTGGTTGTAACGCCATGCACCAGTAGATTCCCAAAGGAATGCTACTGTGAACAGCTTTTAGAGTTCAGATTACAAAATATAGTGAACACTCTGTTTATTCCATTACAAATCAAGACAAACATTCAAAACATTATAATATTCACAACATTACAT
>CM053585.1:476505737-476528486 GCA_028646515.1 Pseudochirops corinnae
CATGTATGGCATGTATTGAATTGCTTGTCCTTCCAGTGGGGGTGGGTGACAAAGGAGGAAGGGAAAGAATATGGAATTTAAAGTTGTATAATCAAATATTTTTATACACACACACATATATGTATGTATGTATGTGTATATACATATATATATATAATTATTAATTACATGCAACTGGCAATTAAGATATACAGGCACTGTGGTACAGAGATCCATCTTGTCCTACTGGAAAGTCAGAGGGGAGATGGGAGAGGACAGAGGAGAGAACAAATTGGAGGAGGGGGTATACAGTGGGATCACTGTTTTGGGGTGGTGGGTAGGGGAAAGATGGGGAGAAAATTTGTAACTCAAAATCTCATGGAAATGAATGATGTAAACTAAAAATAAACAAAAGTTAATTAACAGCAAAAAGGCAGTATCACTGTAACTTGAGGCCATAAATCCATTAGTTTATTCTAACTTTACCTTGAGGTAGAAAGGTGATTAGCTTTCAAAAACTACTTTAACTTTGAATTCATAAAATTTTCTTTTAATTTACTTTTTCATAAATGACACATTTATCTGAATAAGTATATCCACAAAGCAATATAAAAGCAAGCAGAGTTAGAGGAAAAAACAAATCATATTATATTGATAATCAATAAATTTGTGTGATTAAAACAGTATTTATCAAACATAGACTGTAATAATATGAACATGATGCTAGAATCATGCTTGAAAAGATATAGGAAATTGTCAGTGTTGTAACTGGGTTTTTTGTACCTATGTCTGTTGGGGGAGTTTGGGGAGAATTACCTATGGATGATTAATTTTATATTTGGATTTCAAATTCATTCTATTTTTTAAAATTTGCTCTACAGATATTTCAACAACCCTTTTCTTTAATATTAGTTTGACCTTTTTAGTCCTTTTCACACATTTTGTGATCAAGTATGGAAAATATCCAAGTCCAACACTTAATAAGTTTTATTACTCCAATAAAGTTAGATGGAGAAAGAATGAAAATAAGCTTGAAGCATACGGCTTTATTTTTTAGCAAGAGAGGGCTCAAACACATAATTGATTTCCATCCATATTCTCTATGATTTGAAAACAAACTAGGAATTATACTTACAATAGATTATGTAGTTTGTGTGATAAGAAAATTGCAACTCTCCCTTTTTATGTCTGTATACAGGTTCCATTGCTATTTTTCCTTCACCACCATTAACAACAATGAGACATACAAAAAAGAGTACTACTGACTGCTTCAAAACTCAAAGAAATGAAATAAAAGAAAGTTGCCACTGAAATAGGTCTTAATTGCCTAAGGGGTAAGTTGCTTGAAAATAGAAGTGGTATGCCATGTACACTAACCCTTCACTTGAGAAGTGTTTGAAGTATTGTTAAATATAATTATGAGAGATCTTATTCTTAAAAGTAAGGAGGTAGTATTGAATAGTGAAAATAGTAGCAGATTTGGAGTTCATCAATATGAATGTCAATGTGCATACCACCATAGTTCTGTGACCATAGGAAATCACTAATAATTCTGAACATTAGTTCTCTAAAATTCAATACAAGAATAAGAAGGTACATATTATGGATGTCACTAAAGTATTATGAGTAATAAGTAAGTTAATGTTATGTATTTTGTGAATAGTATTACAATTCTACCATTACTAATAATGACTTACAGACCCTTCTATTAAGCATCTTGCTTTGAAAGTGATTCCCCAACATGGACACCAAGAATTATAGAAAAGCCTATAATCTACCTCAGTCTATATGAATCTATGTCAATGATTAGCTCCCAAGTACATCCAACCCAGAAAAATTGCATCTGACCTCACCTTCTTCTGTGATTACAGAAAAATAAAAAGTATAGAAGGAAAAAAGAAAATATAGACTAAGTCATCTGAAAATCTGTACAAATTAGGTCTTTATCATGGTTGTGATATGCTTAAAATAGAACCAGTATGTCTTTGTATATTATGAAGAAGCAAACCAAGAGCAAGGGCTAAAGCTGTGTTCAATGGTCCAATGGGTGATCATCACTGTTTTCACTGTTCATCTATCAAAACTTTTGCTCTGATGAATGTCTTCCAGGTATCTGACTTTTCTCAAAGCTACATTCTCTTCCCTTTTAAAAATATTTTAGTTTGACCGGTCCAGGAAAAATTTTATTGCCATAGCCTCTATGCCCTACTATTGTCCTGCTCCATGTCTCATGCTGCTAGTTCTAGCCACACATCTGGCAATTGCTTAGTCCCCCCTCTAAATAGGCAGAAGACCCAAAAGGAAAATATATTCAAGTAAGAAAAGCTGTTTGGTTTTCTAGCTCCATCTAGTTAGACAAGAGCATTCCATATGAATTCCACGAGTGATAAAAATGCAGCATAGTTTATTAATCACCCAATTTAGCTTCTTCAACTGACTCTCAATCCCCCTCCACTTTAAAAAAATACCTCTTTCATCTTGGTATGAAGCCCAAGTCCCCAAAATACAATATAACCTTTGCCTCATATGCAGCATGGTAAATTTCTGCACTCTGAATAATGTCAGTATTTTTTAAATTATATAACACTTAAGACAAAAACAAAAATAAATGCAGCTTAACTATTTGAAAGGGTTATTACTGTAGGCTTTAAAACATATCATGAAAAGAAATATGTGGCAAAAAGGATTCAGGAAAAAGAAGTGAAGCAAATTAAAACAAATATTCAAGATTCTCTATGTTATGGGGAATTAGAATTTAATTTTAAGAAAATTGAGATAATAAAAGTCAACAGATTAGTGGTATTCAAAATATAATTTAGAGATGGCAACAGTAGTTCACAAGTGATCTCCAGGCATAGGCTAGTTTCTTATGTGATTCATATTTATACGGCAAAATCCAATGATTAACTTAGATATTTTAACAAAAGTCAGAAACAAAAATAAATATATTTATAATAGAAATATTTACTGAAATTGAATGCTGAAAAAAAACAATCAAATACACTGAATCCACTTTAACTGGCTTTTGAGTTAAAGTTTCAGTATTCAACATATCACCTAGATATGTGTGGTCAGTAAATGAGATTGGGAGAGGGAGGGAAAGAAGGAGAGAGAGGGAGAGGGGGAGAAAGGAGGGAGGGAGGGAGGGAGAAAGAACAACAATTTTAAGATTTTATAATCCACAACTAATGTCGTACTCCCTGTTAAAAAATAACTTTAATGCCAAGGACTTACTAACTAAACACAACGATAATTTTTTATCAAAGAACATTTTCCAAAATAAGAGTTTTGAAACACATTATTGCTAATTCATCATGTAATTCAATTATTACATTCTTCAGATGGTGAAATGATGTTGAGATGGTTGAAGTAACATGCTTAAAGCTACCCTTTCAATTAGCAGTAGACACAGTATGGCCTCCTGAATCCGAAGACAGTTCCTATGCCATTGTTCCTTTACCTACACATCTCAAAATTATGCTATCATATAGATACAAACAGATATGTGATGTAAATATGTGATGTAGATATCATATACATATATGCTATCATATATGTATTATATATATATATATATACAAAAACATGTATATCATATACATGTTTTTCATTCATTCATTTGGAATTCTTTGTAGAACATCTAAGTGGTCAAATCATGCATTTAAGGCCTAATTAGTAAAAACATACCTTGCATAGGTAACCACAAATTTTTTCTGTATTTGTTGATGATAAAATATTTCCAAAATTGACAACATTACTAAAGAAAAAAAGAGTGGTTTATTTTTATATATAACAAAATAGAAATTAATTATATGAAACATTCAATACACTTGAGGATTGGCATAGTATAGTAGAAAGAGCACCTGACTGGGGATTAGGAAATTTGAGATGTAGGTCATTTTTTTGTTTTTCTCATCTGTGGACTGGCTTAAGTCACTTTACTTATTGCCTTAGTTTCCTCATCTGAAAAATTATGATATTGGTCTAAATGATCTCTAAGATTCCTACCCATTTTGTGATTCTCTGATACTGAATCATTCATTTTTTCTTCACTTATTTCATTTCACATATTTTATTTTACTTTCTCATTCAACAGCTACAAATACGTGTATATGTATATATACACATATACATGTGTGTACATGTATATCTACATATAGATGCATGTGAGTGTATGCAGATACGCATCTAATACATATATATGCTTATTTTAAGCCTCCCCCAAATCTGAAATTTTCTACCATAAAAGAAAACAGCTCTTTAGAGGTTCTGGATCAAAGATTGACTTAAATTCTTTTATAAACTGTGTGATCTTGGCCAGCCTTCCTCTCCTCTCTGTTGTGTTTTGTTTAAAGACACCATACTCTTCACATTATATATTGAATATTTATTAGTTAGCGAAGTATGTTTAACTTGAAATGTCATTAAAAAATTATCTTCATCTCATTCATTTGCTTTGGAGATGTGACTAAATAAAATCACCTGTGGCATGACTTCCAAGACTAGAAGATTCCCATAGATTCCTAGGGTACAATATCCTCATCTTTAAAATGTGAAGGTTGTACAAGCGGGTCTATGAGATTCTCTTTTAGTTCTAATCCTAAGACTATAACTTGCAAAATCTTTAAATGTGGAGATAAAACACAGTCTAAGCTATAGTATATTAATGCTTATTTTTCTTATAGTTCACAGGAACTTTTAAGAAAATTATTCATAATATGTCACAGTATTTCTGTCTATAAAATGAGAACTAGTCTTGGAAAAAACTGCCAATGAGAACTTTATCACATTCTTTGGTTCTTAGTTTTTTTGTGCGTGTTTTTTTTTTTTTGCAGGCAGGAAGGCAGGGCAATTAAGGTTAAATGACTTGCCCAAGGTCACATGGCTAGTAATTGTCAAGTGTCTGAGGCCGCATTTGAACTCAGGTCCTCTTTACTCCAGGGCCAGTGCTCTATTCACTGCACCACCTAGTCACTTTGATTCTTAATTTTAAAAATTCTTAGACTGAAATATCAATTGTTTTTTATCCTTTTAAAGCAAACAATTCATTTGTTAAAAACTTGAATGTATTTGGAGTAACAAATTTGTATGAAATAAAATCTTTAAAAGACCTGAAAATGAATTTTATATAATGACTAGTTGGCTATAAAGGACTGAATAAATACCAGGTTTAACTTACCATCATATGATTTAGAGAATGAATATTCTATTAACCCAGTTCATTACCTACACATTAATAAAAATGAAACTATTACAACTCACAATAGTTCTGATTAATTTTGTGCCTAGATTATGTGGTCTCAATTTATGTATTTAATCAATGGCTGCAGTGATACTATGTCCATATAAATATGTTAGTATATGCACAGAAATACACATAGGCATATACATATAAGTACACACATATATACATATATCTTTGTGTGTCTGTGTATATACACATGTGTGTATAGAAACATATAGACACATACCTTATGACTTATTTGAGCTACCACAAAAAGTATCTTAAAATGAATTTGGCAGCACAACCAATGAGCAGGTCATTGACTAAAGAGATCTTATCAAAAATTTGACCAACGTGTATTTAACTCTCCTTTATATTTTTTTTTAAGACATCATACTCTTCACACTATTCTGATTAATTAATGAAGTATGTTTAACATGAAATGCTATTTCATTTAAAAAATATCTCCATCTCACTCATTTGCCTTGGAAATATGACTAAATAAAATCACCTGTGGCAGGATTTCCAAGATTAGAAGTCTTCATATATTCATCAATTATGTTAGTCAAAAATTACTTAACTCTGTGTTATATTTTAATGCATGTCTTAGTTCTTAAGATTGTGATTTACTAATGTCTTCCATGGAGAAATTAAATAACGAAACACAAACAAACTGGTATGTTGAGATAATTTCAGGATTATATTATGTTTTGGGGATAATCACTTTAATGTAACATGTTGCAAGTTTAGTCTTGGTCAACACAGTTTATAAATGTATACATTTCTCTGCCATACCCCATAAGAAGTTAGGAGGAACAAATTTCTTAAGTCATAATTGAGATCAGTAGGAAATTCTGGTCCAATATATAATTGTCTATGTTATGCAGAATTTTAGTGTCATATCCAGTGTACGAAGAAATACTGCCAAGTCCTGTTGAATTGAATTAAATTTTATGTAACATAGATCATGTGTGTGTGTACACATGCACACACACACACACAAATATGCCTAAAGCAGTATAACATTTAGAAATAATAGGTGGCCCTAGTAGCTACATTGCCATTTTCTATTTTCACAATCCTGGATCACCATTCTAGTGAAAAAGAAGAGGTAAGGTGAAGTACCTTTGAAAACCTAAGAAAAAGTTTTAATGTATTTTGGGATTGTTTCCATTGTAAATACAGGCACAGCCCTAGCAGGTCTTAAGATCTAATTTTACCACCTTTCTAAATGTAGAAACATTAAAGGAAGTAATATAACTGTTCCTTTATATAAGCATATTTCAAACCAACTTAACTTACAAGGAAAATGTAGAATATGACCCTTAGGAGCTTTGTTGTATTTCTTCAACTCTCTGATACTACACAAAAAAAATGATACTTTGAGCAAGCAAATTCATAGCCAACCATATACACCCGTATTTCCAGATTTCCTACTATCAGGGGAAGTTTTAAAGTCTAGAGAACTATAAAATAAAATAAAAAAATCAGTGGGTTTTGAGTTGTAATAATAAATTGTATATATAAAAGAGAAACAAAATATTGTCTTAACAAATTCATTTTCAAAAGTTATGATAGCGTAGAAGGCAGACAACATCATAATTTAAACTGTTAAGAAAATAACCTACTTTGTTCTTGGTGCATAAATAGCAGATTTTTTAAAAGAATCAATAAACTAAAACTCAAACTTTCAGAATTATAGAAAAGGAAGAAAGATATGTTACAACCTGAGGACTCATTGGTGTGTGGAGTATACTTATTTTCTGAATGGAAGGCACTGACTGCACTTGGGCATGTGTGATAACTAATCTGGAATGCCTTCCTTCCTTATCTGGTATATTTAAGTTGTTTTGTTTTTTTTTGTTTTTAAGTAGCATTAACCATGGAGTGTGCATGGGAGAACAGTTCTGTTCTAAGAGGCTAAGCAAGAGTAAAACTACACAATGATCCAGCACCGCTATGAAAATGTGCATACACAAAGAGACAATATAGTATAATGGATAGAGTACTGAATTCAGAGTCAGAAGGAACTAGGTTGACAAAGTGCCTCTGACACTTATTAGATATATGATTCTCAATAGTCATGACATCTATTTGTCTCAAGTAACTCAGAAAGGTTTATGTATTAATTCAGTGATGGGTTGTAGCATATGTATTGTAACCTGTGTTGGTAGAGAGAGTTCCCATACAGGGAGTTATCTATTCAGTTAAGATAACAGATAATCTATTTACTAAAAATTGCTCACACTATGCTACATCATTATGCTGTGCACCTCCATAAAGAAAAAAAAATAGTAAAACATGGAAAACAGCAATATTTCAGCATGATATCTGAATTTAAAAGCAAAACATGCAAAGCATTCCAGGAAAACGCTGTCTTTGAGAGCATCTGCAGATATTCCACCTATAAGTTTCCATTTAACTATATTAAAAAGACCTTTGATGGCAGCAGCCACAGCTAAAACATGTGGAGTCTTTTAGAGATGTCATGGGAAATACCAGAATTAATATTCATATCTAATTAATTATAGAATTTTTCTAATTAGAATAAATGTACTCTTTAAAAGTAGAATATCTTCTTATAATTTAATATAAACATACTGCTGTTATATGAATGCTTCATTTTGAATTTAATAATAAAGAACTAAAGGCTATATAATCATTAATTTTGTTTTTCTCAGATTCATTGTCTATCACACATATTGCTCCCAAATCCTTTCCTTGGGTGAATCCTAAATAATCTGAATGTTTTGTCTTGTGTTTTTGACAACCATTTGCTCTTACAATTTTAATTTCTCTGGAAATAACAACACCCAATTCAAAGTACAGATGGCCTAGAAGAATCAGTATGGCACTCGACTTATTTCATTTAACAATCCAGTTCTGAAGTTTAAATTGCATCAACACATGCTCTCTATTGTTAGAGCCTTCAACTAGTGGGAAGCAATAAAATAAAACTCAGAACAGAATGAGTCAGCAATAAAGGAAAAATAATGAAATTACATATTATTTGTGTCTTTATTCTATTGAGTCTGATAAAACCATGAATGAAATGATTACTGTAGAAGATACAAACCTATTATAATTCACATTTAAAATGAGAACACAGTTTCCTTTGGAAAAAAAAAATATAGACATTCCCAGGTATTAGAACTGGAACATCTGTATAAACCTGCCTCAGAGGCAGGGAGAGGAAGTGTCCAAGAAAATCTTTTGAATATCAGTTTATATGTCTGCCCCCTAGGGGACTTCAGGGTTCTTAACTTTTAAATTTTATAAGACAAAAATACCTACAAATTCAACTTATTAGAGCTATGGAAATCTTCCTCAATAGACACACACACATACACACACACACACACACACGCACACATTTTTTTTCCTTCATTGCAAGAAATGTGCAAGTAAGAAATAAAAGTGTGGAACTGAAAACATGCTTTGCAGTCAAAGGAGAGAACTAATAGAAGAGATGATTTTAAGTCTTAAATAGTTTTGACATCACAGGACAAATACAATGACATATAATAAAATGTTCAAATATTTAAATACAAAATAAAAATAGAAGAAACAAAAGACTAAAAATATTCAACTATTCAAAGGTATTGAGGGGAAATGATCAAATTCCTACATTTGTCTAGAGAGAGAGATTCCTTTCTCCTGGGTGGAAGTAGCTATAATGAGATCAGGATTACACATTTCTCTCTAATAAGTAAATAACAATTTTCCTGTGTGGTTATCAGTCTGGAGTGAATAAATAAAGTACCGCCTGTTATCAACCAATTAATTCACCAAGAAAAAAATATTGCAGTATGTTTAAATGTGTGCTTTCAACAAGGAAGGATCATTACTGACCTCAAGCTCAAGATGAATTCACATTTCTTTTCATATTAGCTTTGTTACATTGTGTATTTTAATTTATACTTTTGAGAGGTACTATTTGATGATAAGAGGTAGTTAGAAAATAAGGGAAATGAGTAAGACACAAGATCACTATAAAATTGTCCTTGAATTACTTGGAAGTTGCTAGAAACTATAACTATCTACATGAAATTTTCTCAAATTTTCCTGCACATTAAACTCTCTCTCTCTCTCTCTCCTTCTCTCTTTCACACACACACGAGAGAGAGAGAGAGAGAGAGAGAGAGAGAGAGAGAGAGAGAGAGAGAGAGATAGTAATGTGCATCTACACAAAACATAGAAACTTTGAACAAATGCTGCACAAATGTTTACAAGTACTACATGCCATTACTTAAATTCTGTTCTAGTGCTTCTTCACAATACAAGGTAATCTGGAGAACTGGCCATTATCAGAATAATGTGATCAATATAGTCAGTAAAACTATATAAAGCAGCCTACTTTGAGAATAGATAAAAGTGACTCAGTAAAGGCACAACTTCACTTTGAACTTCACAGAAGCAGTTTTTGAAATACTGTTCAATTGCTTTAACTAGAATCTATAAAATTAAATGTCCACACATACAATCCATGTGTATATAGGAAAGAGAACTGAATACAAAGGACCAAATTCACCTTCATATATTTCACCATTAAAAAATGAGGGGAAAAAATCTTAATAATAGAATTGGACTTAGTTAAGTAATTCAATATTTTAATAAGGAAAATGAAACACTGAAAGTTAGGAATTACTTTACTCAATATATATATAGATAGATATAACTAGGAGGAAAATCAAATCATGAACTAGAAAAACTTTCAAATACTTTCATAGTTTGTCAGAAATAGGTAGCTAAACATTCTTATATATTATATTCCAAAGTTAATGGGGCTAGAATATTGTATTAGTTTAACTATCATAATTGGAAAGTAGATACAGAATAAAAATATTAAACTTAGATTTTTCCATGTTACTTTTTGTCTTCTGATGACCTCTCCTGGTTGAGTTGTTCATTATCCTTGATTCAAGTAGTTAACAATATTTTATTCTACATTCAACATACTAACTCTCAAGGGCACATCCTGTATACTCTAACAGTAGTACACAATTTTAACCAGAATTTTGGAAGTGTAAATGGACAGATGAAGAGAGTGTATTAGCCATGTCTTCCATAAATTATTTTATTTTTCAGATTGACTACTTTAAAAAAAAATCTTTTTGTAGGTGATATCTTTAGTTCAACTGAAAAAAAAGTTGCACATATCAAGCCATTACATATGAATAAATAAAAGCAAAAGAAATAGAGACAGCATGTATGCACATAAGTTTTCCTTTTAAGTACAAAAATAAGCAATACTTTCAATATGTGAACAGATTAATAGATTGAATTTCAGATTCTGACTAAATGTAAAATATGAAGTATGTGTTTTTCTCATAACAATCTCATCTTATAGTTACGTGAACTCAGATAATGAACAAGTTAGATGTGAAAGGACCTGAAATGTTAGTTCTCATTCCATTTTTATTTAAGAAACAGTTTCCCATTACTCCTAACAACTGATAGATGTAGAAAACTATATCCAAAAGCCTCAGGAAACTTAGTAAGTTTGGCACAACACTGAAAATAGATATGAACTATTCTAAATCATAAGTAGCTAATCTTTGGATAAATTCTACAAAGCACAATTATGATTAACAGTATTACTGGATGAATGTCAGAATATGAAACAATATAAGTATTTTACCCAAGTAAATTGCATTAATTTAGCTCTAATTATATATCAACATAGCAACAGACCCTGAAAATCACACATGTTCACAATTTCTGTAAAAATCTACCAAATTGTTATAAAGAGAAATATGTTATATTGACTTAAGTCCTATTTTCAATGAAAACTTTACAAAACTTCTTCTCAACTTAGGCAATTACATTGATAACTTGGTGGTGACCTTAAAATATTGTACTTTATCCCTGTTACAAAACCAAGCAGAAAAAAAAGCAATTATAGTTTTCACGAAAGGCTATATAGTCTATGTCAATAAAAAAAAATGAATTGACTCAAAACTTGGCATTATTATAGCTTTTTCTAGTGCAGTATAGTTACGCATACAGTCCTATACTTCTCTAGATGTCCATTTTCAATCAAGAAAAATTAAAACTGGTAATCAGTGTAGAGACATACAGAAACTTTACAAAACACTATTGTAATGTACATCATCATTGAACATTGCAAACTTCACAGTAATCAACATATTTGTATGGTAAATAGAGGAAACCAAATCAACTTTTTTTTTATATTGAAAATCCTTTTTTTAAGATCCCAGATTTTTGATTACTAATAATTCTGATTCTATAAACCTATTCATACATTCAGACATTTAAATATTTGCTGCAGATAAATTTCCCTAAGATCCCTTTAAATCTAGAAACTTGACCCATTCAATAAAATGATTGGAGCACTGAACTCTTCCTGAAACAAAAGGAGAACCAATGCCTCTTCTTTTTCGGTGCAGTATGCTCTAGCAAAGCAATGCAGAACTTGAGTTGGTGTGTTCCATTTCATTCCAATGTAATGAAAAAGATGAGCAGTCTGTGTTGGCTGACTAACCTAGAAGCATACGCACAGCAGTGGCGTTTACCTGAAAGCCTTTCTAAGAAACTCGTACAATATAACATTTTAGATCTTAATTTTTTTAAAAAAGGAAAAAAAATTAAAACCAAACCCTATACCACTGCCCTGAGTTACATGCCTGTGAGGCACTGGCTTCAAGCTGTGCAAATAAGTTACAGCAATTCTAGCTAGTATCTTTAGTTTCACTATCTTCAGTGTTAACAAGGAAATCCTGAAGGGGCATCAAGTTTTATTTAGAAGAAAACAGAAGTAAAAGATATCCTGGATAATCTATACTGCACTCTATAAACTTGTGTTCTGACCATATCAGAGTAAATCCTAAATAAAAACGCAAACGCCTCAATACCAACTTGCTTTGGATTTCACTTTTCTTTACACGGGTTATCAAAGCCAATTTAAATAAGCCATTGATGTACAAATAAGCAAGGAAGTGGAGGAAGAACTTCCAAACAGCTGTCTTCCAAACTAGCGCCACTAGAACCAAGCAGGTGCAGTGAATTATCTCTCTAATGTCAAGACTAACTTTCCAGCAACATTCACCACAGTCAAAACCACTTCCCCCTCCAAAGCTGGAGCGCTGGGTTTTGGAGTTTCTCTGCTGCAGTGACTGCAAGTGCGTGACAGCAGAGACACATACACAAATCAAGCAAAAAGAACGGCAGACGCACTCTGGAGTTGATACACAGGGTAGAATAACATCAATGCGACACAGAAACCCTTCAGGTTAAAAAAAAAAAAATCCACCAGGACAGAAGCAATGGGGCTACTTACGGGAAGTAGAAGAAGCTGTCCAGGCTCTGCAGCTGATGCTGCTCAAAATCCAAAGGAAAAGAGCTGCCCCGCAGCCGGTTCGCGAGACCATAACCATCCTTCCCCTCCTGGCTCCTTCCACTACCAGTGCTCACTGCAGAATAGCCGTGACAAGGGTCCCTCCACTTCGCTGTCTCTCTGTTTTGTTCTTGTAGAAAGGTGCGTTGCTCCCAGATAAAGGAAGAATCCAAGCACCTTCCTTTTCGTTTCCCCGCTTCTCCTCCAGTCTCTAGTCCTCTCGGGCTGTGAGCAGCAGAGTAAGTCCTCTCTCCCTCAGTGGTGGGTATTTGCCTCTTTCGCAACAAGCCGGTGTAATGTCATGAGGAAGGGATTTGCCAAAAGAAGGAGGAGGGTGGGGGGAACCCAACAAACACCCTATTTCCTCCTCCAAAAACCACAGAAGGAAATGGGAGGAAGAAAAAGAGGATGCAAAAGAAGAAAAAAAAAAGAGGGGAAAGAGGGATAGTGGTGCCGTTGCCTCTGCTGCTTCTACCACTGCAGGAGAGCGCTTCTCTCTCCACTGAGCAGCGCAACCAAGATAACGTTTCAAATAACCCCTCAGCTCAGAGATATATATGTATGCATATATATGTGATATATGTAGTGTTCTAGCCACGTACACACAGCTAAACACATACGCTCTGTCCCTCAGGCAGACAGACACTCCCGCTTCAGCTCTCCCCTTCCCCAGGATTCCTCATTCTCCCCAGCAGTGGTAGCAGCAGCAGCAGCTAAAGGAGGAGGAGGAAACACTGCCGCCGTCAGCAGTAGCAGCAGCAAGCATAGGCGCCTGCAAACCCAAGCTAGGGGAGGAGGGGGGTGGGGTGGGAAAACCCTCCCTTCTTTCTCCTTCTCCTATCTCCTCCCCGGCTCCTCCTCTTCTTCCTCCTCCTTACTGTACCCCTCTGGTTGTCAGGACCCTTCTCCCCTCCCTTCGCCTCGCTTTGAAGCAAAAATCAGAGGAGAATGAAGTCGAAGGGCCTGAGTCCTCAGGCTTTGGGCAGGGGGAAGGATATAAGGAAGCTGGCCTTTTCAGCAAGCCTTTGGAAAGAGGAGCTGTCCGTAGTGCTGAAGTTGGGAGAATCGCTTGGTAATCTTTTTTTTCTTGCCTGCCCCCAGTGCCAAATGCCCCTACCGGGCTTCAAAACAGGAGACCCACCCCCACCCCCACCCCTACCCCAGATGACTTCTGTTTTTCTTCTCTCCTCCCCTTCCAATAGAGATGGTACAGGCTCCCAGAGCTCCAGCCTCCCGGGAACCACAATCAGGCGTCCGACAGGCAGGCAGGTCTTCCGAGTGGTCCTAACACAGAGCTGAACATCCCAACTGGAGGAGCTAGGACTGCAGAAGCCGCTAATGCAGATGTTTTCAATATGTAATTAATTCATACTCATACACACATGCAAACATATCAAACACACACCAATGCCCACAAAACTACACTGAGGTAAATGTGCCCACAGACAGATACAAACACAAACCTGACATAAATAAATACACTAAACACTGACACACATTTACTCCCCAGAAACACATCTAGATGGAAGATCTGACTTACAGCAATCTCTATGGAATCCAGGAAGACCTAGTTTTTAACATGCACAAGTAACTAAATTCAGTCATAAATCAAATATTACCACCACTCCCCAAAAACACACCTGGCAGCCCAGTAGCACACCCTCTATGGAGACTTTTTCTCATGCAATTTAGTATTCATACAGGATTTTTGATACATGTTTCTTCATACAAAACAAATCCATCCACCAGCTTTACTGACAGAGCAAAGAGTTTTTGCTCCTCTAAATATCTAAAGATGCTTGGAAGGCTTGAGTAAAAGGAACTACACTTTTTAATGTTTTACAATTGGTTACCTTTCACTTTTAGAGAGAACTTAATGTTTTTTATGGAGATGATGTTAAGTCTTGAAACATACTTTTACTATGGAACTATGTGATTTATTTGTGCTTATGTTTAGGGTTAATGACATCTTAAATGTAATGTATAATTAGTAAAATATTAATGTCTAATGTTCCAGTCTAAATTTAGTCATTAAAAAAACTGATTTGAAGGAATTTTCATCTGAGTGAGAACTTCAGTTTTGGATAACAATATTGGGAATTGACTAAGACATAGATAAATAGCCAAACTACATCTTCATCTTATGTGATCGTTCTGCTCAAAACTCATTCATTAAATGTAAGAGATTCAAAATCCCTTAAAACAATATTTTCTGATTTGTTTTTTCTGCAGCGTGAATAGAACCTGTATTTAATGAAAAAGTAGAAAAATACATTGTGGAGATAAGGATGCCACTGCTCATTTGTGGGAGTGAAAAGGAATCTGACAAAAGTGAGGGGAAATGAAAAGGACAGTTTTGCAGATTAATCAATTATTACAATGTCTCTACAGCTTGACAAGTTTAGAGGGGAAAAAACAAAAATAGTTTAAAACAATTTTGTCGAAAGAAAAATAAAGACAAAAAGAGAATTAGAGAAAATATCATTCCTTTCCCCAACAATCTCAGTAATGGGTACCTCAAGCAATACAAATGAAATTAAGTTTCTTGCAACAGATAACAACAAAAGTAATGAATACTTCTCTCCAGACAACTGTTTTGCAATACTAAATTGTACTCTAGGATATATCCATACTTTAAAAATAATAAGTGGCCACTCACTGAACTTTATCCTGTCTTCTTCCCAAAATGGGTATATAAAGACAGGAAGATTAGGTTAATCAAGAATTTAACTACCTTTTGTCAGAAAAATACTCTATTGTGTGATTTTACCTAACTCTTTCAAAATTCAGGGCCTGACACCACTTGGTTACACCTGTTACAAAGCAACCTTTGCTTCATGATTGTATAAAATAGACACTATTATCATGACGCACCTAATTAATGTAAAGAATTAGCATATTACATAGTATAAATGAGGATATTCTCTGGAACACAACCCACTCCCTACCTACACCTCATCTTTCCAATAGTCATAATAATTAAATAGTACTATATTACTTCAATTCCAGCATAATAATGAAGTACAATCAGGCACTAAGATCAACTTACTTTGTATTGCTTACTAGGCCATCAGCAGCTGGTGAAATTGAACACGTTCTACTCCCAAAGTTAAAGTGACGTTAAGTACAGAGAAGCGTAGCAATAGTCATGCAGGAAAATAAATAATAGTCTACATTGTTGGATTGGTAAGGGTTTCTAATTCCTTTCTATCTAGTATAAGGTAAATGCTTCCAATTTTTTTTTTTATCTTTAAACAGGATAGGATTGGTGGTTACCCAAAGGCAGTCTCCTAATAGATAAAAGAATCTCACAGAACCAGAGAGCAAGCTTTTGTCACCTGATAAATAACAGCCTTGGTGTGCACAGTTATTTCCTTTAAGGTGCTTTATAAATAGATAAGAAAAAAAAATTCTGAGTGCCTTCAGTGTGCCCTACTGTCAACTGAACTAGCAGTTAAGAGAAGTCAATGAGGGTTCCAGTGTCATCATAGCAAACCAAACCTCTCCAAAAAAATACATAACATATCTATGTGTCTTATATAATAACTACTTACATTATACTTTTTAAGTAACATAAAATTCACCTTTTAACATGGTTTATTCAGTTATATACATGTCTAATAAGCAGAGATATCCCTTAATAAAGAGAAATATTCCATATCCCTAACATCTTGTCTAAAGATAAAATCTGCTATTCTCACCTCCACTTTCTCATCTCTCAGAGAGGAGAAGTGGCCTATATTTGAAGATGATGATATTATAGCTCTCTGTTGAAGACACTCAAACACCTGTATTTAGAAATATGGTTTTAAAGGGAGTCAGAGGGTATGATGTGTTCGACATGGTATCAGTGTCATCTGCTGGTAGAATGGTAGGAGGTAGAACAGAGAGAGAAGGTTGGGAGAGATATTTCCATTCAATAAAATGTAGGATTTAAATTTAGTCTCCTAACTTCAGAGCGCTTTCACTGCACTGTGACCTAGAGGTTAGTTAAAGCAATGCTTAACAGCACTTGAATCCAATATTTTCTTGTCATTCCTACAAAACCACAACTAATATAAAAAAAGCATAATGATGGTTTCAATTTAAACTTTGGAGGTAGCTCAGATTTCAACTACTTCAACTCACTCATTTTTCAAATGATGAAACTGAGACCCAGAAAAATTTAGTGACTTGTCCAAAGTAACATTTTTGCAGGATTTCATTTTTTGTATTTTACCTATTGCTTAATCAAGGTAATTTGTGAAACTGATTTTGTACAGAAGAAATATTATGTTGGTGGTGGTAGTGATAATGATAATAGGTAACATAGCTTAGTGCAGGGTTTCTGGTGAAATCTATTGTTCCCTTTTCAGAATAATGTCTTTAAATGCAAAAATAAAATTCATATTTAAAAAAGGAAGTCAATCATGTTCAACTGCAGTTATCAAAATATTTTGAAAAAGCAATGTCATAGACCTTGGGTTAAGACTGCTTGGATTGATCAATAGATGGCTAGCCATTGACTCTGGGTTCAAGTTTGCTTCTGACACAAAATTGCTGGATCACAATGGAGAACTAACTGAGCTTCTCTGTCACTTTAAGCAACTAAACTAGATAATAAAATTGTTGGCGATCTATATCAGAAGGGAATTTTCTCAGAGGTAGTTCTTTATTGATGAAATCATATGTGTGGACCTAAAAATATTAATGATGGTTATAATGGACATTTGCAAATCATTTTTAGTTCACAAACATTCCCTCATTTTAACCTCATAATAATGTGATGAAATAGGTATGAGAATTATTATTATCTCACTTTTAGAGTTGAGGAAACAGGATCAGGAAGTTGAAGTGACTTAGGTGGATCAAGCTTTTGAAACCATTCAATGTCTAACACAGTTTATTCTCTGAGTATTTAATCAGTAATGATGTCATGGAAGTTCTAGGTTTATAATAAAGAAGCCTTCAAAATTTCCAGTGCTCTAAGACTGAAAGATTTTATAGTCCCTATTTACATGAGTTTTAAAGTAATCTCCTTGGGATTATTGGACAATGAAAAGACTTTCTGACTCACAGTCAGGTGATTTGGATCCAAGTCCCAGTTCTTCCACTAACTTGTACAAGATATGGCATGTCACTAAATCTTCCTGATTCTTTATTTTTTTATCTGAAATATGAAGAAACTGGATTGAGTGATCCCATCTAAGGTTCTTTACCACTCCAAAATTTGAAGCAATGTGAATGTTTTTTTTTTTTTTTTTTTCTGATATACTGAAAACCATCTTTGGAATCACCAAGTTCAGGAAATAAGCAATAATGAATGAATGACATATTTTTAAGATAAACCCAAACTGAACTTGCTCAAGACTTGAAAAACAAATAAAATTACTACCATTTATATGGTATTTAAGTTTTACAAGTTGTTTTACATAGACTCTCATTTGAGGCTCACACCAACCTCATCAAATAGGTGCTACAGATGTTACCCTCATTTTACATAAAAGAAAGCAGCTTCTTAAAGAGGTGAAATGTCTTGCCCATAGTTACTCAAGGAAGTAAGTTAAAAGGGACAATTCAAAGCAAGTCTTTCTGACTTCATATGCTTCAGTTTGGATCAGGTTGAATTTTAAGGCTGCATACATGAAAGGTTAATGTGAAAGGGTAAATGTGTATACTTTCTAAGGAGTGTTATTGCCTACCAAATAGGAAGCTTCACCAGACTTTGTTCAAGTAAGAAGCCAAGCGATTAGTACTTTTACACCAGACATGAATGTAAGCATTAGAATAGGGACATTGGTTAGCCCTGTGTTTTCATGTGGAGAGAGGATCTTTGCAGCTGCAGCATCCATATGTTTCCTTGGAAATATGGTACTCAGGTGCAATGTAATCTAAGACTGGGAAGAGGGAAACCAAGAAAAGCCAGGAAACCCTGACTATAGCATTTGACTACTTACATCTTCTCAGAGTTAGGAAAGGAAAGCACCATTATATACATACTAATACTATGGAGGAAATTCCACAATTTCCAGATGCCATGAAGCTTGAGCTTTTTCAGGCAGAGAGCCAGGGTGCTTCCTGGCTTATGGCTGGCTGCACTGAAGTATGTGTGGGGTGACAGAGATAGCCTATTTTTTTCCTATTTTCTTAGAATTAAGGGGAAGTATCTTACCCATTAATTCTTTCTTTCTACGCATGATATGATTTTCAGAATGGCTGCTTCATTTGTTATGAATTGGCAGATACAATCCCAATGTGATCTTAGAGTTCTAGAAAAGTCAGCATGATGGAATAAAAACAGCCTAGGACTCAGAGTTAGAGGACTTGTGTTACTTTCAAGTCACATTTTTTCCTAGACTTGATAACTGCTACTTAACCATATGACTTTGGCAAGTCAAGTAAGCTCTTTTGATTCCCAGTTTTTCCCATCTTTAAAACAGGACTGATGGTACCTGCTTTACCTAGATTTCAAGGTTACTTTGAGGAAAGCATTTAAATGTTAAAAGAATATGAGCTAATATTAGACACTCTCACATACAGATAATTTACCTGGAGCCTAGGCTCCTGGGGCTACTAATTGGAGCTTGGCACCAGTGTCACAGATGACATGGGTGATACATCAGAAATTGTTAGGAAAACCATATGTTTTTCTAATTGTGGAAACGTTTGCATTATTTTCCATTCCTCAGCAGAGAGAACTGAGTGATAAGGCAGGCACAAATTAAGTATGCCTACAATAACCACAGTACCTTCTCAGAAATCCCTAGGGTTAGCCCATGGAAACCCAAAGTTCTGTGTATTAAAGCCATTGAAATTACTTAAGCAATAGGAATTCATGTAGAGTCCCTACTGTTTTATATTCATATTAAGAGTGTGGTTCACAAATTGAGAAAAAAAGAGAGAAAAAAAAATTCTTTCCTTAAAATATTAGTACTAAAATGTAGGCTGTGCAAAGAAAGTGGTCACTAAAATGGTTGTGGTTAAGCAAGACACAAAATAATAGAGTGATGTATCCAAAAATAAATAAATGAAAGGTAGTGAAGATTAGGGTATATCTTCTGATTAGATTGAAAAAAATGCATCTTATTTACAAAAATCATATACCTGTAACTAAAATTGAAAATATTTCTCCCCCCACCACCTTCCCTAAGCCAAGTATATTTTCCCTACCTTGGGCTTTTTTTTTTTTTTTTGTGAATTCAGTCACAGCTAAAAGAATCATTACCTTTGAATCCTCCACTACTATACTTGATTATCTCATAGAATGCAGAAGAATCTAATAATTTCAAATTTATGCCCCCAGAACTACATAATTATAAGTGTAGGGAGATACCTCATGTGTCCAAGGGAACTGTTGGCAAAGTAATCATAAGCTCCGTTAGTGAAAAAAATAAGGGGATGATTATCAAGGGTAAAGAAAAGTGCCTGGGGATTTCCCAGAATTGTTTTGAATGTCATCACCTAACCAACATCACACATAATAGGGTGTATAAATAAAGTTTGCTAAAGCATTGGATGGAATAGATGTCAAGTAAAGAAAAAAAAAGTATTTATTAATTTCCTACTATGTACTGAGTATTATGCTAAGTGATAGGATACAAATAAAGGTGGGGGAAAGTAAAAAATAAAAGTCTAAGAGGTGAGATAACATTAAAATAACTATAGATAAACAAAACAAACGGGTTGTCCCTGAAGTCCTAGTGGTATTTTAAATAGCTTAATTCCACTAAAAACTTTGGGAATATCCTGTATATAAGATATAAGAGAGATACTCTTAGGGGGAAGGCATTAAAATTAAGGAGACTTGGGAAAGGCTTCTTGCAGAAGCAAGAACTTAAGCTAGGACTTGAAAGAAACCAGGGAAGCCAGTTGGAGGAAAAGAGAGACTTCTAGGAATGGAAGACAGCCAAGGAAAACTCTAGGAAAGCAGAGATGGAATATTACATTCAGGGAAAAGCAAGGAGGCCAGTGAGACTGGATTCCAGAGTATAAGGAGGATGCAGGTAGAAGGTACAAAAAAATATAGAAAGGTAGCGGAGGATCAGATTACAAAGGATTTTAAAAATCACATAGAGGATTTTATATTTGATGCTGACCATAATAGTAAGGCACTGGAGTTGACTGAATAAGGGGGCATGATCTGATCAGATTTATTCTTAAGAAATATCAATTTGACATCTGAGTGAAGGAAAAACTAGAATTGGGAGAGGCTTCCAACAGGGAGATCAATCAGCAGGTTATTTCAATTGTCTAAGCATGAGATGATAAAGGCCTGCACCAGGGTAGTGGCAGTATTAGTGGTATGAAGGGTGAATATGTTACAAAAGATGTCAAAAAGGTAAGATCAATAGAACTTTATAACCAAATTGGTGATGGAGAGAGGTGAGAGAATGAGTTAATAATGATACCTGGTTTGCAAACATGGGTGAGTAGGAGAACAGTTATCCCCTTGACAATAATAGTGAAGTTTGGAACTGCAGAATGTTTTGGGAGAAAGACTAAGTTCTATTCAGGACAGGTTGAGTTTATGTCTATGAGACATCCAGTTTTAGATTACCAACAGGCAGTTGTGACATTGGAAGGCAGGAGACACCTTAGGGCTGTTCAAATATATCAGAGAATCATCTGCACAGGGATAATAATTGAATTCATGGGACCTGGTGAGATTACCAATTAAAAGAGAATAGGAATGAGATGAAGTCCTAGGACAGAGCCATCAGGGACACCTATGATCAGCAGGCATTCCCTAAATGAAGCTCTAGTGAATCTGAGAAGAAATGGTCAGGGAAGAAGGAGGAAAACCAGGAAAGAGCAGTATCACAAAAACCTTGAGAGAAATGAGTACTAAGAGGGTAATTACTCAACACTGTCAAAAAGAAAACTAAAAGGATGAAAATTAACAAAAAGTCATTAGATTTATGAATTAAGAGATCATTAATAACTTTGGAAAGAGTAGATTCATTTGAATGATGAATACTAAAAGGCTACCTGCAAGTAAGAGCATGAAAAGTGGAGGTGCCTATTGTTAGACACCCTTCTCTAGGAGGTTAGCCATGAGAGAGTAGAGAAAAAATACAATAGGTAACATGGGTGATCAGATCAAGTGAGAGTCTTTTGAAGATAGGGGAAATAAGGGCATGCTTGAAGGCTGTAAGGAAGTAACCAGTAGACCAGGAAAGACTAAAGATTAGTAAGAGAGTAGGGATGATGGAAGGGGAAATCTGAGGGGAAAGACAGGATGAATTGAGATCACTTATGCATGTAGAAGTTTTTACCTTGGCAAGAAGGGCCACCTCTTCAAGTGAGATGAGTGAAAGAAAAGAGGTAGTCTACTACTGAATAATATGAGATGTGATGAGGAGAAAAGAAGAGAGTAGAGACCCTAAGGAGAATGGCTTGAGTTTTTTCAGTGAACTATGAAGCAATGTTCTTAGGTGAAAAGGTGGAGGAGGGGGTAATCTTGGGGAGTTTGAAGAGGGATACATAGGTTTGCAAAACAATAGTGTGAGTGTGATAGTGATTAGGAATATGTAAAAAATTTCCTTACTACAGTGGGAGCCCAACTGAGATTATGTAACATTCATAGTGGACCCAATCAGAATAATTTTGTGATTTTTCTCCAGTTTTATGTGAGTAAGAGCAAAGACACTATAAGGTAAGAGTAATACAAGGCTGAGGCTTAGTAGGATAAGATTTGCAACCCAAAGCGCTCAAGAGGAGAAGGCAGTATAGAGTTAAACTGGTTCACCAATCATCTTGAGGAAGAGAAGTAAGTATAATCAGTGTAGAGCTGGTGGCTTCAGAAAGAACTGAGAGGAATTGTAGATCATGTTGTAATAGTAATCAGTTTAGCAGGATACTTAGCATTTAGTACTAAGTGCTAAGTGTGGAAGGTACAAACTCTGTCCCACTGTTGAGAAGGCATGAACTCCCCTTTTGATGTGGAAGAAGGGGATTGGCTGAGCCCCTGTTGATGTGGAAGAAGGGGATTGGCTGAGGTGTGTACATAAGCAAGAATTCCAGAGACAGACAGACAGAATTGGAATTTTGCTCCCCTTGAAGGAAGAATCCTGGAAACTGAAGCTGGCTGAGAGAGAGAGAGAGAGAGACAAAGAGAGGGAGAGAGAGAAGGTTTCTCTCCCAGCATCTTAAGAGACAGAATTTGAATGCTGCTCCTGCTGAAGGAAGAATTGTGGAGACTGAAGCCGGC
>CM053585.1:476528986-476541241 GCA_028646515.1 Pseudochirops corinnae
TATATTTCTAAAAATATTTTGATAACTACATTTCAATATAATTGGTTTACTTTGTGATCTTATGAATTTTGTTTAATTAGTAATATAACATTATTCTGAGAAGTGGATCTGTAGATTTCACCAGACTGCCTAGGAGGTCTATGATACAAAAGAGCTTGAGAAGTCCTACTCTAGGTTAACTGTCTTCTATTCCTTTCATTTTTCTTCATATGGCATGACTGTAGGCCCCTCCCTGCCTGATTATCCACTTCTGGGTTAGCTATAATTTATCTTTATTACAACATTGGAGTTTTATTCCAGTAATCAGTGAGTGTAGTAGACCAGGTACAGTGACAATTTACTATCTCATTATTTAGTCATAAGCCATCCAGGTTTTTACATTTTTTGAGAATGTGCTATTTTTATATGTCATTATTAACAGTTGGCCTAGAATAGCTATTTGCAGGACATATAGACTAAGAGAAAATCATACTCTCTGGAATATACCTCAGCCCTGTCACCAGGATTTTAGCTAGGAATTACTGTATCTGAACCAAATTCAGATTTTGAATGTAATTCTTAGAAAAAAAATGGGTCCAGTCAGGGGAAGCTCTGTCACCAAGTGATGTAGCCTATTCCCCAGAGATCCTGTATCATTATATCATAACAAAACTGTTGGTCTGTAAACAACCTTATTCCTTGAGAAGAGAGAGTATGGGAAGATGACAGGAGGGATGATTGGGATGGTAGTGGAAGGGACACAATGAGAAAGATAGACCATGGCAAATAGAATCTGAAGTTGATAAGTTGGGCTTCATGAGGTAGCAGCAAAAGGTTGATATAAGACAACAAATCATGGCCACAGTTCACTAAAGAGTGGCTCCAGGAATGAGGGGCCTCCCCCCAAATTTTTGGTACCCTGGGACAAAGCCCTGATGACTCTGCCTTACTGTGGCTTTGTATTGCCTTCTTAACACTTTAAATATTTTATACAGATGAAGGAGCTAAAATAAGCATCAATAAATGCTTGAAATTGAGAATGGTAACAAAAAGAGAGTCTGAGGAGCATTTGTGTATACAATCAGGGAAGGGGGAATCCTATCTATTTTGCCAAGATGCAGGAGGAATGTTTTATGGACAGATTGTCTGTAGAAAAAAAGCTTTAGTTAACTTTCCAACCAACAAAGCCTCCTCCTTCTTTCAAACCAATTACGTTCCATTAGCAGAGGACTCTGTCCTCACCCTCCAACCTGGAGCTCATGGGCATGACCTCCAATTTACCACTCCCTTAGGATGACTCTGTTGCTAAGCAACAAACTCCCTGTAGCCATGGTACTCAGACTCCATGGCACAGTTCCCCCCATATATTTCTTCTCCCATTACCTGACATATTTCCTATAATTTCTAGAGCTGACTGATTTTTATGTCAGTAATCTAGTCTTCAGTCAACTGAACATGAAAGATGTATGTAAGAAATGTTTACTTTTAATCATCTAATGAAATAAAGGGCAGCAATATTAGAAAGCACTTAGTGACATTCACACCACATAGGGAGCTGGGGAAGGGAGAAAGACCACAAAATAAGATATAGTCAATCCCTCAAGAAAATTTGTATGTGAATTAGAGGGGATGAAACCTACAGAGATGAAACCAGTCAAAACCTAGGAATAAATGTAAGTTTTCTTTATTACAAAAGGAGAACTTGGGCTAGCTTGTAGCTAAGGACTTCCAAAGCTCTTCCATTCTAGGTAACTATAGGAGAGTTAGTAATAGTAAACTAGCATTTGTATAGCACTTTAATGTTTCTATGATGCTTTACAAATATTATCTGGTTTTATCCTCACAACAATGCTGGGAGTTAAGTTCTCTTATTATCTCCATTTCAAATATGAGCAAACTGAGGCCAAAACAGATTAGGTGACTTGCAAGGGTCACGAGCTGTTAAGTTTATTAGACTGGATTTGAAATTATATCTTTTTTACGCCAGGTCTAGCTCTCTATTCCTATACCACATAACTATCTGTACATGTGCTTGAAGATTGAATTCCTACCTCTCTAGATTGAGGCATGATTAGGCTAAATCTGTTCCTGGAAGAAATACATTTCAAATTGCATCTTGAAAGGGATGATGGACATAGGAAAGTAGCTTAGTAATAGGGAAAGAGTGCTAGATCTTTGATTACTGCTTGAGGTTCATATAGTTTGGTGATTTGCCCATTGTCTCATAGTTGACAAGGGACACATGAGAGCCAAGAACCTAGACTTTCCTGACTGTCAAACTAACAAGTTTTTTTAAAGCACTTACTGTATACCAGGCACTGTTCTAAGTTCTAGGAATACAAATAGAGTGAAAAAGCAAGGCTGTATCTGCCATCAAGGAGCTTAAATTTAATACAAGACAATACATAAAAGTAAGCCGAAAATGAATGAGAAGAAGAAGGTACTTGTGAGGGGATAGGATGGGAAAAAATCCATAGAGTCAGGAATAGATTCCATAGAAGAATATAAGTTCAGGAAGGATGGGGCCACAAGATGGCAAGTAGGGATCTTCTAGTGGGAGAAGACTATAGGTGTGGAAGGATTTTCCAGGATAAGGAACCTGGTGGGACCAGTGGAGAAATAAGTCTGACAGTCTGGAGTGGAGCAGTGAAAGGAAAGGAGAAAAATGAAGGACTTTAAATTCAGTATATAATAGATAAGTTACTATTATACCTCTTGTCATTCTCAAATCTGAAAATAGAAGACTCATTTTTAAAGATATCAATTGAATGTAATTTGAAATATTTTGCAAAAGTTAACTGCATATCATTTCTCACCATTAATGGTTGATCAATTTGTTACACAAATGTCAGAAAAGCACTAATATGAATTCCTTTAATATGAGACCCAAGACCTAAAGAAGAAAAGTCAATTAGCATACCACAGATACATTTATTGTGTCCTTAGTGAGGGGGGAGGACTTCCCCCCTTTTTTTTCTTAGCTACTTCCTTTATAAAAGGTAAATGAAATTGAGTTTATTGAATGACCAACTTAAGCACTAATGTCATTTGAACACTTCATTTTCTTCAAGATGCCTACTGAACTCATTGAAGATGATAGGACAGGGCAATTTTCTGGGAGAGGTTGACAGCATATAATCCCCATTCTTTGCGAGGAGCAGTTCAAGATTTATAACCCTGTTTAAAATGCTTCTTATAATTAGCTTTTTTTGTAACAGGCAGAATGGAGACAACACAGAGAAAATGTAAGGAACCATGTTAAGAACAATCCTTAAGCTGAATATTAAAGGTTATTAAAATTTTACCTGTTTCTAAATGAAGCAGAGAACTTTATTTCCAAAGGCACTGGATTAACTCATTAAATACAAATGGGGCTGAAATGTTAGAATTCCGCAGTTGAATGAATGAGTCCAATCTTATGCTCTTCATTCATAAGTATGCTGCTATTTTCATTGGAAAGGCATAGCCTTCAGAAATATGTGCTTCTTTAGGATTTTTTCAAATGCCATATTCTTTTTTTTTTCTTTTCAGTAAATGTCTTTGTTAAAGTAGATATATTTCAGTGTTTGCGAATTACCACAAATAAATTGGGGTTCATATATTTTTAAAATTTATTAATATCTCCATAATACGTTTGTTGTAACTACCCTGAACTCCATTGAACAATTATTGAAGCAAGCCAAAGTTGCCTTTTTTCTTCTTTTATCTCTCCCCCAACCCAAGGAAAATGTAATCTCATAACTACCATGCAGTAGAAAGAAAATGCTTTTCCTATTTTAAACATTGGCAGAACAAATACCATAATTAGAACCTAGAGTAAGAAGGACTATGTTTTACTAAAAACATAAATCTGTAAGGTCTTGCTTGGACACTTCAAAAATTGGTTCTTAGGTCCTTTATCAAGTAAAGTAATCTGCACAATCATGTCCCTGCCAAGATACAAAATATTATTCTTCCAGGCCAGTAGTTAAATATTGACTTTAATTCATGGTTTTCCTCTTATCTCTGTATGTGTTATATATAAAAATATAGCCCTCACTCATTTGTTCTCTTTCCTTCCCTTTTTTGAACCATTTTACTTTGTTTTCTCTTCTTCCTTTCTCATTATTATTTCATTTTTCTCACTCTGCAATCTTTTCCTAGTATTTAGAAAGTGTCTAGAATTATTAGGTCTAGTTCTGATGAGTAGCAAACCTTTAATCCTTGGGTCACGCAGGAAGTAGAGACAAGATCAATGGACATGAGGAAGAATAGTGGAGGGACAATGGGAGTTCCTGCACAGGAAGCAAGAGATAGGATCTGTTATGTGCCTATCTAGTATGAAAAGTTTGAAAGGGATATAGGAAGTCACTCTCCTGTCGAGATCCACTTCGTGAATCATTCTTGATTTCTCATGAATGTTGACACATATACCACTTCTAGCGGAGATAACATGACTGAGTGCTTAGAGTACCTGCCTTAGAGTCAGGCAAACTTTGATACACACCCCCACCTCCAATACTTGCTGGGTGTAATCATAGAAAGCGCGTTTAACCCCACTGAGTGACTGTTTCATCTGCAAGAAGGAGATAATAACACCTACTTCTGAAAAGGGCATGGTATTAAATCACTCTGTGATTTCACTCTTCCTTGCTGATCACCTCCCATATATGTGTTATTTTCCCATTAAAACGTAATGAGGGAGACAGGAAATGTCTCTTACATTTGCTCTCTCAGCCCTTAGCCTGACATGGAGTAAATGCTTAATATATATTTATTCATTCAGGACAGTTGGACACTACAAGGGATAGAGTTCCAGACCTGGTGTCAGGAAGACTCATCTTCCTGAGTTCAAATCTGGCTTCAAATCCTTCCTAACTCTGTGGTCCTAGACAAGACTCTTAACCCTGTTTGCCTCAATTCCTCATCTGTAAAATGATCTGGAAAAGAAAATGGCAAACCAATTCAATATCTTTGCCAAGAAAACCCCAGATGAGGTCACAAAGCGTCAGATATGATTGAAAATGACTGAACAACAACAGCAACATTTATTCATTCATTCATTTATTCATGCCTTACAGGGTTGTTGGGAAGCTCAAATCGGAAGATTTATAGAAGGTTTTTTACCAATCTAAAAATATTAGGAATACATGATCTATTAAAAAAAAACCTGAAGTCAAAGCTAACTATATATTAACTACGTAGTACCCTCAGCATCATAAGGGAAGCATCTTGTAAATTTATGGCCATGTACAATATCCAAAAAGGATAGAACCATTTTCTTCTTACTCAGTACCTTATAGGAGCATAGTCTAGGGAGAGTGAGCCTAAAGAGGGATGGAGTTAGGTAGAACATTATTGTCTCACACACACACACACACACACACACACATACACGCACACACACACACACACACACACACACACACACACACACTTTGTCTCTTTAGACCCTATCCTCAGAAATTCTTCCCTCTCCTACCCCTTCATTCCCCCCAATATTGACTTAACAATATTAACAACGGAAAGTGAACTAATAGGTCAAAAAAGATGTGTCTTCTCCCTGGTCATTGTCTTGTCAGAAGCATAATCATCTGGGGTCTTAAACATTCTCTAAGAACAGTTAAGCTTTTTAAGTCCCTGTAAAAGTCCAGGTAGGAGCAGAAAAAAATCAATTTCATTTTCTGTGGTCATGACCTTTTGCTATTTGCCTTCCTTCAGGCTTGAGGGAATTTTGGGCAATCCCAAGATAACAATATTGCTATATCCCTCAAATTCTGTGAGCTTTTACTTCTGTTTTTCTGAAGTCTGTCTTTCATAAATGTGACATATACTTGCATGTATATATGTATATAAACCTACATATATATATATATATATATATATATATATATATATATATGCAGACCTTTAATATAGGCAGGCATGATCATGTATGTATATGCATATAAGTAGTTGTGTGTTGGAAAAAATGTTATTTTGGAATTGATTAATGTAATTGCCAAGGCAGCAAAATATGTCCAGTTGCCTTGAGTTCATTAACTAAGACTGCCAATTAGTATATAGTGTGGTTAATTTAGAGGCAAGTTTCAATTCGTCTTGTCAGATGAGGCTCAGAGGAATACCCTAAACAGCTATAGAGAAAGGCAATTATGGAAGAGAGCTAGTCATGAAAGTTTTATATTTATTTCCCTGTGATGAACCAGAAAAGGCACTGGATTTGGACTCAGGAGATATGGATGAAATCTATACTCTTCCAATGAGTCTCTGTAACCTTGGACAAGGCATTTAATATCTCTGAGTGCTCCTTTTCTCCTGTGTAAAATGGAAGTGATAATAATGTTCATGCAATCCTCACAAGACTGTTAGAGATAGGGACTAGAATATAATTTCATTGGTATAAGAACATTACAGATGAGGAAATTCCATCCTCCAATGCAAGTCAGTGCCTTCCCTGCAACTTACAGTGCTAGAACATTATCTTAAGTACTGTGAAATAAAATGATTTGCTTGATGTCTAATGGTCATTATATCATGTCAGAAGTGGGGCTTGAACTCAGGTCTTCCTGGCTTCAGGGTCAGTTCTCTATCTAGTGTACTCTGTCTGCCTCTCCTATGGTTGTTGAGAGGAACAGATAAGACCACATATATAAGAGGTTGGCACAAACCCTCAAGACATCAGCTATTATTTTTGTTTTCCATTGTTATAGTTGTTACATGGCCGCGTGTTGTTAGAAATTAAAAGGCAATAACATTATCAGTGATGACTTTTTTAATGCTGAAACTCGCAGTGAGATTGACAATTTATTTTGATTCTTCTGAAGTAATACTCGCATAGGTCAAATTTCAATTAGTGACTCGAAGCTTTGCTTCCTATTAACAACCTCAGTAGCCATTTGATGCCAAAGTAAGACCATTTCCACTTGACTGATAGTGAATTGGAGATGGTTTTACACTAGGGCTATCAATCTGTTGTATTGACTTCAACATGGTAGCTCCACTGCACCATTATAAATCCTTCAGTATCTAGTGTGATTGAGGTAGCTTTTCTTTTCTCTGCAGGGAGATTTTCAAGTGACCATTGATTTCCTTAGTTTTTGGTTGTTTTCCCACAATATCTTATTATAGGCTTTTGTTTTTGGTTGGAAATGAAAAGGATGAGAGGGTCAGACCTGTGATTACATTGATACAGCAACTCTCAGTGTAGAAACTGCCTCCAACCATGCAGATCAGCAAATTGCCTATATGGTATACTAGATAGGATAAACACCTTGGAATCAGAAATGCCTGAATTCAAGTCCTGCCTCAGATATTTATTAGCTGTGTGAGGCTGAGCAAATTGCCTCACCATGGTCTGCCATACTGTCTTCATGTGTAAAATGTGAATGAAAATAGCACCAGTATCCCAAGATAGTTGGGATCAAATGAGACCATGTTTGTAAAGTTCTTTGCAAGCCTTATAGCACTAGATAAGTGATAATATTTATAATAATGATTACTATTATCGTTATTAATATTGTTATTCTCTTAAATATTTGGTTGAGGCCACAGAGAGAGAGGTTAAATGCCTTGTTCATCGTTGCACAGTTTTCACATTATCAGAAGCAGGACATGAACTCAGGTCTTCCTCAGTGCAAGACAAGCTTCCTATCTGAGATATTTATAATGTGATTAGCACAGTGCCAAGGCACATAGCAGGCACTATCTAAATGCTTATTTTCTTCACTTGTTCCAGCCCCCACAACACAATGTATCAAGAGACAGAAAGAGAACGAGAGAGAGAGAGAGAGAGAGAGAGAGAGAGAGAGAGAGAGAGAGAGAATATGAACAGGAGGAATAAAAAAAAAACCAAAATAATAAATGCCATGAAATTTATTGATTTTTGTATTTCTCTGGTCATTTTAAGGGAATAATTGTGCAGCTCATAGAACAAAGTTTTTTATTCAAGAATTGTGTTATATTGGAAGGTTTTGAGTTAGTTAATTACAATGAAAAAATATTTTAAATATGTATGCCACAGATTTTACTTCTGTAGAGATCACCTTAATGAGCATTACAATAATGTTCTTTTCTTGTTTAAAATGATGCATTATAATCCCATCAGTACCTCTGCCAACCAGTGAATTATTAATAAGGTGATAATCATGCTAATGAAGCTGCTTTATTAGATTTTGATGGATCTTGTGCTTATGAATTGTGGTGGGGGCTTTGAAGTAGATAGAGTCCATTCTCCCAGGGCAAGTCTCCTGATTGTGATTCATTGACAACTTTTTTGGAAACTCCTCATAACTCAAAACATTAATGGCAATAAAACTTTCTTATTTTTTTCTGTGACAAGACTGTCACTTTCTCTGAATATTATATGTATGTAAACCAAATCTCTAATTTGCTACTGCAAAAGAATTCTTAATTAGAGGTTAATTACACAGTAATGAAGCACTAATCCTTTTGGGAAATGCTCTGGATAACATCACTCTGATTTGTCACGATAGAGATATACAAGCATTGCTCTTGTGACATTGTAAGATTTCAAGGAAAGGATAAGCAGCATCAGAAATATCAAGGCAATTTTTTGTTGTTTGCTTGTGCTATTTCATGGTTTTGGAAATCAAAGGTGTTGTTTAGTTAATTCCAGGAACAATTTTTGTCTATGAACAATACCCATGAAAGCATTAATAAATACCATTGCATTCTAAAATATATGACTGACCATTGACTCAGAAAGTAATAACCTGAATAAAAAAGGATAAATTTCTAAATTAAACTAGCACAAAAAATTTGCAGGTCAAATGACGATAGACATCTAACAAAATTCATCCTTTTAATACTCCACCCACTACTGTCTCTGAGAACTGTACATTTAAGTCATTGGCACAGACAAGGCTTAGAAACCCTGAAAGGGAAATGCTACCCATTAACATGCCCATCCTAATTTGAGAAAGTCCCAAATGAGTCTTTTGTGTAATACTGACCCTGTGGGAAGGGAAAACATCAAGTCCCATTAAAGATGGTGCATATTTAGTCTAATTCTCCTCCAATTCTGAAGGCATGTAAGGTCAAATGAATACAGGCAGTCGGGAATATTTATTGCATACTATATTTAATTTTCATTATTCTACTGTTTCTCTTATGTTAGAAGATGGAAGTTACTAAACTGAGCTTCTTTTGAGTCATAATGACTCAGTACAAAGAGAAAGTCAAAGGATATAAGTTTAAATTTTAGTTCTATGATTTGCTACCTCGGTAACCTTGGGCAAATGACTTCATCTTAATTTTTTCATGTGCAGAGGGAGAATAAGATGACCTCTAAGGTCCCTTTTAACCTTAGTTCCATTATCCTAAGAGTCTTTACAATTCTGAAATTCTGTAATACACCAGATGCCATTGAAGGTAGGGGGATATAAACAGATAAAAGACCTATGTTTTTGGTCCATAATTATTCTGTGACCCAGTCCACATCAACTATGAGTCTGAATCTTTATCTATAAAATTGAGGAAATGGACTCCATCAAAATTTATGTTCCATGAAGTTGTAACATTCTTTTATTCAGCGATTTTTTTCTAATTTACTGAAGTTTTTAGAGGAAGAAAAAAGAGGCCATTGTCTCCTGACAATATATGGTACTTTTTTCATCTGCAAATTTTAGCTATTATGTACATGAAGCAGATCTTGAACATCTCACCCTGTGTACTTTGATCATTGGAAATACGTTAGTATTTCAAAATGCTATGCAATTTTATAATTGTGGGCACTTATCCAATAAAGATTACAATTCTAATTGTTAGTGATAATAACTGACATACCATGCTTGTCTTTATTCTTTAGCTTGACTTCAATTTCTAGGAAAAACATCTAGAATATATATTTTAAAGGAGTTATTTATGAAGATCTAGAAAAGCAAATGATGAAACAAATAGCCAGCATGCCTTTATCAAAAACAAATCAGGCTAAATTAAACTAAGTTCTTTTTAATAGGATTTTATTTTTTCCAATTACATGTAAAGACAATTTTTGACATTCATTTAAAATTTTTTGAGTTCCAAATTTTCTCTCTCCTTCCCTCCTCCTCTTCCCTCTTCCTAAAAGAGCAAAAAGTTAAATAGATTATATATGTGCAATAACGTACAACATATTTCCATATTAGTCATTTTGTGAAAGAAGAAATAGACCAAGAAGGAAAAAGCATACACAAAAAAGTGAAAATGGTATGTTTCAATCTGCATTCAGACTTAATCTTTCTCTAGATATAGATAGCATTTTCCATCATGAGTCTTTTAGAATTGTCTTGGGTCATTGTATTGCTGAGAATATCTAAGTTATTCTTAATTGATCTTTGTACAACATTGCTATTACCATGAACAATGATTTACTGGTTCTGCTAATTTCACTTTGCATCAGTTCATGTAAGTCTTTCTAGGTTTTTCTGAAATCTGGTGCTCATCATTTCTCATAGCACAATACTATTCCAGTGCATTCATATGCCACAACTTATTCATCCATTCCCCAGTTGATGGACATCCCTTCAATTTCTAATTCTTTACTAAAAATTAAAAAAAGAAGAGATTTTATAAAATTTTTTGTACAAGTAAATCCTTTCCCTTTTTTAGGATCTCTTTGGGGTAGAGACCTAGGAATGGTATTATTGGGTCAAAAGACATTCACGATTTGATTGCCCTTTCAGAATAGTTTCAAATTGTTCTCCAAAATGGTTGGATTAGTTCACAACTCTATCAACAGTGTGTTAATGTCTCAATTATCCAATTTCCTCTCCAACATTTATTATTTTTCTTTTCTGTCATATTATCCAATCTGATAAGTGTAA
Organism: Pseudochirops corinnae; assembly: GCA_028646515.1. NCBI lineage: Eukaryota > Metazoa > Chordata > Mammalia > Diprotodontia > Pseudocheiridae > Pseudochirops > Pseudochirops corinnae. The sequence continues at coordinate 476,539,768 of CM053585.1, forward strand.
GGTGGCACCTCAGAGTTGTTTTTGTGCATTTCTCTAGTCAGTAGTGATTTAGAGCATTTTTATGTGACTATTTAGAGCATTTTTATTTAACCTTGATTTCTTCATCTGAAAACTGCCTGATCATATCCTTTGATCATTTATCAGTCAGGGAATGGCTAGTATTCTTACAAATTTGCCTCAGTTCTCTATATATTTAAGAAATGAGGGCTTCATAAGAGATACTTGCTAGAAAAATTGTTTTTCCACTTTCTGTTTTCCCACTAATCTTGATAATCTTCATTGCATTGGTTTGTTTGTGCAAAACCTTTTCAATTTAACATAATAAAATTCCACTTTATATCTCAATGCTATCTCTTGTGTGGTCAAAAGTTCTTCTCTTCTCCATACATCTGACACAGAAACTATCCCTTATTCTCCTAATTTTAATTTATTTTTTAAGTTGTTAGGTAGATGAGGGGAATGTTACAAATGTAATTTCCTAGAAAAGAACAAAATATTTGATGCATGCTTATTAGTAATATGGAGACATGTGAGCAAAATAACAAATATTTTTATTAAAGTAGATTTTAAAATGTTTTACTGACTACTACTACAAAGGACTACTCATGAATATCTGATCTTCAAGGGGAAAATATTGTTGGAGTGTCCTAAGAGTCTGTCTGGCCACATGCTGCCTAACTTTTCAAAACAATGATTTAAATTAATATTTAAATGACATGATTATAAAACTTAGAGATAATATAAAACTTAAATGAATAATCAACATCATGAATAACAAAGTTAGGATCCCAAGGGATGGTTTCCCCAAAACTAATAAAGCAAAACATAATAGGGGCAGATAGGTGACACAGTGAGTAGAGCACTGGTCCTGGAGTTAGGAGGACCTGAGTTCAAATTTGACCTCAAATACTTGACACTTAACTAGCTGTGTGACCTTTGCAAACCACTTAACCTCAATTGCCTTGCCTTCACCCTTCCAAAAATAAAAATAAAAAATATAAATGTTAAGTTCTACATGTGTGTTCAGAAAATCATATTTACAAATCAAAGGTGAAGATTGGGGTATAGTTAGGGGGAAAACAGATTTCATGGGATGAACAGTTATATTACACTATGTTGCATACGTTTATATCTATAGGGATATACACAAATATGGTAGAGGTGGTCGAAGAGGTCTTATAAACAGGACAACTAAGGTTCTGTCATACATGATTGAGACATAGAATGATTTTAAAGTCAACAAGCATAGCATGCAAAACATGAATGATGTGCCATACTTTTGCCCTAGGCAGACTGAATCTGTAGCATTTTCTGAAGTTCATATTTTACAAAGAACACAATAATAGACAAATAAGGATAGGGCTGGTAAAAATTGTGAAACATTGGTTTTTCAAGAACCTGGGAATGTTTGTTTGTTTGTTTGTTTTTACTGGGATAGGACAAGACTTAGTGGATAAGATGATTGTTTTTAATT